>CP125976.1:530220733-530593946 GCA_030063025.1 Avena longiglumis
TCTTCGAGGCTTTTTGTGCCGCATGTGACTTGAGAATAGAACGGTCATAGTCTGATGACAGCTTTGGCTCGGGTTGATGAAGATTCTTTAGCATTTTAAACACTTTGGCTTTTTCTTCTTTGGTGCTGGGGAACTCTGGCTCTTTCGGCCGCCTCAGCTTAGCGAAAAACGCTGTCGTTTCCGCATCAACGATCGCCGCAGTCTCCTCTTCAGTACAGTCATAAGCTCTCTTGGGAGGAACCTTTGGTACTTTTGGAAGAGGCTCTTGTTTACGTTTCGGCGATCGCTTACGACGCACAGTAGCGGTACGCTTACGCTTTTTATCCTGAGGCGCCGGCGATGGCTGCACCGGAGATTGGTGAGGCGACGGAGCCGGGTGAGGCGACGAAGACGGCTGCCGCGGCGGCGACCTCGCTGGAGACGGGTGAGGCGGCGGCGAAGATGGCCTTGGCGTGTGATTTTGAAGCACGATACATTCCTTCGGCCATAGAATGGTGACGTTTTTTGCGTCACCCAGCACAGTCACATCCCCTTCACCAGCAGGGTAGTGAAGATCCAAAACCTCAAAGGTGGGCATGATTTCATCCACGACAACAACAGAGCCCTCTAGAACCGACGACAGTGGTAAGTTGGTGTGGGTCCAATTGGTAAGGCATAGCCACCACCACCTTCATTGATATGTTCACAACTTTGACATGTAGCTCGCAGTGTGTCATCTCGTGATATCATCCATCGGGAGCCAACAGGAGCCATCGTCGGTGCATCATCGTCATCGCCATTGTCATCATCAGGACCTCGGTGGAAGCCACATCGCTTTTCAATGCGGTGTCTTTGAGATGGGCCGGTAGTACTTTGCTCTTTAAGTGCGTTAATTTCATCTTGTTGTTGCTTTAATCGTTCTTCAATTAAACGCATTCGTTCTTTCTGACTTTCTGCTTCAACTGCCGCCCTGTCCTTACTCCTCTGACGGCTTCTATCAGGATATTTCTTCCTCTCTTCGGGAAACCCAGTCCTCCATGATTGGGAGCCTATTGTGCCTCGTGTTCGTCCATCATGTTACTTATTTCCAAGGGCGAGTGTGAGCTCATCATTCTCTCTATCGGGAATGAAGTCCCCATCTTTAACAGCCTTTACTGCTTTTTTGATCCTCTCGATTGGCAAGGGGTCTTCTTTATCTCGTATGTTATATATACACCTCCCTTCCGAGTCCAACGTGCCCCCATGCCCGTAAAACCAATTCCTTGCACGTTCTACCCAATCGTTTTTCTCTGGGGTGATCTTTTTATCACGTAGTTCCTCTCAAGTTTCTCCCACTTAGGAATGCCAGCCTTGTAGCCACCTTGCCCCATAGTATGGTGATACTTCTTGTTAGCAGCATTCAGCTTATTCGTTTCAGACATTTTCTTAGCTTTTTCTGATTTCTTGTATTCCACAAACTCAGCCCAGAATGGTTTTATCTTCTCAAACTGAATATTCTTGAAATCGGGAGTCTTCTTTTTCACGACATAGTCAAGGTGCAATATTTTCTTCCAGTTGGTGCAACCTTTGGCCATCTTCTTCAAAGCCCACTCCACGACCTTAGCCTCCATGGCTCTCCCATGTTGTAAGGCATCCTCAAGCTGGATCCTCCGCATTTGGATCCAACTCTATCTTCTAGTTTGAAATTAACCATGAGCCTCTTCCACGGTAAATCTTTGGCGTGGTTAGGGACAAATAAACATGTTCCTCTTCATCCGCATTAGCAGGACTATTCCAATTTCTAATGGTGATCGGGATTAAGTCCCTAACGATTACTCCGCATTGTGCCACAAATTTGGTTGCGACAACTTGGAACCGTCGGTTTGCCGTCTTGACGACATCTTCGATCTGAACCTCTCATGGTCTTGCAACTTTTTGGTTGGGCCTCGTCCGCTTTTTTCAGAGATTCCTTCGATCCGAGGGCTAAAAGAAGAAAGATCGTCGTTACTATTTCTATATAGATAGCAGATGATTAATTAATGAATTGATTTATATTACATGCACCTCACCGAGCGGTCGTCTTCGATTACACAAGGCATCGCCTTCTCCCTCATGAAGGCAACACCTTCAACCTCAAACAAGTTGTCTACTCTGGTAAAAAGAGGATCACCCTCACCGGAGTTGTTCAGAAACGTTGATACGTCTAAATTATCTTCCCCACGGATCACACCTTGGATCAACTCTTCCTTTTCTTCTCTACGGTATGGGTCCATATTTTCGCATAGGTGGAAAACGAATAATTCAAAGAGGCTAAAGGAGAAAGTTAAATGCGGTGTTGAGAGATATAAACCCTAATTAGAGAAACCCTAATATATACATACACAATAATAAAAATGAAGAGAAAGGGAAACCGTAGTAGATAGGCACATCGTCGAACCCACATGCACCTAAGTTGCTTGACAATGTGAATCGGACTGGGCTACCCACATGATCGACTAGTGGGGCAAGACCAATAATACCAAAGTAATTAATAAACCTAATAATACCTAACTAATAATAAACCTAATAATCGAAACACCGAAAAGAAAGGGAAACAATCAACACATGGCATCGATGCAATGCTCAAGCAAGTATGATGATATGACAAGTTAATTTGCATTGGAATGTAACCCTAAGACATGCTCGACGATTTAATCGGGGTTCCGAGGGGTGAAAACCCTAACTCGGGGAAACTCCGGAACATATGAGAGGGGTGCATTTGTTCTTCTAATTATACTTGTCATTTAAGTTGTTTAACAATGCATTATTATAGGTTAAATAGATAGGTTTCATTTTTCTGAACAATTTGATATATTATTTGTATTTTTCTGACTTATAAACAATAAGTTATTGATTTTACAATATTAATTCGTTTTCTGGAATTAAAAACAAAAAGGCAAATAGTTTTTACACCGGGGCGACCCCTAGCCAGTGAGACTGACAGATGGGCCCTAGTGCCAACTCAGCCTCCACGCAAGCAAGCAGGCCCCACCGAACCCTGGTTATTTTTCACGAGTTCACAGTCTACCCACTGGGGCTGGCCGGTGGGCCAGGGCCATGGCCACCTCGGCGCCCGCTCGGCTCGCCGGTGAGCACTGTGCGGTGGCCGGCGACGTTTCTAGAGGGCTCGAGGGGCGTGGGTTTGTTCGAAAGAGGGCGTCGAGGCGAACCTAACTAGTAGGGCACCGCCCGGATTTGGTCACCGGAATAGGGCACGCGACGACATGCGTGCGGATGGCATGGCGGCGACGGCAGAGAAGGACAGAGCGCTAGGGGAGGAAAGAAGGGGTCCCAGAGAGTTACAAGCTCACCCTCGACGCGTGTGTAGCCTTGGCGGGGACGGAGGAGATCGGCAGCAACGGTGATGGCAAGGCGGAGCTCGTCGGTGATGGGGAAGACGCGGTCGATTCCAGTCGCGCGGCTTCGATTCCTTCGGCGAGGAGGATAAGCACAACGAGGCAGCACGTGGAGGCCGAAGGCGAGACGATGGTTGGGCAGCCTGACGGCGTCCGAGCGGTTGTCCTCGCGGCGGCGGCGATCTCTGTTGCGGGTGAGTGAGAAAGAGGAACGGGGAAGAAGGAGAAGGGGCATGGTTAACTAGTAGGGGACCTTTAGTCGCGGTTGGTGGCTCCAACCGGGACTAAAGGTTTATACGTCCCGGTTGGAGCCACCAACCGGGACGTATAGTCCAATATTTTCAGCAGACCAAGGGTTGGCGTTAGGTCTTTAGTCGGTTGGTGGCTCCAACCGGACATATTCCCCTGATTTCAAATTTTTTCAGGTATTTTCTCTCTGTTCCCGCCTTATTTTTTATTTTGGGGTTTAAATTTGTATTGTTTTTTAAATGATAATTAATTTGGAATTTAGAAAAACTTTAAACATAAAAAGTGTTTGGATTTGAATAAATAATTAAAAACCATTTTCTGTTTTAAAAAATAATTAATGTAACCATTTAAAATATGAACCATTTACAATTAAAAATGAATTAACTTATATTTTTTTAATATCAATTTGGAATTTAGAAAAACTTTAAACATAAGAAGTTTATGGATTTGAATAAATAATCCAAAACCATTTTCTATTTTTAAAAAATAATTAATGTAACCTTTTAAAATGAATTAACTTATATTTTTGAATATTAATTTGGAATTTATAAAAACTTTAAACATAAAAAGTGTTTGGATTTGAATAAATAATTCAAAACCATTTTCTGTTTTAAAAAAGATTAATGTAACCATTTAAAATATGAACCATTTACAATTAAAAATGAATTAACTTATATTTTTTTAATATCAATTTGGAATTTAGAAAAACTTTAAACATAAGAAGTGTATGGATTTGAATAAATAATCCAAAACCATTTTCTATTTCTAAAAAATAATTAATGTAACCTTTTAAAATGAATTAACTTATATTTTTGAATATTAATTTGGAATTTAGAAAAACTTTAAACTTAAGAAGTGTATGGATTTGAATAAATAATCCAAAACCATTTTCTATTTCTAAAAAATAATTAATGTAACCTTTTAAAATGAATTAACTTATATTTTTGAATATTAATTTGGAATTTAGAAAAACTTTAAACATAAGAAGTGTATGGATTTGAATAAATAATCCAAAACCATTTTCTATTTTTAAAAAATAATTAGTGTAACCTTTTAAAATGAAGATAGGGGACGAGCATCGTTAGAACTTGCATTGGATCTTTGAAGAAACCACATATTGCAGTATAAAATGATTTTTCAAAAATCACAGGCGATAGATCATGTACTGTAGTACAAACCGGACCCACTTCCCACCGATTCGCAGATATTTGTCCTTTTACCGGGATGGACGAAAAGGTTTAAGATGTCCCGGTTTGGAGATAGTCCATGTAAGGTGGTATAGTATTTTAGGAAAATGGGACGGTAGCATTCTGAAACGGCATTTTTGTGGTTACTTCACAAAACGACCCATTTTTTGCGCTCAGAAAATGGAAAAGGGCTTTTCCATGTGACAAAAAGGAAAACTTCCTCCTGCAACATTGTTCTCCATACCAATGTACACACACATGCATAATATGGGCACAACATCACAAACTATGCCGTGATTCAGCACATAACATCGGTCATTTGGACCGAAAGCCATGAAACCTCGAACATGATAGGTCATTTTGTAAAGGTTTTTTCGAAACATGATCAATTTAACAAGTAACAAAATATGACACCACGCGAAGGATTTTCATTGTTCGGATTTTTTTTGAATTTATTATGCCTGTTTTGAATTATCTGAATTTCTAACTATGGTCGAACCGGTGTGCATGAAGATAGGGGACGAGCATCGTTAGAACTTGCATTGGATCTCTGAAGAAACCACATATTGCGAGTCTAAAAATGATTTTTTCAAAAAATCACGGGTGATAGATCATGTACCTGTAGTACAAACCGGACCCACTTCCTACCGATTCGGCAGACATTTGTCCTTTTTACCCGGGATGGAAGAAAAGGTTTGAGATGTACCGGTTGGGAGATAGTCCATGTAAGGTGGTCTAGTATTTTAGGAAAATAGGACGGTAGCATTCTGAAACGGCATTTTGGTGGTTACTTCACAAAACGACCCGTTTTTTGCGCTCGGAAAATGGAAAAGGGCTTTTCCGTGCGACAAAAAGGAAAAATGCCTCCTGCAACATTGTTCTCCATACCAATGTACACACACATGCATAATATGGGCACAACATCACAAACTATGTCGTGATTCAGCACATAACATCGGTCATTTGGACTGAAAAAGCCATGAAACCTCGAACATGATAGGTCATTTTGTGAAGGTTTTTTCGAAACATGATCATTGTTCAAGACATTTAGTCCCGGATGTAGTCACAAACCGACTAAAATTATTTCCGCCATTTCCCACCTCTTCCCGCCAAGTTTTCCCGCCTTTCCTTTCTACTAGAGCTTTTAGTCCCGGATGTAGTCACTAACCAGGACTAAAGATATTTCCGCCATTTCCCAAAGCTTCACGCCAAGTTTTCCGCCCTTTCCTCTATATTTAGGGTGATCGTGTCATGGCTATCCACACATCCACACCTTCCTCTTAGAACAATGGACAACGCCTCTTTGGGCCATTCGACCCTCGAGACCGAGGCCAGGCGCCTCAACTACCCTTGTCCGCCGGCTACCGCCGCCTTGGCCGGATGCTTGGCCTTGAGGGGTTCCTGTCCCTCCTGTCCCTCAAGGTTCCGCACGCCATGCGGCCATCACAAACCACTTCTACCACGAGCTCACGCCGGAGCAGCGGATGGATCCCCAGTGGGATCCCGACAACTACGACACCTGGAATGCCTTCTTCGCTAATAGGCGGGAAAGGGAGCTCGCCAGGTACAAGGGTGATGGCCCGCCACCGGTGAACCACAACGAAGCCGACCGTCGTCTGTGGTGGGCGAACCAGACTATCATCGCCGGGGGAGACCATCCTCGCCTACGGTGCCCACGAGTCCACCCGCCACAGGCCCCACACTGTCCCGGCGGTAGCGGCATCGTCTTCCAGGAGACCCCTCTCCCACCCGCCGTGAATCCGAGGCTGGAATGGCCCCTGGTATATGCCATGGATGGGCTAAGGATCCCCGGAGTGGCAGGTGACGATGACGATGATGATGACGACGACGATGAAGACCCTGAAGCTGCGTACTATAGGACTAGGCATGATTATGACTAAAGGGGCTTTAGTCCCGAGTGTTAGCTAGTCCCGTTTGTCCCGTTTTAATATTAATAAATGTCTTGAGTGTTACCTAATAGAGGGAAATGCCTATATAAAGAGAGGTTCATATTTAGTCGGTTGGAGAAACCAACCGCGATGAAGGGATTCGGGCAGAGTGGGCGAGCAACACTAATAATAGGGGTGAGTGTCGACATTATGTCGCATGGCTTGTACCTTGTCCCGGATGGTGTCACCAACCGGGACTAAAGATGAATTTAGTCCCGGTTGGAGACACCAACCGACTAAAGATGAGTCATCACTAATAATAGGGTGAGTGTCGACATTATGTCGTGAGTGTCGACATTATGCCGAGTTGCTTGTACTATAAATATGCATCCTTGTGAGTCCAGTCCCAGCCAGTTTGAGGCATCTCCAAGATGGTTTTAGAGAGCAGGACACCACTACGGCGATTCTGTGGAGATGCCGACGGAGCCCAGTCCTCCGCATCTCCGAGAAATCGTCATAGAGGCACTCTAATATGTGAAATTAGTTAGATCCGTGGCGTATTGATCTAGTTAGTGAAGTTACAATCTGCAAGATGGTTTTGAGAGAAGGGACACCATCAAGGCCAGTTTGTGGAGATGGACGGAGCCCATCCTCCGGCATCTCCGAGAAACTGGTCATAGAGGCACTCCTAATATGTGAAATTAGTTAGCTCAGGTATTGATCTACTTAGTGAAGTTACAAGCTGCAAGATGGTTTTCGAGAGCAGGACACCATCTGCGGCCAGTTTGTGGAGATGCGACGGAGCCCAGTCCTCCGCATCTCCGAGAAACTGGTCATAGAGGCACTCCTAATATGTGAAATTAGTTAGCTCCGAGGTATTGATCTAGTTAGTGAAGTTACAAGCTGCAAGACATTTATTAATATTAAAAACGAGACTACAAACTGGGACTAAAGGCCACAAACTGAAATATATCCTTGGTCAAGCCACAAACCGCGAAAGACATGAACTAGAGTTACATAATATGAGCATGAACTTCTTGGCATATGTCATTCCTTATGACCGCCAGACGTAACCATGGAGCATCTTCTTTACTTCACGGAATGCTTGGGTCAGTTTCACCGTGAAGGGCGGAATTTCATCAAACTTATTATAATCTTCGACATGTCATCTTGTCCTCGATTCCCACGATGTTTCTTTTCCCCGAAAGAACTATGTGACGCTTTGGCTCATCATATGATGTATTCGTTTGCATATTTTTTCTTTTTTCGTCCGAGGACATGTCCTTCACATAGAAAACTGAGACACATCATTGGCTAGGACGAATGGTTCATCTCTATAACCAAGATTGTTGAGATCCACGTTGTCATTCCGCATAACTGGTCTATCTTTACCCTTCCCCATTCAGGTTGACCCATTTGTAGCGAAACAAAGGGACCTTAAAAGAGACTCCATAGTCTAGTTCCCATATCTCCTCTATGTAACCATAATATCTGTCCTTTTGTCCATTCTCGTATTGCATCAAAGCGACACCACTATTTTGGTTGGTGCTCTTTTTATCTTGGGCGATCGTGTAGAATGTATTCCCATTTATTTCGTACCCTTGGAAATTCAATATAGTAGAAGATGGTGATGCGGCCAACAAGTATAGCTGATCTCCAACAGTGGTGTCATTCAAGAGATGTGCCCGCATCCAACCACCGAAAGACTTCATGTGTTCATCTGAATCCATGATTCAGGCTTCCCGGTTTTTGAGTGTACAATATTCTTGTGTTCCTCGATATACTGGAGCCTAGGTGGAATTATGTAGAAGCTGTAGTGTGCTTTAGTGAAAGAATCCCGTCCCTACATATCATTGCTTTCTTTCCAGTGATGCCTTTTCCACTTAGTCTTCCCTCATGCATGAGTCGGAAACACCAATCGGCTTAAGGTCGGAATAAAGTCAACAAAACTCAATGACCTCCTCTTCCATATCCCTTGAGATGCTTCCTTCAGTCTAGCACGATTATGAACATATTTCTTTAAGACTCCCATGAACCTCTCAAAGGGATATATTGTGAAATACCGGACCGAGAATGGCAATCTCTTCCACTAGATGAACCGAGATCGTCATAATATTGAAGAAGGATGGTGGGAACACCAATTCAAAACTAACAAGACATTGTACCACATCCTTCTCAGAACCTTGGCAGAATATCTGGATTGATTACCTTCCAAGATATTGCATTGAGGAATGCACACTTCACAATGGGTACTCGAACATTTTCGGTAGAAGCCCCTCAATGCAATCGGAAGCAAGCTGCGTCATAATCACGTGATAGTCATGAGACTTCAGGTTTTGGAACTTTTTCTCCGCCATATTTATTATCCCTTTATATTAGATGAGAAGCCCGATGGCACCTTGATCAGAAAGGACTTCAAAAAGATTTCATTCTCGCTTTGGTAAGAGCATAATGGCATACACGACTTAAGTGACGCCTTTATCCGTCTTGTTATCCGTATGCATGTTCTTTGGGTCTTTCATAATTTGTTGGTCCTCCTGCTTGTGTATCTTTTGTCTTCCCATACACGCCTAGGAATCCTAGCAGGTTCACGCAGAGATTCTTCGTCACGTGCATCACGTCGACTGAAGAGCGGACACGCAGGACTTTCCAATATGGCAGCTCCCAAAATATAGATTTCTTCTTCCACATGGGTGCGTGGCCTGTAGCGACGTCGTTCGGAACTGATTGACCGCCCGGACCCTTTCCAAAGATTACTTCTATGTCCTTAACCATACCAAATACATCATCACCAGCAGGGAGTTCAGGCTTCTTCCGGTGATCTGCCTCACCTTTGAAATGCTTGCCTTTCTTTCTTATGGGATGATTGGTCGGAAGAAATCGTCGATTCGCCAGGTACACAACCTTCTTGCATTTATGCAAATATGTACCTTCGGTCTTATCTAAATAGTGGGTGCATGCCTTATATCCTTTGTTTGTCTATCCTGAAAGGTTGCTAAGAGCAGGCCAATCATTGATGGTTACGAATAACAACCCTTGTAGATTAAATGGCTCATGTTTGTTCTCATCCCACGCACGTACACCTGGTTTGCCCCACAACTGTAGGAGTTCTTCAACTAATGGCCTAAGGTACACATCAATGTCGTTGCCCGGTTGCTTCGGGCCTTGGATGAGCACTGGCATCATAATGAACTTCACGCTTCATGCACAACCAAGGAGGCAGGTTGTAGATACATAGAGTCACGGGCAGTCTGTGATCGCAGCTCGCTCCCAAAAGGATTCATGCCATCCGTATTTAGACCAAACCATAAGTTCCTTGCGTCACCGCAAAGTCCGGAAGTCTCTCGATTTTTCTCCACTGTGACCCATCAGCAGGGTGTCTCAACTTCCCGTCTTTCTTACGGTCTTCTTTGTGCCATCGCAACAACCTGGCATGCTCTTTGTTTCTGAACATGCGTTTCAACCTTGGTATTATAGGAGCATACCACATTGCCTTAGCAGGAACCCTCTTACGGAGGGGCTCTCCCTCAACATCACCAGGGTCATCTCGTCTGATCTTATACCGCAACGCGTTGCATACCGGGCATTTATCTAAATTCTCATACTCCTTACCGCAGTAGAGGATGAAGTCATTAATGCATGCATGTATCTTTTGCACATCTAATCCCAGAGGACAGAGAGTCTTCTTTGCTTCGTAGGTACTCTCGGGAAGTTCGTTATGTTTTGGAAACTTGGCTTCATTATTTTCAGCATCTTTTCAAATGAGGAGTCATTAGACCACACTCGCCTTCCATCGCAACAATTCCAGTGTCGTACCGAGCTTTGTGCTGCCATCTTCACAATTTGGGTACAACAATTTCTTGTGATCTTCTAGCGTGCCCTCTAACTTCAACTGCTCATTTTCGCTTTCAGTCTCGCTTTGCATCGAAATGACCCTACCAAGTTCATCGGCCGGCTCATCCGATGCCCGTTCTTCACCTCTTTCCTCTCCATTGTCTCCCATTGCGGTATCAAGATTCAGGAAACATATGATGATAGTTGTTATCATCATCTTCTTCTTCACCATCTTCCATCATAACCCCTCTTTCCCCGTGCTTGGTCCAGCAATTATAGTTGGGCATGAAACCTTTCATAATCAGGTGGCCGCGAATGATTTTCGAGGAAGAGTACTCCTTGTTGTTCCGACATTGAACACATGGACAACGTATAAATCCATTTTCTTTGTTTGCCGTAGCCACATCGATAAATTTACACGCCTTTGATATACCCGGCTACCCGCCAGTCACCGTACATCCATTCCCAACCGTTCATCTGCATCATATAAGTAAGTTTATCAAAAAACAGGACATCATAAATAGTGAAATTACCAATTCACACCGACACATGAATTGTATTAAAGACCTAGAAAATATAAGATTGCTAACCTCGATCGAGGGAAATAAAGAGGAGAAAGCTCAAGTGCGTCTCGGACACCTTCTATATTTTTGTTCTATGAGAAATTCAATGGGATTATTCACTCAAACATTTCAACAAACACCTTCAATGCATGCATGAGAAAAAACTAGCACACCCCCTCACACCTTCCACCATTCGAAAAAACAGAGTGGAGGCAGAGGGGGTCATGCATTTATAGAGGCAGGGTCTTTAGTCCCTGGAGCCAAAGAACCGACTAAAGGTGCGATGCCACGTGGTGTGTCAACCTTTAGTCCCGGTTGGTGGCTCCAACCGACGATCCTTACCAACCGGACGCATGCCCTGGCCCGTGCCCGCTCCAATCGACGCAAGCATTAGTCCCAGTGGCGAATCGGACTAAGGCTCCGAGGGGTCGCGAACGGATAGCCCTTTTTCCTCAAGTGATGGTAGTGGCTATTGACTAATGAGCAATGGACACATCACAAGTTTACATCACTTTTTTTAGTTTGGTGTGCTATTTTAGCTTCTACATCTACGTACTCCTGTCCTATAGAGGTTAATATTTTTGATAAAATGCAAGAGCTTTGTGTTTCATTGCATTGATAGATAAAAGTTGTTTTCAAGTCTAGAAGGGCTACACCAGGTACAACGCGACACCCTACAGCGAATACCAAGGAAGGATCGGCGGAAAATCTGACACCCTAGCTGCCGACCATGACCTAACTTCCGCTTTTATCGTGTCGAGTAAGCCATAGAGATCAGGTTGCGTCGTAAAAAATGACCGTGTTGTGCCGCTTCCACAACCACCATACCATGAGCATAAACTGAAGAGGTATCTGTTCGGGCAGCCGTTGGGGTAAGGGCCTCTAGTCCCGGGCCGTAAGGGCCTTTAGTCGGTTTTGAACCGACTAATCTAGCGGACTAGAGGCCCCACACTAGTCCTGACCAGTTACACTAGTGGAAACGAGGTCTTTGTTGATCCCGAAAAGGCTTTAACACGGTTCTTCTGAACCGGTGTTAAAGGGGGCCGTATGGCAAAAGGATCCCTTTAACACCGTTCATGCCACGAACCGTGTTAAAGGTCCCTCAGAGGGTAACAAGATTCTTTAACACCGGTTCGTGGCATGAACCGGTGTTAAAGGGACTATATAAGACACACCCCAGCCCACACACACCCCACTCTTCCATTCTTTCACATTTTGGAGCCTAGTAAGAGGGTGTGAAGAGTGCTAGTTTGTGTTTTTTCATATGCACAAGAGGTGTTGTGAAATGCCCGAGAGCTCAAAATAAGTTTTCTTGTTGCTCTTTCCGTCTCGCCGAGGTCGACAACTATAGTTTCATGTGTCATTGATGTACTATATATATAAATGGTCATCTCCCTATTATTTTTGATATATACTACATATTAATGCAGATGAATCGGCAATGGATGTACGGTGACCGCGCACTTCCGAGTACATTACGGGCCTCCAAAATTTCATCGTTGTGGCTAATGCAAACCGTGGTCACAATGGTTTTATGTCTTTGTCCGTGTGTTCACTATCGAACAAGAAAGACTACTCAAATACCGAACCATTCACGCCCACCGCTCGATCCGGTTTCATGCCCAGCTATAATTGTTGGACCAAGCACGGAGAAAAGGTTGTGATGGAAGACAACGAAGAAGAAGAGGATGATGACAACTATCATAATATGTATCCTGAATATGATGATAATGCAATGGAGGTAGATAATAAAGATCAAGAGGGAGCAAATGGGCATTGATGACGATCTTGGTCGGGCCATTATCGATGCAAAGGAAGAATGTGAAACTGAAAAGGAGAAGGAGAAGCTGGAGCAGATGTTAAAGGATCACAAAACATTGTTGTATCCAACTTGCGAAGATGGCCACAAAAAGCTAGGTGCCACACTGGATTTGCTGCAATGGAAGGCAGAGAATGGTGTGACCGACAAGATTTTCAAAGTTGTTGGTAAAATGAAGAATCTTCTTCCAAGAAATAATGAGTTGCCCGACAAGATACAAGCAAAGAAGGTTGTCGCCCTCTAGGATTAGACGTGCGAAGATACATGCTGCATTAATGACTGCATCCTCACCGATGAGAATTACGAGAATTTGGATGCATGCCCAAGATGCATCGCATCGCGGTATAAGATCGATTGAGACGATCTGGCGATGTTGAGGGCGAGGCCCCTAGGAAGAAGGTTCCGCCAAGGTTATGTGGTATGCTCCTATAATACCACGGTTAAAACGTCTCTTCGTAAATAAAGAGCATGCCAAGTTGTTGCGATGGCACATGGAAGCCCGTAAGAAAGACGTGATGTTGAGACACCCATTGATGGGTCACAGTGAGAAAAGTCGAGCGAGAGTACCCGACTTCAGACGTGACTCAAGGAACTTAAGGTTTGGTCTAAGTCTGACGGCATGAATCCTTTTGGTGAGCAGAGCTGTCACAGACCTCACCCGTGACCCTATGTATTTATAACCTTCCTCCTTGGTTGTGTATGAAGAGGAAGTTCATTATGATGTCGATTTCATCCAAGGCCCGAGGCAACCCGAACGACATTGATGTGTACCTAAGGCCATTAGTTGAAGAACTTTACATGTGGGCCAAACCAGGTGTACGTATGTGGGATGAGCACAAAGGAGAGCCATTTGACCTACGAGCATTGCTCAGAACCATCAATGATTGACTGCTCTTAGTAACATTTCAGGGCGTACAAACAAGGGATACAATGCACACACTGTTTAGATGATACTAAAAGTGTATATTTGGATAAATGTAAGAAGGTTGTGTACCTAGGGTATCGCCGATTTCTTCGAACTGCATCCAAGAAGAAAGAAAGGCAAGAATTTCAAACGTCGCGAACCGGAGGAAGCCTCCCTCCCTTGGTGAGGAGGTATTTGGTATGGTCAAGGACATAGAAGTAATCTTTGGAAAAGGTCTGGCATCTATGTTCGAATGACGATGCCGGACACGCGCCCATGTGGAAGAAGCAATCTATATTTTGGGACCTACCCTATTGGAAAGTCTTAGAGGTTCGCTCTTCAATCGACGTGATGCACGTGACGAAGAATGTTTGCGTGAACCTGTTAGGCTTTCTAGGAGTGTATGGGAAGACAAAAGATACACCAGAAGCACGGCAGGACCAACAACGTCTGAAAGCCCCTGAAGAGCCTATGCATCCTGAGAACGAGAAGGGTAAACGATGCCACTTAACTCCTGCCAGCTACGCTCTTACCAAAGCAGAGAAGGAAATCTTTTTTTGAATGTGTGAGCAGTATCAATGTCCCGTCTGGCTTCTCGTCGAATATAAAGGGAATAATAAATATGGCAGAGAAAAAATTCCAAAACCTGAAGTCTCATGACTGCCACGTGATTATGACACAATTGCTTCCGATTGCATTGAGGGGGCTTCTACCTGAAAATGTTCGAGTACCCATTGTGAAGCTATGTGCATTCCTCAATGCAATATCTTAGAAGGTAATCGATCCAGAAAGCCTACCAGGGTTACAAACAGATGTGGCCCAATGTCTTGTCAGCTTTGAGTTGGTGTTCCCACCATCCTTCTTCAATATTATGACGCATCTCCTGGTTCACCTAGTAGAAGAGATTGCCATTCTCGGTCCTGTATTTCTACACAATATGTTCCCCTTTGAGAGGTACATGGGAGTCTTAAAGAAATATGTTCATAACCGTGCTAGGCCAGAAGGAAGCATCTCCAAGGGCTATGTAACATAGGAGGTCATTGAGGTCTGTGTTGATTTTATTCCTGACCTTAAGGCGATTGGTGTTCCAGAATCACGACATGAGGGAAGACTGCGTGGAAAAGGCACCCTAGGATGTAAAGCAATGATATGTAGGGACGGGCATTCTCTCAATCAAGCACACTACATGGTTTTACAAAGATCTATCTTGGTTGCCCCGTATATAATGAACACAAGAATTTAATACGCCTCAAACACCCGGGGCAGTCTGATGAATGGATTGTAAGTGAACACATGGCGAGTTTTGGCGGTTGGCTGCAAAGACTTCTCACGAATAACACCACTGTTGGGGATCAGCTGTACTTATTGGCCAGGACACCATCTTCGACTGTATGTACTTTCCAAGGGTATGAGACAAATGGGAATACATTTTACACGATAGGCCAAGATAAAAGGAGCACCAACCAAAACAGTGGCGTCAGCTTCGATGCAGTAGAAGAAAATGGGTAAAATACCACATATTATGGGTTCATAGAGGAGATATGGGAACTTGACTATGGACCTAATTTTAAGGTCCCCTTGTTTCAATGCAAATGGGTCAAGCTAACAGGAGGAGGGGTTGAGGTAGACAAGAAGTACGGAATGACAACGGTGGATCTCAACAATCTTATGAAGGTAGACAAGAACTTAGACGAACCATTCGTCCTAGCCAATGATGTGGCTTAGGTTTTCTATGTGAAGGACATGTCCTCCAGACCAAAAAAAAAGAAAAAATATGCAAATGAATACATCATATGATGAGCCAAAGCATCACATATTTCTTTCAGGGAAAAGAAACATCGTGGGAATCGAGGACAAGATGTATATGTCAAGATTATAATAAGTTTGATGAAATTCCGCCCTTCACAGTGAAAACTGACCCAAGCATTCCGTTAAGTATAGAAGATGCTCCATGGTTATGTCTGAAGCGATCATAAGGAAGGACATATGCCAAGAAGTTCATTTTCATATTATGTAACTCTAGTTCATGTTTTTAATATTAGTACATGTCTTGAGTGTTAGTCATGTTTTGTGGATGGACCGGGACTATGAGAATAAGTTGTCCCGATTCGTACTTACCATTAAGATCTGATCTCCAAATGCGCGCGGTCACATATTAGGGAGTGCCTCTATGACCAGTTTCTTGGAGATCTTGGGAGGACTAGGCTCGTCGGCATCTCCCAAACTGGCCGTAGTGGTGTCCTCGCCTCGAAAACCATCTTGCAGCTTGTAACTTGTCTAACTAGATCAATACACCTGGGAGCTAACTAATTTCACATATTAGGGAGTGCCTCTATGACCAGTTTCGGAGATGCCGAGGACTGGGCCCGTCGGCACCTCCACAAACTTGTAGTGGTGTCCCCGCCTCAAGCTGGCTGGAGAACTGGACTCACAAAGATGCCTATTTATAGTACAAGCAGCTCGGCATAGTGTCGACACTTACGAAATAATGTGACACTCACCCCTATTATTAGTGCTGACTCGTGTTTTGTCCCGGTTGGTGTCTCCAACCGGGACTAAATGTTCAGCTTTAGTCCCGGTTGGTGACACCATCCGGGACAAGGTACACGCCGCACGACATAATGTCGACACTCACCCCTATCATTAGTGTTGACTCAGGTTTTGTCCCGGTTGGTGTCTCCAACCGGGACTAAAGGTTCATCCCGCCATTTTTCCCGCCATTTTTCTTCCCCGCCATTTTTCTTCCCGCCATTTTTTCCCGCCATTTTTCTTCCCGCCAGTTCTTCCTGCCAGTTCTTCCCGCCAGTTCACTATATATATATATGTAGGGTTGGCCTCCATTGTCATTGCACATCTCTAGACTCATATCTGCAACCTCATCACTCTTTCCCATGGCTTCCACTGTAGCACTAACTCCTGGAGGCGGAGGTGCTTTCGCTCGAACTACCCCCGCCCGCCGGGCTACTATGTCCCGTCGGGCCGGATGCCGAGTCGGAGGCGTGCCGGTTCCTCATGTCCCTCTAGGTGTGGCGCGCCGGATGGCCATCACGAACAACTACTACTTCGAGCTCAAGCCGGAGTAGCGGAGGAATCCCAGATGGCATCCCGACTATTTCCCTACATGGGAAGCCTTCTTTGTGGATCGGCGTGAGAGGGCGCTCGCCAGGCACGAGGAGGACGGCCCACCTCCTCCTAACTTCAACGAGGCCGGCCGTTGGCTATGGTGGCGCGGTCGGACTCTCCAGAGCGGCATGGCCTATGACACTGCCGCCGACTCTAACCCCCGTCTGCGCTACCCTCAAGTCGAGCCCACGCGCTACCCTCAAGTCCAGCCCACGCGTACTCTCCAGAGGTTCAATTACGGCGACCCCGACGACGACGACAGCGATGACGGCGGCGGCGAGTACGACGACTACAGTGGCGAGTATTACATGTGTATGTAGGAGCATGACTGAATCACTCCAACATTCCGAAACAAGTTCGGTCGATTGTTACTTAATCTGGCCATGTATCTTAATTTTCAGTTCTTTTATGTATCTTAATTTTCAGTTCCAGTTCGGCTTTATGTAACTTACTATTAGTTGGCTATTAGTTCGGCTTTATCTGGTATATTGATTATGTCTCGAAAAAACCTTCACAAAATGACCTATCTCATTCGAGGTTTCTTGGCTTTCGGGTCAAATGACCAATGTTATAGCTAGAATCAAGGCATAGTTTGTGATAATATGGCCATATTGTGCATACATGTGCATCATGGCATGGCAAACAATGTTGCAAGAGGAAGTTTTCCTTTTTATCGCACCAAAAAGGCATTTTCCATTTTCCGAGCATAAAAAACGGACGGTTTTGTGAAGCAACCACCAACACATTTTACAAAAATACTATACCACCTTATATGCACAATGTAACAACAGGGGGATCTGAAACCTTTCCGTCCACCTCTGGTGAAAAACACAAATTCCTACCGAATCGGCAGGAAGTGGGTCAGATATGAACTACAAGTACCTGATACGATGCTCATGATTTTTTACAAAAATCATTTTTAGGTTCACAATATGCTATTTTATCAAAAAACAATGCAAGTTGAGCGAGGCTTGGTGAGATTCAAGTGTATACAAAAGATGAGACATTTAAATATCCAATCAATTCAAAAATGTTAATACAAAAGATGCGGCATTAAAATATGATTTGATCTAATAAAAATCATTTTTAGATGCTTAATATTTCTTATGTTCAAAGTTTTAGGATTTAACAATTTATTTTTGTTTGAATTGAATAATCAAAATTTATATGTAAGTGTTTTAATTATTTTGAAAATTTTCATGTAAAGTAAATATAAAATGATTTACATGAATGGATAGATATTATTTTTCTGAAAATTATGACATATTATTCATATTTTTCTGAGTTGAAATGAAAAAGATATGAATTTTCTAAATTCATATCATATTTTTTGAATTAAAAATGCCCCTTTAATGCATGAAATAAATGCCCCCCCTTAGGAACCGGTGTTAAAGGGGGGGCAGTTATTTCTTCACAGAACCCTTTAACACCGGTTCTCATGCGAACCGTGTTAAAGGAAGTGGTAATAAATGCTTGAACGGAATCCCCCTTTAACACCGGTTCCAGCCACGAACCGGTGTTAAAGGGGGGAGGGGGTATTAAATTCACCTTCCTTCCTTTCTTCCCCAGAGCAGCCAGATCGATCACCGCCAAGTACAGAGAAGCGCCACCGCCCATGAGCTGCCGCCGCCACAGCTGCTCGCCAAGACCGCCACCGCCACCGCCACCGCGCCAGGCGTAGAGAACGGGCTGGCGTCGCGCCGCCGCCATCAAGCGCCAAGACCGCCATCCGCCAAGGCTGCGCTTGCAGAGAAGCTGCCGAGCCCTCGCTCCTCGCCGAGCCGCCGCGCTCAACCTCGCCCTCGGAGCGCCGCCATTTCCTCGACCTCGCCCGCTGAGCCGCTGCGCCCGGAGCCGCTCGCCCTCCCGCCGCTGGCAGCCGTACGTCAGATTAGCTAATATATGTAATCTTGAACTTTTGTCCGGCGCAAGCTGGATGATGGTAATGCTCTCGGTCGCTATGCATTGTGCAATCTGTCGCGCACGCTGCACGGGCCATGCATGGTAGCAACGGTAGCAATAGTACTACTAGTCTTTGTAGTATTTTCAGCTGACTACGACGTGAGATTTTTAAGTTTTCTCTTATGGAAGACCTTAGAATGAAGTCTAGCTCAATTAGAAAGATGGGCACAATTAACCACGCATGCATTAGAATAGACATGTGCACAAACACGATTAGAGACAAACTACCCATGATTCAACAACACTCAAATAAATTTATACTATAAGACACACACACACTATTTGTGATCCAGCAACAATACTATCAAGTATGTTGGCAGGATCGGAATGGAGGGAATACTCGTGAGTATAAAACCAATTAAAAATAGTGAATAAATAAGAGTAATCTTCATCTGTATCAAAGAATAACACGCGGAATGTAAAAGGCCAAGCAGGACATATATGGATGCACTTGTTGGCACTTGTGTAGTACTTAATTTTTTTTGGTCGCAATATGTCGGTGATTATTTTACATGCGCGCTCTCATCGTTGCTAATATATGTAATCTTGAACTTTTGTCTTCATATTTAGTATTTACAGTATTAAGAACTTTATTGAAATCAACACCAAACTATTACAAATCTTTCTCATCTTATTAAAACCAGTTGGTGCGAATGCGTCGAAATTGAAGATGATCTTCATCCTAAGAACACACCGACGTGGTCAGTCACAAGCGATACGAAGTAGTTCCCCCATGTCGTCAGTCCAACAGGAGCAACCATTTCCCCACCAGTCTTGCTTGTCTTTTTTAATATAGTGTATCATTGCACATCTCACTAACATCGGGAAACTCGAAACTAAGATGGCATGTAATTATGGAGGGAGTAGTAGTATAGATAGGGTGTCAAGCGGGGCGGGTTCGCGGGCAACACAGTTTCATCTGATTAGGGTTTCACCCTAACTCGTTAAAATGATCAAGCATCCTTAGGGTTTTAATTTCATTTGTGTATTTATTTGTGTATTTTTGTATGAATAATATGTATATTTGTGTATGAATCCAAGTTCACTTGAATGTTTACACTCTTACTCTAAATAATATTATTGTTTTAGAAACTATGAATCCACTTAGTAGAAACCTTGAAGAAGAAGAAATAATGGATAACATTATTGATGAGGACACCTCACAATATCTGAACTTGGAGGGACATGATGACGACAGCTCAAGTACTAGTCATGGAGAAGATGAAGACTCGTGAACTAATTTAATGGTTACAAAGTCCGCGAGGTATATGCATTGATTAAGCCTCTGCCGACTTCCACCAACAATCTTCTTCTACATGTATTAATTAATGCTTTTCTTCTTTTAGCCCTCGGATCGACCAGCCAGAACCATCTTCTTCTACGAAAAGAGCAAGCGAGGCGCGAGCACGTTGAAAGATCGCAAAGTTCACGATCGAAATCCGTGTTGATGGCAGGCCGATGGAGCCCAAGAAGGCCGCAGACAAATTTGTACGTCAGTCGAGTTCTTGTTAGGGACCAAATCCCAATCATAATTGAAAATTGGAATAAGCCAAAGAAGGGCGGCGATACCTTTGTCGATGACAGATCCAAAGAAACGCTTTGAATTCGGTTGTTGGTAAATTTCAGCCTTCCGCCAGGAGGATGAAAACAACCAGTTATAAAGGAAAAGGTCAAAGAGTGGACTCTAAAGAAGATGTAACGCTTTCAGAATCGAAGACAAAATTGAACAAATTTGTCAAAGCGAGACTCATTTCAAGACGCATATTATGCGAAGATAAGACCTCAACCCGAATTTGAGACATATAAAAAGTGCTATAACTAAAAGAGGTCGAAACCAATACGCTGAATGCCCCAAGAAGGAATATCACCAGAGGACGGGTCGTGGCTACATATCTCGAGGCCTAAGTGGGAGGAAGCTGAGAAGGCCATGCGAGAGAGGATCACACCCAGCAGATGGGTGGGACCTACGTGCAAAGACTTGGTTCTACGGAATCGGGCAAGGTTGGATCGAACAGGATTGTGTATCTTCCCAACCTCCTTGCCAAACCCGCCATCGAACTCATCACGGCATACGAGGAAACATCCGCGGACCTTCCATCCCGACAGAGAATGACCAGCTCACACGCCGCCATCGGTAAAAAAGAACACTCGGACATGCACGAGGCACGGGGGTATGACGTGGAAGGATGGGTTTGCCGATCGAGCGACTCTTACAGATGGCGCACAGAAAAGAAGAGTCTGCAGAGGATGACACAGATAGAACATGCACTTGCGGCGCTGCAGCGCAAGTGAATGCACAATGTAGCCATCAAGCTACCGCCCATCTCAGCGGCACGAAGAGCCTGCATTGGAAGCTGCCCGTCTGCAAGGAAAAGCAGTGTGGCTTCCACGGAGAACGTGCAGCCTACGCTTGAAATGACGGGTCCTCGATACCCCGTGGATGAGATCACGGAGAGCGAAAACGCTGAGATGCATGTGAGATTAATGGGCTTATCCATTAAGGTGGCTGTCGGCTATGCCTTATCTCCTGTAGCTGGTGGAACTTACCACTGCCGACCGATTCCAGATGGCTATGCTATTGTCGGGGTGGATGAGGTTGTGAAGGAATATGAGGAAGCACAGCTTGACCATGCTACAGGTGAAGGGGAAACTCAACTCAAATTTGCAGTGAAAACAACCATTCTTTGGAAGAAGGAACACATTGTGCTTCCAAATTGGAGGTCACTAGCACCCCCGCCTCCTCAAAGATCGCCCGAGCCGCTTCGGCTATCTCTCGGCGCAGCCATCTCCCAGCGCCAGCCATCTCTCTGCAGCCATCTCCGGCTGTCACCATATCCTCGGCAGAAGCGAAGAGAACTGCCACGAAGAGCATCAAGACCGCCACAAAGAAATCCGCAGAAACCGACGCCAAAGAGTTCAAAAAACTACGTCCCGCAGCCTTCCGCCGTGCCATTGCCGGTTTTACCGTGGAATCGCAGCGACGAGGAGACCAATAGGATCTCGTAAGAACAGGTCAAGAAATTCATTGCACCTAGACGGGCTGAGCCAAAGGAGAAAATAGATCCGGCGGTGGTGGAGAAGTTTTACAAAAATATTTTGAAACCTGAAACCCCACTTGTGCCGGACTACGAGCGCCAGATTTTGAAGGATGCAAGGCCGTAGGAGACTGAAAGTAAATGTGAGGCACCCGAAAACAGTTCCTGTGCTCGAGAGCAGGAAAACCAATCATGCGCCCCGCTCCAAATGTTCGACACGCGGGACGCTCTTCCCGTAAATGATTACGAGGCAGAGCTACAAAGAAAGGCCAAGGAGATGGGGATGACTTACATTGCATACTTGAACGTCATGGGAGACAACTTGCCCAAATGCGATGACAACCCCATACAGCCATGGAAGTACGGGAAGAATCTAGTCAAGAAAGAGGAGCTCAAGAATCTACCAACAAAGATGCGAAAATTTCACAAGTGGTACCTTGATTTCTGCAAGACGAGAAAAGAAGAATGGATCACGGCGCATATAAGAGATCAGATTTTCTTATGCGGAGACGACACGATCGACTTCAACATTCAAGACTTGCATTTTCTATTCAATCAGAAGGAACTCAACAAATCTGCCATCAGCCTTTATTGTGTGTAAGTACTATTTCTGTAATTTTTATCTCATCTCATTCACTTCATTAATTGCATGTATATATATATGCTCACCATATATGTATATACTATTATGCAGGAAAAAGGTTATGGAATGCATGAAAGGAGGCCCTTTTGACATTGGGTTCGTTGACCCAAATAGAGTTCATGAAGAAGTGGTAAGAACCAAATCCGGGCAAACAGAAGATTACTTGCTAAAGTCTTTACTGAGACAAAAAACCAAAAGGGAAATACTATTGCCTTACAACTTCTCGTGAGTAATCTTTACCCTCTCTTGTACACATTTTGTTTCGCTTACTCGATGTTAAGTGTAACGATGATGAGTTATTATGCGTAGGTTCCACTTTATTCGCTAGTCATTCAACCCGACTCAGAAAAGTCCTTGTCATGGACTCGTTACAAAAGAAAAGAGATATGGGCAGACTTTAGAGATGCTCGAGGTAATTTCAATCATATTATCGCACTAGATCGGCAACTTCGTGACAACAAGTAATTAATTACTCCTTTATCCATTTTCTTTGCGGACGGGGTTTGGAAAAGGTTCACAGGGCCGTGGGTGAATGGTCAAGAACTAAAATTTGTAGACCAAAATGTAAGTAATACTAGCTAGCTTCCAATTCCATTATATCATGCTTTATTTATTATTATTTTGATTGAACTCTCTATTCTCGTAAAGTGCGCATCGTGGACACGACAATAACTTATGTGGGTACTATGTTTGCGAGTTCATTCGAAATGATATGTGCGACGGCCAAGCACTAGAACAACTTAGAGTAAGTAAACAAAGTCCACAATATTATTTTATTACCATCAATTGTGTTGAGTTTTATTCTTATATATATATTGACGGCCCATTCTTCATATATATTCAGATCGAGCGGATGCGGACCAACTCCTACCATTTGAACGCATACGAGCCATTCAACAGAATTGGTGGGTTCATACTTGATGAGGTCGCCACGCTGGCGGAGAACTCTTTAGATATCCACCAAAATGAACGATGACGATGTATGTGCCGATGACGATGTTTGTGTATAATAATAGTTGCTTAATTATTCATGTACTCGTATGTACCGATGACGATTTATGTGTATACCGCTCGATCGATTCCCCTCGCCCCCTCCCTCGTAAATCGCCCAGAATGGGGCAGAAAGTCTACCGTGGCAGATTTAGGCCGTTTTCCTGCCGGCAGAAAACGGCCTAAATCTGCCATGACAGAAGAATTAACACCGGTTCCGGCCCGAACCGGTGTTAAAGAAATGCAGCCTCACGCGGCGCCAACCTTTAACACCGGTTCGTATAAGAACCGGTGTTAAAGGGCCCCCCTCTAACACTGAACACTCAACAGCTGTTGGGGAACCGCTGTTAGAGGGCCCTCCCAACCGGAGTTAAAGGGGGGGCTCTTCACTAGTGTTACCAGCCCAGACTAGTGGATGTCCACGTGGCTTTCCCTGCGCGCTCAGGGTGCACCCCCACTAGTCTTGGTTGGTGTTATGGACCGGGACTAGTGGGTCTCTGCCGTGGCAGCATTTTGCTCCTTTTCTCTACCACGACAGAGCATTACCTCGGACTAGTGGTTCTCTGCCGCGGCAGCATTTTGTGCCCTTTCTCTGCCGCGGCAGATAGTTCGTTTTTATTGTTTTATTTACTTATTTTCATTTCAACATAGTTTTTAAATATTTCTATGCCACCACATATCGTACACATTCGTGCATATATAAGATAACTTGTATTACGATATCGATCATACAAATATATACAATTTACATAGTTACATGGAGATCACAAAATCTTGGGACTAGAGCACGTCTGTTCGATTACATGGAGATCAGTAGCGCCTATTTACACTAAATTCTCTGGTATCGTCTACGATCTCTTTGACAATAAATCCCGCCAGCTCCTCCGCAATTGCTAGTACACGTTGCGCTGGTAGTAATTGATCCCGCGTTCTCTCGAACTATATATAAGAAAAAGGAGATCAATATGAATATCAATCATGATAACAAAATGTGACGGTAATAAAATGATGGTGTGAATGCATTGCTTACATCGACTCTATAATCATTGTGTTTGGTTGTAAACGTGCGAATGAACTCGCATACGTAGAATCCACATAGATTCGACCCCTGTGGCTGCCTCACGCACTTTACAAGAATAGAATTCAATCAAAACAATAATCTACCATCATTATTGTATTAAAACTAGAAGTAAAGAGATGCGCGGACATAACACGTACTACTTACCGAGACCGTCCTAAATGTCAGCTTCTCACTAAATACACCGGTAACCTCGCGCTTGAACCGGATCCAAACCTTGCCCGACGAAGAAAATGAATGAATGAGTTATTCATTACCTGATATCTCAGGAAATCAATGAAAGAGACCGATATAGCGCAAAACTTACTTCTGGAGCATGTCCTGCATGCTGCGGAAATTTTCCAAGTTTCTCTTTGATGGGTCCATGTCATCAACTCTTCCCTTATCAAGTTGAATGTCTAGAAGAACCCAGTGGAAGATGCAAACATTTATATATACATCAGTAACTCATCAGTTACACTTATTAGCATTGACTAATCAAAAGTGAATGTGTACAACAGAGTAAGACCCTCACCTGAAATTGTAAGGAAACAATATGTGGTCAAAGAAATTTTGCTCCATTAGAAACCCTTAGAATATTTTCCTCCGTCTCCTCGGGGTTATCCATTAGCGTGGTTATATGCACTTTATCTAGGTCAATGAACCCAATATTGTAGATTCTTTTTATTTTACATTCCAGGATCTTCATTCTACATAATAAGGATAATTACATGTTCTGAACTAAACAATTGAAAAATTGAACATGTAGACAATGAATTCAACAACTTGCAGACAATAGCAGCTGAGTATGGATTTGTCCAGGGCATCGAGATGGTATAACTGGAACAGTTCTGAAAACTCAATATGTACCTCTTCGGGTCTGAAGAAGTACTTAGGTGGGACTTTGGCTACGATCATTATTATCCCCTGCTTCATGACCGCCGAGTACCATTGATGGAGATTCCGCATTTGTGTTGGCAGTTCTCTCAGCCTCTGTTTGCTGACCAAATCCTCACCTGAGACATATTTAGGGGCTATTGGCATCTTGGGTAGAAGGTCGAGTTGGGGGCCTAACAGTTCATTAAGACTAATTTCCATGCTGGCCGCCAACTCCGCAGCTATTGACATATCTACTAGCTATTGTGCGAGGAGTGGAACGTTTTGTGAAACCACCTTGAGAGGTGCGATCGTTTGTTTTTCCCGTTGTCCGAGAAGGGGAACCTTTGATTTTTTACTGATTGCAGTTTTGGTCCCGCTTGCACCTGTGCTTGCTGATTTTTTACTGCTTGCACTTGATTTTCTTGATTTTCTCTTCGCCACTTCTTTCTGAAGTGTGCGTAGATAGTCATCTGGCTTATGGTGGAACTCATATTGCGATTTTGTGTTCAGAAAATCAAGTGCATATGCCTTCTTATTCTCAGTGTATCCGGAGCGGGCTCGGGTTTCTTGTTCTCAAAATGGGCTGCCACTTCGGCCTTTCCTATCGCTGCAGATTCCACATCAGTACAATCGTAAGGTCTGATGGGAAGATTCTTATGAGGCACTGTTGGGAGGGGCAACATTTTTTGTTTTGGGCTGCCGCGTCCTTTAGTACTCACCGATGGAGCACACTTCCGCTTATTGTCCTTAGCGGGCGGCAAAGACTGCTGAGCCTGCGGCGGAGATCGAGACGGACTCAGGATGTGGTGGTCGTAGTCATCATGGGGTGGGCTTCTTGGAGGTGATGGAGGTGGAGGTGAAGTAGACCTGCGACGACTCGGAGGCGGTAGTGTTATCCTTGGGGCCGAGCCTAGAAACCGTATGTTGTTCTTGTCCCAGAGAAGGATCCCACCAAGTACTTCTCCGAGTGTGATCTCACCTTCATGTTTAGGGATGTCAAGCTCCATTGACTCCCACTCCTTTACAATTTGATCCACCCCAACTTTAGCATAGCCAGGTGGAATCTCACGGCCATGCCAACGTGTGTCGGGCGGACAAGGCAAAGCCGATCCGACCGCCACCTTCACAGATACGTTCTTCAATTTATTATGGAGCTCACAAGGTATCTGCTCCTTAATTCCATCCACAGGGTAGCTGCGACTTCCATTTGTATAGGATGCATCGTTAGACGGGACCTCCGATTCAACGACGCTGCTTCTCCGCTGAGATGGGTTGGCGGTAATATCGAGTGGAGGATCTCGCAAGCGCGTTATTCCTCTAAGTTCGTCGATCTGCTGCTGCTGCTTATCAAGTCTTGCTAGCAGCTGGTTGAACTTGTCTCCCTCCTCCTCCTCCCGTAGCTGCTTTGCTCTTTCTCGGCTTCTATATGTACCTTGGTCCTTAGGAAAACCAGTCTCCCATGTGAAACTCCCGTCAAGGCCTCGGACTTGTCCCGTATGTTCGCGATTCCTGAGGACCAAGGTCAGCAAGTCTTTATCTCTATCGGGATGAATCGGTTTTATTCCATCTTTAATATCTTTCACCACTTTTATCCATGTACTCCTGGGTACCTTTATCCCGTCACTACAAACAAGGTCCCCTATAAGTTCGTCATATGTACTCCCATGCCCAAGGAACCAATTTCTTTCCCTCAAATCCCATTCTTCGCGAATTGGTACTAGATTGATCCCCTTATCATGAAGATCTTTCTCTTTTGCATCCCACTTAGGCAAGGTAGCCGCTTAGCCCCCTGTCCCCAAGTTATGGTGATATTTCTTCTTCGCAGCATTTATCTTGTTTTTCAGACTTTTCCTCTGCAACTCCTGACCCCCTATACTGCACAAATGCATCCCAGTAAGGCTGCTGCTTCGCTAGATAGCCTTCGAATAACGGGGTTTCCTTGTCCTTCTGATATTGTTGCCATAATGACTTCTTCCAGTTCTTGAATAGTTCGTCCATCTTCTTCAGTGCAAACTGCTTGACTTTCTTTCTCATTTTAGTCGTCTCGTCCTCAGTGTCACATTCTGGCAGCTTGAAATGTGCCATTAGGTCAGTAAATAGTTGATCTTTGAATCTATCGTCGATATACACATCACTCCATTCCGCCTCTTTGGGCTTATTCCACTCTCGAACAGTGATGAGGGTGCGATCTCTAGCAACAACTCCGCATTGTTGTACACATATTTTTTTTGTTTTCTTCGGTTCCAATGGTTCGCCGTCTCCTGAAACCTCTGTAATTTCATAAATGACCACAGGGCAACTTTTTGGCTGGTCCGCGCTTGGCTTTCTTGCTCGATGTAGAGGCCTAAGAGAAGAAACATTCGTCAACAGAATATATATACAACTAGGTACATCTAGTGACGATCATCGGACATCATATATACACCTCTTCGGTCTATGGTGGGCGAACCGTACTATCATCGGCGTGATGCCCTACATCGCCGGGGGAGACCATCCTCGCCTGCGGTGCCCACAAGTCCACCCTGTAACATCCCAATTTTAGCAACCGTGATTAAATGTCCAAAAGGCAAAAATCAGGGGGAACAAAAACTTTTTCTTGCATTGAGTGCTTACTTGTTTGCTTGTGCTCAAGCAACTGCTTGTGGATTAGTTGTGTACTCCTCATCTCAACACTAGCTTACAAAAACTATTTTACAAAAGAGATGTCTTGGATCATCTTTCCAATTCTCAAATGTTCTGGCATTTTAAAAACCTGAGCCAAGATGACTTTGACCCAACCAAATACTTTACTAGTTTCTATTGCCAAAAATATGGAGACATATATATATCTCCTTATGTTTCCAAGACAGAACCTTCAACTACTCTTATCCATAGGTTTTCCAAAAACCTTTATTAAAACTTTTCATCTCAATCTTGGTAGAGATACCAAGATGGTACTTATCTTACTTCAAAAGCAAAACCCCTTTCAATATACCCATCCTTACCTCAAGCTAGGCTTGATGGTAACTCTAGTACTAGTTGGATAAGTAACAAGATGAATTGCCTTGATCTGCACTTTTTGAAGAAGGACATCTGGCCCCACCTTTTGAAGAAGTACATTTAAATAGGATTATAATCATAATAAAAATCACATTTAAATCGTGAATAGATTATTTGACCCATACCACCTACCACTAACATTTCCACACTTTTTCCAAGGCAATTTTTGCAACTTCCTTCACAAGCCTCCAATTAATTATTTTTGCAAAAACCATCAAACCTTGATTCAAGACAAATCCAAACCATCCCAAAGCTTTCCAAGCACTCCTCCACAACACCATCGCTCTCTCCTGGTCGTGCACACTAACCCAAGCTACTGTAGAACCTCCCATTGCCTTTTTGTCCCTAGTGTTTGTAAGAAAGGGAGAGAGAGACCACCATATCTTGCAAAGATCTTTGTAATAAAGACCACCCCAGCTGCAACGTCCCTCTCACCACCTCTCTGCCCACCTTGACCACAGCACCACCCAACACCACCCTTAGCAACCAATGGGAAGCCCCCACCCCATGCCCATTTTGGACATTTCATCTTTGCCCAAAGGGTTTCAAAATAAAGGGGCACAGGACACCCTCAGCACACCCCTGCCCTCATTTGCCCCCAGCAGCCTCCCCCGAGCTCTCCCTCTCCCTCCTTCTCTCTCCTCTAGCCACAAGAACAAGAAGTAGCCACTTCGGCCATGGCCTAGAGCAAGCTCAAAATCACCTTACCCTTCACCCCTCTCACTGCATGTGTGTTATTCGTGCTCCCCTTCCTCTGATCTACCCTCCTGTTGGGGATATGTTATATGGGTATCCTTATAGCATGTCTCTTATCCGGCTAACCCGGGTGGCCCAAAGATGGTAGCATGGCCTATGGCCTGCTGGGCGGCCTAGTTAGTTGGA
The DNA here is from genome assembly GCA_030063025.1 of Avena longiglumis. Classification (NCBI taxonomy): domain Eukaryota; kingdom Viridiplantae; phylum Streptophyta; class Magnoliopsida; order Poales; family Poaceae; genus Avena; species Avena longiglumis. The sequence goes on from CP125976.1 coordinate 530,250,142, forward strand.
TCCAGAAGGGAGGCCCAAGCCGGATAAAGGAAGGTTATGGTGGAGTCACCAACGTACCCGGAGCCTTGGAGTACGTGATACACAAGACTAGTAATAGACAGTGTAGGACTCTGTAACCTATCCGGCTAGGAATTTTCCCTGTAACCCTAGGACCTGGCGACTATATAAGTCGGGCCTATGGGAGCCTTTAGGACACAACTTCATACAACCTCGCACAACGAACCTATCTCTGTAACTCGGCGTATTGCCCTTATAGTGATTTATAGCAGGAGTAGGATTCCGCCACCATTGTGGGATCTGAACTGTAAGCGTGTTACCTCGACCACAACCGTCCGCCTTACCCCACGTCTCTAAACACGCACTGTGAGGACCCCTCCATGGCGTACTCGTTGGCAATACCACGACAGTTGGCGCCCACCGTGGGGCAAGAGGCGCTTCAGGATCTTCAGCGGCGAGGACCAAGATCTTTGCGGGAATAAGCGAAACCCTAGCCATCGGTCGCGTTCTCTTCTCCGGCAACTTTCCGATCGTCCCTCCTGACGAGTTCTGGATCCCGGCAAAGGCGAACCCTACGTGGTGTTCGGTCGTTCCTATCGGAGACGTCCACCTCTTCATTGGTGAAACTGACTCGGGCACTAGTTCCCTAGGAGTCAGAGGAGTACCAAGGCCCGCACGGACCGCCTACGGGCAGGATACATTTGCGGAAGGATCGATGTCGGATTTCTCTTCGAAGTTTGCTGGCAAAGATCGAAAAACACCAAGGCCTGCACGGACCGCCTACGTGCAGGATACGTTCGCGGAAGGATCAATGTCAGATCTCTTCTTGGAGTTTGCCGGCAAAGATCGAAAAAATTCAAGGCCCACCCAAACCGCCCCTGTGCAGGATATAAAGGTGGAAGATCACTGCAAATCCACTGGCTTTGTCCGTGCGTCTGGACAACAGAGATCCAAGTTCGTCAGCGTGGTTACCATCTTCGATCTGGTGCGCTGCGTTCAGAGAGAGGGCGAAAACCCCCGCGATTACCTGGCCAGGTGGCTCCGTATACGAGCCAATCTGGCCCACTACCCCAATGAGGATGCTATGTATCACTTTGTGGAAGGACTGGACCATGGCACGCTTCTCTGACATTATCTAAGACGTAGCAGGCGTCAGGACGCCTTACCTTTGAAGGCACGGTGAACACCGTCAACAACTACGCGGAGGCCGAAGCGGCAGCTCAGACAGCTCTTGCGCTCATTGACGGAGCCCCTTTGATTCAGCCACCGCCACGACCGCCTCCGGCCGCCATCGTCGCAGCAGCACCACCACCTCCAGTCATCGTCGAGGCCGTTGCACCTCCACCGCCCGTCATCGAGGAAGTCTTGGCACCCTCCGACTCTGTCATTGACGCGCTTTATGTTGATTTTAGTGCAGATTCAGAGGAGATAAACTTCAGTCCAGAAGAGCTAGACTCCGCTATGCAGGAGATGGAAGAGGAGTACTCGCGCGACGAGCAAGCCAACAACACCGTCATGTCCCGAAGGGTGTTCGTCACCATTTGGACGGCGATGGATGAAGATCAACCCGGACAAGCTCCGCCTACAGCGCTGGACAAGGGGAAGGGGCCACTTATTGCTGCTGACGTTGATCGCACAAAGGTCATGCCTCCTCCGCCTAACCCAGTGCAGCAGCCGTAGGAACTCGGCACCGGCCCAAGCAACAATAACATCAAGAAACTTTCCGCCCAAAGATCTATGTCGGCAAAGAGCCCATGTTACTCCAGCTGATAGAGTGATGTACAACAATCTCCTTGTCGAGCCACTAACCGTTGCTCATATCCGGAACATGACAAGCTTGACGAGAAGCGCCAACAGTTGCTGGAGGAAGCACGGGCCATCGCGGAGCAAGGCTCTAAACTAGATCAAGATCTGGTCAACGCGCAGAAGTCCATAGAGAAAGCTAGAGCAATGGAGGCCGAGTACAAGACTTTGCTACAACAGCAGAAGGCTAAGAAAGCTCCAGCTCGCGTCATCAACGATCCTGGTGTACGGCGCAACCTAGGATGGGCTCCCTCGAAGCCGGCACAGGCCAAGACATACATTGACAGTGAAGGCAAGCAGGTGATGCCCACCCCACTCCTTAACCTCGCCATCGCCAAGACCCTTATGGAGTAGGATAGATCGCCCGAGGCAGTAGAACAGGTCTATGACCTGGTGGCTAAGGCGGTGAAGCAGCAGGAAAAGGCCACTTCTCAGAGGCTTGAGTCTGACCCAGCGCTCTGCCGATCTAGCGAGTACAAGCCGCCAAGGGACATATATACACTTGATGTCGGGTCCTAGACGGGTTCATCAGAACGAAGACGGAGGGATGCGTGCAACAGGAAGGATGCTATCCCCGTATCCTCCGAACACTGAGAAAAGGCTCGACCTCGTCGCCCATCACCACCGCCCCGATCCCCCGACATCACGAAGACTACAAAGCTCACCATCATGCGGATATGCCCCCACCAAAGCAGTGCGGCATCGTCATCTACAACAACACGGAGCAGACCCGTCATGACGAAGAGCGGAACCAAGGACACAAGAGCATGTCACGCCATGACCCTCCATGTCCGACAAGCAACCGTGACAGGTGCGAGGCGTCGCAGGAGGGTAACAGCAAGAAAGCTAACCCACCACCACCTCCGCCTCCGTCACCACCAAGCAGTCACCATGGCGGAAGAGGCCCGCGTCGTTCACGCAGCCCATCCCCTATTGACAAAAAGAAGAACCTGGATCCATACGATACACGTTCGTAGATCGACAAGATCCACGAGGCCCAGGAAGGACCATACCTGGGATCATGTTGTTTTGGACCTTCAATAAGGTCCGCAACTTACCCCAAAGGTTTCCGGATTGACAAGACCATCAAGCCCTATGATGGCATCGCCAAGCCAGCCACATGGTTGCAGGACTACGACAACACAGTGGATATTGCCGGAGGCAACCCCAACGTCGCCGTCAAATACATCACGTTAATGTTGGCAGGCACGACCCGTCAATGGATCGACGACTTGCCAGATAAATCTATCTACAACTAGCTGGACATGCAAGAAGCATTCAGCAAGAACTTTGAGGGTACATACAAGCGTCCCTGCACTATGGGCGATCTACAGCGGTGTGTGCAAGAAAAAGACGAGACATCTCGCGCCTACCTCTCCCGATGGCTGGATATGAAGAATTCCTGCGCAGGAGTGCTCACTCAGACCGCCATGGCCGCCTTCATCGATGGGTTGGAAAGGGGCACGCTGCTCCGACATAAGCTAAAGCGCTTGCAGGACACCACCAGCTTGACTTGAATCAGATGATTCAGTTGGCTAGTGAGTTCGCAGCTGTCGCCGACGATGCTCGTGGCTCTTTGCCGGCAACGGCCATTCCAACTCAAGCTCGGAGGAACAATAGTACAAAGCAGAAAACCGTTCCAGAAGAAAAGCAATCTACCAACATGGTCTCTATGACTTTTGCACAACGAGGAGAAGGCGGACAACATGGCCGAGGAAGGGGAGCTGGTCGTGGGCAGCAACGAGGAAGTGAAACCACCTCGGTGCCCCTCCGTGTTCCCCAAACCTACGAAGAGTACCGTGATATGCCGTGCCTTGTACACCTCGATGCCAACGGCAAGGCCACCCATACCAATTGACACTGCAAGTTCATCAACGACCTCAAGGAAGACCTGGAGTCCGGCTACAAGCAAAGTCGGAAGAACAGACCGCGAGGCAAGGGCAAAGGGAAGAAGAAGGAGGAGGAGTCCAAGGATTCAAGTGACATGGCCGAAGACGTTGACCCCAAGCACGCCGCCAAGAGCGACGACAAAGGGCAAGAACCCCTTCGCAAAGAAGGCTCCAGTCTACCACACTTTCCTTGGCACCCCCACCGTCCGACAACAGAAGACCTCTTTGAGGATCCTGATGGCTACTCTCCCCCAGTCCCCTAGTACCTGCGCTGGTTGGAGGTTCCAATAACTTGGGACAGGACGGACCACCTAGACCTTGTGCCCACGGAGAACAAGTACGCCATGGTCATCAACCCCTTGATTGACGGCGTGGAGTTCACCAATTGTATGGTGGATAGTGGAGGTAGAATCAACATCATGTACCTGGATACACTGCATAAGATGAACTTGACAAAGGGAAACCTAAGGCGGACCAACACCATTTTCCACGGCGTAGTTCCTGGTCGGGAGGCTTGGTCCCTTGGGTGCATTACACTTCAGGTTGCCTTTGGCGATGTTAATAATTACCGCCAAGAGCGCATGACCTTCGAGGTGGTCCCCTTCAAGAGCGTGTACCACCTCATATTCGGCCGCGACATATTCCACACGTTCATGGACAAGCCATGCTTCGTCTACAACAAATTCAAGATACCCGGACCAAACAGTGTCATCACCGTATCCGGAAGCTTTACCAAGGCAAGGGACTGCGAGATTAATGAAGCAGCCATTGCAGAAGCTGTCCTCTACAGTAAAGAATTCAAAGAGATACAGAGCAAGGTCAATGACTCAGAGATGCCCGCGTCGAAGAAGCAGATCTCCGACTCCGCTCGTACGTTCAAGGCCGCCATCGAGACCAAGCCGGTGGAACTTGTGGTAGGCGATGCCTCCAAGACCATCGCCATTGGGACGAACCTAGATCCCAAATAGGAAAGCGTGCTCGTCGAGTTCCTCCGTGAGAATAGGGACATCTTTGCCTGGAAACCTGCCGACATGAAGGGTGTACCTAGGGAACTTGCCGAGCACAACTTAAACATTGATCTAAAATACAAACCAGTGAAACAACCTCTACGACGCTTTGGAGATGAGAAGAGACGCGCCATTGGCAAAGAGATAGCTAGGTTACTTAAGGCTAGATTTATCTGAGAAGTCCTTCACACACAATGGCTGTCCAATCCTGTACGTGTCCCCAAAAAGGGAACCAATGAATTAAGAATGTGCGTTGATTACACCGGCTTGAACAAAGCATGTCCCAAAGATCCGTTTGCTTTGCCTCGCATTGACCAAGTCATTGACTCGATGGCTGGATCGGAGATTTTGTGTTTTCTCGATGCATACTCGGGATACCACCAGATCAAGATGAGGAAGTCGGACCAATTGGCCACTTCGTTCACTACCCCATACGACACGTTTTGCTATGTCACGATGCCCTTTGGGCTAAAAACACAGGTTCTACCTACTAGCGGACAATGCAACGTTGCCTTCACGACCAAATTGGTAGGAACGTTCACGCCTATGTGGACGATATCGCGGTGATGTCTAAAAAGTCAAACGACTTAATCTCCGACTTAAAAGAAACCTTTGATAATCTCCGGAAATACAACATGATGCTCAACCCTAAGAAGTGCGTTTTCGGGGTTCCAGCCGGCAAATTTTTGGGCTTCATCATTTCCCAACGTGGAATCGAGGTCAACCCGGAGAAAATCAAGGCCATCTTAAACATAAACCGTCCGACATGCCTAAAGGACATTCAATGACTAACAGGTTGTGTTGCAGCAGTTAGTCGGTTCGTCAGCAGACTTGGAGAGAAGGCCCTGCCGCTGTACAAGTTGCTGAAGAAGGCGGACAAATTGATATGGAAGGACGAAGCAGATGCAACATTGAAGCAACTCAAGGAGATTATTTCCTCGGCGCCCATCCTTGCAGCACCTGAGCCTAGAGAGCCCCTGTTAATTTACATGGCGGCAACCAACCGGGTTATCAGCATCGTCGTCGTGGTAGAGCGGAAGGAACCAGGCTATGAGCACGGAGTTCAACGACCAGTTTACTATGTGAGTGAGTTCTTGACGGAGTCCAAGCAGCGTTACCCGCACTATCAAAAGATAGCTTATGGAGTATTCCTTGCTTCTCGGAAGCTGAGGCATTACTTTCAGGAGCACCCAATTACAATGGTGAGCAAGACTCCACTGTCCGACATTATCAATAACAGCGACGCTACAGGAAGGGTCGCGAAGTGGGGCATTGAACTTGCCGCCTTCGAGATCACCTACAAGAGACGCGACGCTATCAAGTCACAAGCCTTAGCGGATTTTGTCGCAAATTGGATGGAGGCGCCAGATGTTACTCCGTTGCCGGAACCAGAGTATTGGGTGATGCACTTTGATGGATCAAAGCTGTCAACGGCTCGGGGGCTGGTGTATTGCTACAGTCACCAACAGGAGACAAGCTACACTACGTTCTACAAATCCACTTCGAGGCTACAAATAACATGGCGTAGTATGAAGCACTCATTCACGGACTACGTGTAGCCAAGGATATTGGCATCAAGCGCATAGTTTGCTGTGGACATTCCGACTTGGTTGCCCAGCAGGTGGCTGGCACCTGGAATGCGCGAAAGCCTATGATGGCGGCATATCGAGACGAAGTGGACGAGATAGCAAAGAGCTTCTTGGGCTACGAAGTCAAGTATGTACCTAGGGAACAAAACGAGGCGGCTGATCTGCTGTCTAAGCTTGGATCAGGGCGCAAGCGAATTCCGCCAGGATTTTTCCTAGAGCACCCGCGCACACCATCTGTGAAGGGGGCTGACATCGACAACCCGGATAGAGCTGACTCTTTCATCAACATGGTGACTATGGTCCCTCCGTCTTGGACAAAACCGTTCATGGAATATCTCGAACACGGAACTTTGCCCGACGACAAAGTCGAAAGACGGCAAATAGTACGACGAGCAAAGGGTTATACCATAATCAATGGGCAACTCTATAAAAGGATCACTACTGGTGTATACCTAAAGTGTGTTTCCCAGCTAGAAGGTATGGAAATCCTGCGCGAAATCCATCTCGGAGATTGCGGGCATCACGCCGCTCCTCGATCGTTGGTCGCGAAAGCCTTCCAGCAAGGATTCTACTGCTGAACGCGAAGGCAGACGCCGACAAGCTGGTTGAGACATGCATGGGATGCCAGTATTATGCCCGACAACCACATGTTCCTGCTGAAGAATTGCGAACAATACCAATAACTTGGCCGTTTGCAGTCTGGGGGCTGGACATGGTGGGACTGTTATAGACGACACCTTGTGGGTTTACGCATCTGCTTGTAGCAGTCGACAAATTCACCAAATGGATAGAAGATAAACCCATTAGAAAGCTTGATGGGGCAACTGCCCTCAGGTTTGTCCGGGATCTAGTGGTAAGATTTGGTCTCCCACATAGCATTATCACCGACAACGGAAGCAACTTGTCACTTGGAGAAGTGGAGGCTTATTGCTGGGAGAACTTGCATCTGTGGCACACCCACAATACAATGGTCAGGTTGAGCGAGCCAATGAATTAATTCTTTAGGGAATCAAGCCACGTCTTGAGGCACCGCTACATAGAGCAGCTGGAGCCTGGGCGGAAGAATTGCAATCTGTGCTGTGGAGTTTATGAACTACACCCAACAGATCCACCGGCTACACCCCTTACTTCATGGTAAATGGAGTAGAAGCCATCTTGCCTTTCGACATCCTCCACAATGCACCAAGAGTTGCCGCCTACGACGAGGATGACGCTGAAGAATCCAGACGCCTAGATGTGGACCTTCTCGAGGAGGAGCGCGTTTTGGCATGACAAAGATCCGCCATCTACCAGCAGAAGTTACGCAGCTACCATAGTCGCCGCGTTCGGCATCGCTCATTTAAAGAGGGGGATTTGGTGCTCCGACTTAAGCAGAAGAACTCACACAAATTATCCCCGTCATGGGAAGGACCATTCATCATAAGCAAGGTGTTGCTCAATGGGTCTTACTACCTTGTTGACAATCGTGAACTAAAGGATAGACCCAACAAGGATCATAAGCGTAAGGGACGTGACCCGGATGATGACTACCCGGAGCTTGATCGGCCATGGAACATAGCACAGCTACGTCCTTTTTACACTTAGCATTTTTTATCTAAATTGTATATCTCTTATATGATCAATGAAATAAAGCGCTCTGGTTCACTCATATTTCTGAGTCTTTTACCTCCTTTAGAGTTCATTTTTTGATCATATAAAACCTTTATGCACAAGTATTGCGTTTGCACTTGTGAAAATTCCGCCTACGGGCGCTAGCTTATGTTTTTTGGTCTACACGTTCTTTGTTGTTTTTATGTGGATTCTGGAGTAGTGACTTTTGGCACTTATTGTCGGCGATTTTTTGCTCAGGTTATTGACGATGCCAGTGGGCATCATCACCTAAGCGCATGGTTCCAACAACGAGTCTTCCGACTCACGAAAAGTCAAGCATAAGAACCAAAGTAATGGATAAGCCAACACTTGTTAAAAAATATATACATGCTGGAAATTAGTTCTTAAGTAGCAGGACATAACAACCATTGTTTTCCGCCTTAAGTTACATCACCAAGTTTTTTCCGCACATACACCAAAGGTGAAACAAATATTACAAAGTTGTTTTTTCATTCCTTTGGCGCAGGAGACTTGGAAGCAGCATCGTCACCAGCTGGAGAATCACCCCAAATGTTGGCACTATGGTGAGACTCGGAGGAATCTTGGTTGACGCTGTCGATGGTGTTCATGGGCATGAAGACGTCGATGTCCACCAACTCGGCAACTCTAGTGTCATAACCCGCGAGTGACGACAAGATGGCTTCATGATCAATCTCTTTGTCGTCATCGTCGACGTCGGGGATACCAGAGGTCACTGTGTCGATGTCGGCACCTTCGTAGTGTGCCTTCACCATTGACAGCGCCATCCTTGCGCCAGCCCGTGCACATGAAGCTTTCCAGCTTGTGACACGCTCGGGGGCTCGACGCAGAATCTCCGAGTACTTCGCCACGGAGTCCGAGGCCTTGATGTATATCTGGAGGGGCTTGGCAATCTCTTTGGCCTGGGTGATGGCGGTGTTGATGAAGTTGCCGGCAAGAACCATGCATTCCTTGTCCGAAGGAGGCAAGCGGGTTAAACCCATAGGAGCTGCAAAATTCCCACAAGGAGCGCATGAGTTCAATAAATTCAAGGTATGTGGCATCCCGCAAAACCACTACTAGAAAATCGCGTTGTTTTTGTGCATTGCATCATCATGACCGCATGCTCATGTCATCATGCCACCTTGCATTTGAGCATCGTCATCATCTTGCATTTGTTCGCATAAAACTATTTCGGAAAAACCTATTTTTGTTTTGCAAACGCCCCGTCTTTGTTCAAACACAAAACCCGGGTCTCCGGAATATTTTGTTTTGTCTGCCAACGTTTTGCAAAAGCCCCGTTTGGAACAAATAAAATATTTAATTGTTTTTAGGGGGGCAGCCAAACCGGGCCGATCCGACCCAGTCGGCCACCCCCAGTCAAAACGGTCCACCTAAACCCTTTCCCACCTAGTCCTATTCTACCCACCCAACCAGCCACATCACCCCCACCAATCACAGCTCGCCACATCACCTGGCCCAATCCCCCCACCCAATCCCCATCTGCCACCTACCCTGGAGCCAAACACACCCACACAGCCGGCTGCCGCCTCACCCGTCTGGCCCCACCTCTCACCAAAACCGACCCACTCCCCTGGTCAAACCCACCCACACCAGACCCACACCACGCACACAACTCTCACCCTGCCACCCTGGCCCCACACACCACACCTGTCCCACCCCGGTCCCACTGCCCGCTCTCTCTCTCCCTCAGCCCGTTTCCCCACCAACCCCGCTCCCTCGCCTCGCTCTCCCTGGCATCTGCAACCGCCGCGTCTCCTTCCCCGCCACCACACGCGCGCCCCGGCGCCTTCCTCTCTCCTCCCTCTGCCCCGAATCCCCGTCACCACCTTCCCCACCCGACGCGCTCGCTCCGCCCCTTCTTCCTCCCCTCCGGCCGCCGCCCCCTCTCCCTCCTCTCCCCTCGCCAGGTGCTGCCGCTTGCCCCAGAGCGCCGCCGCGCCTCGCCTGCAAGCCCTCTCCTCCCTCGCCTCCGACGCTCTCGCCTCGGCCCAGCCGCCATCCTCGACCACCACCGCCCGGGGCCATCCCCTCCCCGCCCTGCGCGCCTCCCGGGCCTCACCCTGCTCCGGCCAGAGGCCCGCTTCGCCGTCGTCCGAGCGTCGCACGTGCCTCCTCTCCCCGAGCCGCCTTGGCATCCTCCCTGCGACTCCGCCTCGGCCGCCGGACCGCGCGCGTCGTCGAGCGCCGCCGGTCGCCTTCTCCATCTTCGGTCGCCCGAGCCCTCCTCCTTCGCTTCAGGCCCTGCCGTCACCAACTCGACGTCATCCTCCGCTAAGTGCTGGGATCCGCCGCACAGGGCCCTGCTTCCGTGCGACTTGCCTCGACCACAAGGGCCCGCGTCGCCGTCTCTTCGCCCGTCCATGCGGCCTCCCTCTTCGATGCGTCTCCAGCGATCGGTGTCCCCTTGTCCAGAAGCCGCCATGCTACTCCGGCCCTTGTCCTCTGGTCTGTAGCGCTGCGTCAGTTGCTGCGTCCTAATTGACTGCTTGCTCTTCTTTGTAATCCAAGGCATGTCATGCGGGCATATGTTTCTCCATGTTGGTTTCTTGGTTACTGCCAGTACAAGTGCAGCCCACATGCCTTCCAACACGCTTGTCCAAGGATGAATATGTGTCTTCTCCCTGCCGTAGTGGATTCCTAGTCCCGCGTTGACAAGATCTTCAAGACCACCATTTGAACGATCCGTCGATCGAATAACAACATGAAAGTATGTCGCCAAGATCTTCCGAGGACCTCACCAAGGTCATCTGAAGAGTTGTGCACCAAGCCTGCCCGAAGACACATGCGCCTATTCAAGATCAATCGACCACGGGCCGGAACATCAAGTTCTTCCTCCCGAACCCGAGGTCCCTCGATCCATGGATCCGATGGCGCGAGCCTCTTCTTCCAGGCACATCGAGTTCGCAACCTCAGATCCGAAGACCCTGAGACCACGAACCGAAGACCGATCCGAAGCGCCAAGGCCTTCGACAGGGAATCGAGAAGATCATCGCGGAACTCCAAGGTCTACTTCGTAGGTTACGGAACGCCAAGTTCGCCACCTTGAACGCCATGACCGTCTACTCGGACCCGAAGACCACGGATGCGACAAGAACGACATCGACCAGGGCGAGTCCGATGCGCCGCCGACGCCACACTGAGTCCTTCTTCTCGGATGCGACAAGATCTACTTCCGTTGTCCGAGACCGATCCCGTCGAACCCTGAACCCTGAGACCGAACCCGAACCCCGGAACCCCAAGATCTCCCGAGCCCAGATGTGTGACCCTGGTCCGAGCCCCTATTTTTATAAATTGACATCTATATAAATTGTTGCATATTAAATTGTCATACTCGCATGCATATTATCATGTGATTTGGGGGCCTTATGCCGATTCACCATATAATTAAATATGAGTCCCATATGCGGGCAAATCTAGTCTTACTTTGGACTCCATTTAAATGTGAGTACCAAACCTGTAACTTATCTTGCCATGTTAATACAACATTTAAATTGCGGGGTATCTAAACAACTAGAATCATATATTTAATTGTCGGGACCCCGGTTCCGCTTAATATGGACTAATTGCATTGCACCTTTGACATGCCATGCATCATATCATAAGCATGCCCGATCTTTTGCCGTAGTATTAAATAGTGCATCCGGTGTTTATTCTAGTGTTTTGCTTCTTCGCGGATAAGGCCGTTGAGTTGATGTGAGCTTCACCCCGATCTTCGGTTGAACCTTCGACAATGTTTTTCAAGCGAGCATCTTCCCCTTTCTAACTATCTTACTTTTATAGTATTTATTCCCTCCCGTTGATCTATTGCTATCTGTGTTGCGATGCTCTAGTTTTCGTACCCGTGATATCCCTTGCAGCCTTATATTGCCTTGGTCACCTCCTATTACCTTTTGTTTGGTAGATAGTTGGACCTGCGCGTCGTAGTCGCTTGCTCAAGTGCTGTTGCGTGTCGTCGAGTTCCACAGTTGTTGGAGTGTTGCCACATGTTTAAGGTTGGAGATGATCATGGCTTTCATTATCGTTACTTTAATTACTGTTTAAAAAACTAAAATTGAAGTAGGTAAGCAGAGGCACAGGTGGGCAATAGATGTTATTTGGTTGTTAACCGTCCACTTGTGTCCCGTAGGACCCCGAGTACTTGATACCTGTTCCTTGAATATTCGCGCTATCCACATCCGGGAGGATTATGGGACCGCCCTGAGCCAGAGCTTGATTCAGTCTTATTTCTTGGGGCCACAAACTAGTTTGAGGTTTTATTTACTATCCTGTACTTCTGCCATGCTTTACTGCTTTATTTACGATTGTGCGCTGTCTTGACTGCTTAGGAAAGCGGAGTGTTTTCGGTATCGACAAGCCCATTTTGGGTTCCCGTCATTTACCCAGCGCGCAAACCTTGAGTCCGTCTCGAGTCACTAACCGTTGCAGGTGTACTCAATGGGGTGGCCCCGAAATATTTCGAGTCTGTGATTGCTTTGTCGTGAAAGCCTCGTTGGGTTTTGATTTGGTTTTCGAGGTTGATCGAGTGTGTGTTGCTATTTGTGCACCCTGCAGGTAAAACTTTCTGAAAGCCGTGTCATGCGGTTATGGACGACTTGAGCGATATCTCGATCATAGACAGCTATAACTAAAGTAGTGCTATAAATTTGACTTTATAATGACTAGTAATCAGCTCCACTATAATGGAATGGCTAAATAAAACTGCCAACAATTGCTTGTTTGGGTTGTCGCTTGCTACCATTGTATCTGACTAGTAAGTATTGCCACTATAACGGAATGGCTAAATAAAAGTACCAACAACTGCTGGGTTTTTGGGATATCTCATGCTAATCGTATTTGACTAGTAAGTTTCGCAACTACAACGGAATGGTTAACTAAAACGGCCCACTGCTTATTTTATCAGGATGATTATCTATACTTGACTAGTAATTCTTGAACGATAAGCGAGTAAATAAAACGCCAACTGTGTGAGTTCCTCGGTTGACTTCCTCGTTTGGTGTCGAGAAACACCAGATGGGTTTGTTTGATGGTAGCATCGGTTGGTTCGAATAGGTCTTTCTTATCCCTCTCGATAGCAAGCGGTTATCGAGTCTCTATAGGTAGTTTAGTGCATCTTTGCCGCTTCGATCCACCATACCTAGGTAGGCGAGACCGCCAATTCTAGCCTCGTGTGTCTTGGCCTCGATCGACCGCTCTCTCTTTTCCTTTTCCCTTTGTCGGCACCCCTTTTGTTTAAGCAGGTTTTGAGATCGACGTCGTTAGCAGGGTTACCCTTCCGGCTTGGCCTGGGCAGGGTTATGGACGCCATTGGTTATTCTTCAGGGCTCTTAGCTCAATTTGCATCTTGTCCGTAGTCGGACGATCCATCGTTTTCAAGGTGATTTGGATCATTGTACCGTATATCTGTATTCTTGACTCATGGAGTCGTGTTTTATATATATCTGTTCTGTGGGTCCCATCGAGGACTGTTGTGTAATGTTATTACTTCGTTTTCCACCCGCACGAAAGTGCCTGGTGGGCACCTTTGAATCGTTTCTATGTGGGTTTGGCGGGTTTCGCTAAAACTTGCATAGGGCCGATTCTGAGGGTGTTACAGAGTGGTATCAGAGCTCAGCAGTTGCGATACCCCACAAGTCCAGCCTGTAGGATAACCTAGCTAACGGCCAAAGTAGAGTGTCAAAACTATTTTTGCAAAATCGGTTGGATAGCTCTGATTAGGTCTGATTTTACTCCTTACCCCTCTGCTGGTCTCCTCTCACCTCTGCCTGTTTCGAATCCGCTCTCTTCTCTCTCTTCGAGTCCAGGATATCTCGTGATTGGGTTTCCATCGCACCTTCAGGGTTTCGCTTCCTCCTTTGGTAACGGTGTTGCTACATCTGGTCTTCATGCTATCCGAGGGATCCTTCGTCTGGTGGACTTCTCTTTGTTCCTTCTTGTGCCTTCCGAATTGCTTTACGGCTGACGACATCATCTACGCCAGATCCGATGCAGATTCTGCATCACTCTTTTGTTCTGCACCTCGATTGTCGAGATCTTCAGTCTAATTCCGAGAGTTGGTTGCATAATTTCCTATTCATGTGCAGAGTAATGCTTTGGGTGCGCGATGGACTGATCACCATCCGACTACTCTTATCATTCGCTCTTGCACATTGAATGGTGAATCATTGCAATTTTACTCCGTCCACAGAAGCTAGAGGTGGCTTTATTTGTTGATACCTCTACCTTCGACCTTTTGTTCCCATAGTGTTCTCTCGACGATCACGGACAACGAACCTTGTTGGTGGTGTCGCGAGGATCGACACGAAGCGTGAAGATTCAGACTGTCGGCTTTCTTCCCCGTACCATGAGGCGGATCTCGAGGGCGAGATCCATTGTTAGTGGTGTCGAATTGTGGCATCCCGCAAAACCACTACTAGAAAATCGCGTTGTTTTTGTGCATTGCATCATCATGACCGCATGCTCATGTCATCATGCCACCTTGCATTTGAGCATCGTCATCATCTTGCATTTGTTCGCATAAAACTATTTCGGAAAAACCTATTTTTGTTTTGCAAACGCCCCGTCTTTGTTCAAACACAAAACCCGGGTCTCCGGAATATTTTGTTTTGTCTGCCAACGTTTTGCAAAAGCCCCGTTTGGAACAAATAAAATATTTAATTGTTTTTAGGGGGGCATCCAAACCGGGCCGATCCGACCCAGTCGGCCACCCCCAGTCAAAACGGTCCACCTAAACCCTTTCCTACCTAGTCCTATTCTACCCACCCAACCAGCCACATCACCCCCACCAATCACAGCTCGCCACATCACCTGGCCCAATCCCCCCACCCAATCCCCATCTGCCACCTACCCTGGAGCCAAACACACCAACACAGCCGGCTGCCGCCTCACCCGTCTGGCCCCACCTCTCACCAAAACCGACCCACTCCCCTGGTCAAACCCACCCACACCAGACCCACACACAACTCTCACCCACCTGCCCCCTGGCCCCACACCACTGTCCCACCCCGGTCCCACTGCCCGCTCTCTCTCTCCCTCAGCCCGTTTCCCCACCAGCTCCCTCCTCGCTCTCCCAGCATCCGCCGCATAGCGTCTCCTTCCCGCCACACCACAGCGCCCGCGCCCTCTCTCCTCCCTCTGCCCCGAATCCCCGTCACCACCTTCCCCACCCGACGCGCTCGCTCCGCCCCTTCTTCCTCCCCTCCGGCCTCCGCCCCCTCTCCCTCCTCTCCCGCTGCCGCCTGCCCAGGCGCCGCCGCCTCGCCTCCTCCTCCCCTCGCCTCCAGCCTTCGCCTCGGCCCCGGCCATCCTCGACCACCACCGCCGGGCCATCCCCTCCCGCCTGCGCCTCCGCCTCACCTGCTCGCCAGGCCCGCCGCCCGTCGCCGCGTCGCAAGGCCTCCTCTCCCGAGCCGCCTCGGCATCCTCCCTGCGACCCCGCCTCGGCCGCCGGACCGCGCGCGTCGTCGAGCACCGCCGGTCGCCTTCTCCATCTTCGGTCGCCCGAGCCCTCCTCCTTCGCTTCAGGCCCTGCCGTCACCAACTCGACGTCATCCTCCGCTAAGTGCCGGGATCCGCCGCCCAGGGCCCTGCTTCCGTGCGACTTGCCTCGACCACAAGGGCCCGCGTCGCCGTCTCTTCGCCCGTCCATGCGGCCTCCCTCTTCGATGCGTCTCCAGTGATCAGTGTCCCCTTGTCCAGAAGCCGCCATGCTACTCCGGCCCTTGTCCTCTGGTCTGTAGCGCTGCGTCAGTTGCTGCGTCCCAGTTGACTGCTTGCTCTGCTTTGTAATCCAAGGCATGTCACGCGGGCATATGTTTCTCCATGTTGGTTTCTTGGTTACTGCCAGTACAAGTGCAGCCCACATGCCTTCCAACACGCTTGTCCAAGGATGAATATGTGTCTTCTCCCTGCCGTAGTGGATTCCTAGTCCCGCGTTGACAAGATCTTCAAGACCACCATTTCGGTAACGATCCCGTCGATAAGAATAACAACATGAAAGTATGTCGCCAAGATCTTCCGAGGACCTCGCCAAGGTCTACTGAAGAGTTGTGCACCAAGCCTCGCCGAAGACACATGCGCCTATTCAAGATCGTCACTGACCACCGGAAGCCGGAACATCAAGTTCTTCCTCCCGAACCCGAGGTCCCTCGATCCATGGATCCGATGGCGCGAGGCTCTTCTTCCAGGCACATCGAGTTCGCCACCTCAGATCCGAAGACCCTGAGACCCCGAACCGAAGACCGATCCGAAGCGCCAAGGCCTTCGACAGGGAATCGACAAGATCATCGCGGAACTCCAAGGTCTACTTCGTAGGTTACGGAACGCCAAGTTCGCCACCTTGAACGCCATGACCGTCTACACGGACCCGAAGACCACGGATGCGACAAGAACGACATCGACCAGGGCGAGTCCGATGCGCCCCCGACCCCACACCGAGTCCTTCTTCTCGGATGCGACAAGATCTACTTCCGTTGTCCGAGACCGATCCCGTCGAACCCTGAACCCTGAGACCGAACCCGAACCCCGGAACCCCAAGATTTCCCGAGACCAGATGTGTGACCCTGTTCCGAGCCCCTATTTTTATAAATTGACATCTATATAAATTGTTGCATATTAAATTGTCATACTCAAATGCATATTGTCATGTGGTTTGGGGGCCTTATGCCGATTCACCATATAATTAAATATGAGGTCCATATGCGGGCAAATCTAGTCTTACTTTGGACTCCATTTAAATTTGAGTAGCAAACCTGTAACTTATCTTGCCATGTTAATACAACATTTAAATTGCGGGGTATCTAAACAACTAGAATCATATATTTAATTGTCGGGACCCCGGTTCCGCTTAATATGGCCTAATTGCATTGCTCCTTTGCCATGACATGCATCATATCATAAGCATGCCCGATCTTTTGCCGTAGTATTAAATAGTGCATCCGGTGTTTATTCTAGTGTTTTTCTTCTTCGCGGATAAGGCCGTGGAGTTGATGTGAGCTTCGCCCTGATCTTCGGTTGAACCTTCGACAATGTTTTTCAGGCGAGCATCTTCCCCTTTCTACCTATCTTAATTTTATAGTATTTATTCCCTCCTGTTGATCTATTGCTATCTGTGTTGCGATGCTCTAGTTTTCGTACCCGTGATATCCCTTGCAGCCTTATATTGCCTTGGTCGCCTCCTATTACCTGTTGTTTGGTAGATAGTTGGACCTGCGCGTCGTAGTCGCTTGCTCAAGTGATGTTGCGTGTCGTCGAGTTCCACAGTTGTTGGAGTGTTGCCGCATGTTTAAGGTTGGAAATGATCATGGCTTTCATTATCGTTACTTTAATTACTGTTTAAACAACTAAAATTGAAGTAGGTAAGCAGAGGCACAGGTGGGCAATAGATGTTATTTGGTTGTTAACCGTCCACTTGTGTCCCGTAGGACCACGAGTACTTGATACCTGTTCCTTGAATATTCGCGCTATCCACATCCGGGGGGATTATGGGACCCCCTGAGCCAGAGCTTGATTCAGTCTTATTTCTTGGGGCCACAAACTAGTTTGAGGTTTTATTTACTATCCACTTACGCCATGCTTTCTTGCTTTATTTACGATTGTGCGAGGTCTCGCCTTTGTCTTATTTAGGAAGCGGAGTGTTTTCATGATGTCGACAAGCCCATTTTGGGTTCCCGATCGTTCTGACCAGCGCAAACCTTGAGTCCGTCTCGTCGGCTAACTTTATTCTTGGGTGTACTCAATGGGGTGGCCCCCTGAAATATTTCTGAATCCTGTGATTGCTTTGTCGTGAAAGCCTCGTTGGGTTTTGATTTGGTTTTTCTGAGGTTGATCGAGTGTGTGTTGCTATTTGTGCACCCCTGCAGGGTAAAACTTTCTGAAAGCCGTGTCCGCGGTTATGGACGACTTGGAGCACAGTATCTCGATCATAGACAGCTATAACTAAAGTAGTGCTATAAATTTGACTTTATAATGACTAGTAATCAGCTCCACTATAATGGAATGGCTAAATAAAACTGCCAACAATTGCTTGTTTGGGTTGTCGCTTGCTACCATTGTATCTGACTAGTAAGTATTGCCACTATAACGGAATGGCTAAATAAAAGTACCAACAACTGCTGGGTTTTTGGGATATCTCATGCTAATTGTATTTGACTAGTATGTTTCACAACTACAACGGAATGGTTAACTAAAACGGCCCACTGCTTATTTTATCAGGATGATTATCTATACTTTACTAGTAATTGCTGCAACGATAACCGAGTAAATAAAACTGCCAACTGTGTGAGTTCCTCGGTTGACTTCCTCGTTTGGTGTCGAGGGGGAAACACCGGGATGGGTTTGTTTGATGGTAGCATCAGGTTGGTTCCGAATAGGTCTTTCTTATCCCTCTCTGATAGCCGACAGTTATATCAAGTATCTATAGGTAGTTTAGTGCATCTTTGCTTGATCCACCATACCTAGGTAGGCGAGGGCTGAATTCTAGCCTCGCCGTGTCTTGGCCTCGATCACCGCTCTCTCTTTTCCTTTGCCCTTTGTCGGCACCCCTTTTGTTTAAGCAGATTTTGAGATCGATGTCGTTAGCAGGTTACCCTTCCGGCTTTGGCAGGGGTTATGGACGCCATTGGTTATTCTTCAGGGCTCTTAGCTCAATTTGCATCTTGTCCGTAGTCGGACGATCCATCGTTTTCAAGGTGATTTGGATCTTTGTACCGTATATCTGTATTCTTGACTCATGGAGTCTTGTTGTATATATATCTGTTCTGTGGGTCCCATCGAGGACTGTTGTGTAATGTTATTACTTCGTTTTCCACCCGCACGAAAGTGCCTGGTGGGCACCTTTGAATCGTTTCTATGCGGGTTTGGCTGGTTTCGCTAAAACTTGCATAGGGCCGATTCTGAGGGTGTTACAAGGTATCCAGACTACATAAATACAAGGCGGAGGAAACTTACTGAAGATGCTGGCCTTAGCCTGCCAGAGGGTGTCCGCCAGGGATTCTTTCTCTTGTTGGAGGAGCTTAGACGCCTCGCTGTGGCGTTGGTTTTTCTCATCAATAGCTTTCTTCTGATCTTTTAAGATCGCAAGCTCCTCCTTCAAACGATTTATTTCCGCGGAGGCAGAGTCCTGCAGGGCCTTCATGGAATCCTCATGCATTTTCAGCATTTCCTTCCTCTCCTCCTTAAGGATCTTGTTCTCGCTGTCCAGCTGCTGGATGTGCTTGGACTGCTCCACAATGTCCTTGGCCTTGGCGACATGTTCTGCAAGTCGGAGAAAACAAAGTACACAGTGAGTACTCGGAGAATGAAGGCACAGAAACAAGAAGGAATGCGCAAAAAGAAATCAGACTCTTGTTTTTGATAATCTATTCCTTAAGAAGGCAGTTTTACCCTTTTCAGCTTCAAGATCTGCACGCATCTTCTGGTACTTATCATTGGCCATGCCCCTCCGAGCATTCTCGTTCTGTGGAAAAAAGAAAAAAGTTAAACCATTGTTTGGTCTGCTTGGAGCATCTAGTCGGAAATTTTCCACCTAGACGCTCGGGGGCTACAACAAGAGTTTTTTACTTAGCAATATGCTTATCTTTTCTTTAAGAATCGATTCGGAACTAATTCAGTTCTCGATTAGAAGCTTGGGGGCTACAGTATAAATTTTTAACTCGGAATCTGCTTAGCTTTTCTTTAAGCATCTAGTCGGAACTAATTCAGTCACAACTAGAGGCTTGGGGGCTACATTATTGAAAATTATAAACACTGCGTATGCTATTCTTAAAGCATCTAGTCGGAATAGTTCATTCCATCTAAATGCTTGGGGGCTATAGTGAGAGTTTTTTCTAACTTAGTCACTCTTGGAGCATATAGATGCAAAACGTATGGTTTTTCATCTACATCCTCAGGGGCTATAGTGGGATACTCATATGAAATGCAAAAGGCAAAGTAAAACTTACAAGTGCAATGATCTTGAGGTTTGTAGCGCTCTCGGCTAGCAGCTTGCCAAAGGAGATGTTATTTCCTTGCAAGATGTCCGCTTGTCGGAGGAGCTTCTCAAGACCGCATGTCGGAGATGTCAGTACTCCTCCAGGAACCAGAGTTGTGTTACTCGGCGTGAGCGCCGGGTAGACTATCTTTGGGAACTCAAAGGGTTTCTGGGGAGCAAGGGCGCCGCCTTCGGCAGAAGTACCAGCTTCCACCACTGCCTTGCCGCCACCAATGGCATCCTTAGCCGGAGCTTCAGCCATTTGTTGAGCGGTGCTCTCCTGCGTCGCCTGCTCGCTGACAACAGTGAGTTCGGTAGAGGCGCCAGAATCCACTTCCATGACAGAAGGGCCTGGTGCCTCCTTAGCTTGTGAGCTTGTCGGAGCAGACAAGGGCTTGACGACAGGGGTAGCAGGGGCGATGGCAGGGGAGGCATCGCGATGCAGCATGTCCTTGATATTTCTAGAAGCCCCCAAAGTTTTGGAGGTCTTCTTGAGGATGGTCGTTGCTTTCTTTCTGAGATGTGCAAAATGCATAAGTACAGGAACAAGACAGACAAATAGACAATGTCGGAGAATTAGAAGCTTACATAGGGGGGGTGCTTTGGCAAAGATCCCGGTGGCTCTTCTCTTTTCCGCCTCCAGGGCGGCGGTAGTCCTTTTGGAGGCTCCACCCTCCGTCTTCTTCTTCTTCTTGCCTCCATCGGCAGCATCAGAGGTGGAGCTCTTCCGCTTTCGCGCCAATGGGACATTGTCGTCAGACACAACCGTGACTTCCTTCATCTTTGGATCGTATATTTGGGCAGCCAGGTTGCCCTCATCTAGATCGCTAAGCTGTTAAAGAAGAAATCACCGTGTTAGATAAGATGGTAGTGGCAAGACTGAAAAACTGGAGCATATGTCGTATACGGAAAATAAATACCTACCTTTGGGCACTTGCCGTTTACGAACATGTCGTAGGTGATGGTGAAGCCACACTTCTTATCCTTCACCTTGACGATGTCCTTAAGGCGGAGCTTGACGGAGTCGCTCGATAAGTTATCCACGGAGATGTGGAGGCTATCCCTTCTGTCCCTGGTATACTCGTGCATATACTTCGCCCAGTGCTATAGAGGTTGGATTCGCCTGATGAACTAGCACATGGCTAGGTCCAAGCCGGTCAAACCCGTCTCTACAAAACATTCGATCCACCTTATGGCGTGAGAAGCGTCGAGGTCGGAGGGAAGAGAGGCTTGGGATCTCCACGTAGAAACTTCAGCAGTGGCTCCATCCACGAAGTCCGGGTACGTTACTTCTCGGCCCGCCAGAGGAATGTCGGGGCCATAAAAGTATGTTCGTTTCCAATTCTTGTAGGACTCATGGCCGACGATGTCGAGGAACCTCCAGCCAGGTCGAATCTTGAAGCTTATGGTGCCGCAGTTCCTAAGCTCCTCCTTACTATGTCCGGCTTCATGTTTGACGGTGAAGAAGTACAAAAAAAGGTTTAACCTAGGCCTTATCCCTAAGTATCCCTCGCAAAGTGCCGCGAAGTTTCTAAGTACTAAGATACTATTAGGGGAAAGGTTATGGGGCTGGACCCTATAGTGGTTTAAGACGGAGAGGAAGAAGTGGGAGATGTGCAGGGAAACGCCGCGTACCAGCTGAGCTTTGAGGTACACCTTTTCTACGGCTTGGGGAGAAGGTGTCACCTCGTCGGCCTGCGCCGCTCGCCAGGCGAGCCCCTCCATCATAGGGAGGTAGCCTTCAGCGACCATCTCTTGGATGTCGCGGTCGGTGATGTCAGAGCCGCGCCAGTCACCCTTGTGCGAGTCTGGCTCCTCCTCCAGCGGCTCTAGCACCGCCAAATTTGGGTCGCCGCCGGTGGATTCGATCACCCCGATGCGGGGATGACCAAACCCTCTGGGGGCATGACGATGGAGCTCGCCAGCTTCGCCGCGGCTTCGCTCAACGCCGCCATTGATGGGGAGGTGCTGCTGCTTGCCATGGAGTGAAGGTTGGGTGCGACTGGTGCAGATGGGAGCTAGGGTTTTTTCGAGGTTTCTCGCGGAGAGCTCGAGGAGACGCGCGGCTGGAGGAAGAAGATGACGCGAGAAGAATGAGGTAAAAAGTGGAAATTTCCCCATGGTTACTATTTATCATCCTCGGCGTCAAGATTCATGCAGCTTGATCGGACGGTTGCCGCGTAGACGACGTGTTCGCGAACATGTACGGAAATTTCGCCACGTCTCCAACCGTCGCCACCAACGGTTCGTATCGCTCGCGCGGGAAAATTGGATATGATTGCGTTCTCTGCATGTGTGAGTTACGAGGCGTCGCTAACCTAAGCCTACGTCATCCTAGCTGACATGGGTAGATGATCCATCACAGCAAAGACTCCGACATGGACGGATTCAATCCTACTACGGAAGAGTACGATGGAAGATTCAACATTTCTCCGGCATACAAGTTGAACACGGAGAAAGCCTTGCAGGGTTCTTTGGGAGGACTACAAGATGTTGCTTGACGATTTGCCAACATCCATCTAGACGGAGCATTTCACGTGAAGAGGCAAGACGGCGCAAGATCTCGGAGTTCTCCGGGGGCTACTGTTGGGGATATGCTATATGGGTATCCTTATAGCATGTCTCTTATCCGGCTAACCCGGGTGGCCCACAGATGGTAGCATGGCCTATGGCCTGCTGGGCGGCCTAGTTAGATGGATCCAGAAGGGAGGCCCATGCCAGATAAAAGAAGGCTATGGTGGAGTCACCAACGTACCCGGAGCCTTGGAGTACAAGATACACAAGACTAGTAATAGACAGTGTAGGACTCTGTAACCTGTCCGGCTAGGACTTTTCCCTGTAACCCTAGGACCTAGTGACTATATAAGTCGGGCCTATGGGATCCTTTAGGACACAACTTCATACAACCTCGCACAGCGAACCTATCTCTGTAACTCGGTGTATTGCCCTTATAGTGATTTATAGCAGGAGTAGGATTTCGCCACCGTTGTGGGATCTGAACCTGGGTAAGCTGTGTTACCTCGTACCCGTCAACCGTACGCCTTACCCCACGTCTCTAAACACGCACTGTGAGGACTCCTCCATGGCGTACTCGTCGACAATACCACGACACCTGCCCAAGCTCCCTAGCTACTCTCTGTCTATGCATGCTCCTCGAGAGGAAGATCCACCCCTCTCGGTCTACTCCAAGCTCCCAACTTAGCAGTCCTTTCTCCTGCCCTCCCTCCTCTCTCTACTGCCATGTATGACCACCCTGGAGACCAGCACTAACCTCCCCAACCTTCCTTACCCCCTGCAGGCACCCCAGGAAGCTTCCCCGGTGAGCTACCAAAGCTAGCCCCTCACGGAGGCGCGCGACCCCGTCCTTGCTCGGAAAATAGTGCTGCCGCCCATCGACGGGCTTGACGCGGAGCACCACCTCGCCCTGTGCCATCCCCATCACCCCCAGGACCTAGGTAAGCCTCCCCCAGCACGTCTTCCGCAGCTAGGGTTTCCTTCCTGTCCATTTGCGTCTAGAGGAGGAAGATGGACCCCCACCGTCGAACTCCTCTTAAGCCAACGGCCGGGATTCACCCGTACTCCTTCGGCACCCGCAGTCACTGACGGGCGGGACCATGGCGTTA
Organism: Avena longiglumis; assembly: GCA_030063025.1. Lineage (NCBI taxonomy): Eukaryota > Viridiplantae > Streptophyta > Magnoliopsida > Poales > Poaceae > Avena > Avena longiglumis. The sequence goes on from CP125976.1 coordinate 530,273,647, forward strand.
TCCCAGATCCCCTGCCAGGACGCGCCCGGGTGGGCCGGAATCCCCTCTCCCGGCCCATAGAGTTCCAGATCTAGCCCAACAGCCCCTTTTTCTTTTATTAATTCTTCCAGATCTGGTGGTTAGTGTTCTAGTTTAAATCCGTTCAAAAATGAAACATGCCTCAAAATGCCAAGATCCAAAAATCCTGAAGTGTCTGGGTGTCTTCCCAAACATATAGACCAAGTTTTGCCCTAATTAGATGAATAAAATAAATATGATAAATCATATCCTAAGATTTGTCTAGAAAACTAAATAATTTCTCCAGAAAGATTTACAAGTCCAATTGGAGTGAAACCAACTTGTTCTGTAAGTTAGGGTCCATACCTTTCATGTCCCACTAGCCCCACCTTAAATTGCTTCCTAGATTACTAGTAACAAAATTGACAAAATAAAGCCATTTCCGCCTTCAATAAATTTCCTAGGTCAAACAAACTGAGGTTTTGACCTAATTACAACTCTCAGAGGTCACATATAACCATATCATCCTAAATCCATAAGCTCATAATTTTATGAGTCTCTATTGAATTTTGTTGAATTAAACTATTCTGTGCAAGGTTTATTCACTAGTAAAATCCTTACAGTAGCTATGTAAATCCAAAAAGGATGGTTCCAATTTATACAGAATGGTATTATCAGTAACTAACATGTGTCCTTGGAATCAACTAAAGAGCCTCTGTAAAATAAATCTGATGAAAAATACAAATATTGTCCAGTACTATCTTTGGGAATTTCTCAAAGGCATTTTGGAAACTGTTTTGAGGTGATTTCAACTCCTGTTGAATCAGACCATCAAATAATACTTAATCACCCAAGGAAATAATTTTTGGAACTCCAGAGAAGTTCTGGTGAATTATTCCTTAAACTAGAGTTTTATCCACTATAAAATCCTAGAAAATTGATAAAATAGTGAAACCAATTTTGTTGGCTTCATCTCATCAGTACTTATCTGATGATATCATTTTTATACAATGGTATCATACAGATCCAACCCTTTTTCAAAAACCCATCTCCTAGGTAGTTCGTAGATTCTAAATCCAAAGGCATCTTTCCCTAATGCCTCCAAATCTTCTTTCAACCCAGTCACGTCAAGTCTCCAACATCCTACTGATGTTTATCATGTATCTATCCTTTTCTATTTGTATGGTTTGATGCTTGTATGCATTGCATTGATTGGTGTACTGTTTGTTTGCATGTATGCTCGGTAACGGCGACAATTGCGATTGTGTGACGCCGAGAAGAAGGAAGCATCGTGGTTATCTTATTATTGTTATTATCGGTATTCTGGTATTCTAAAGCCGTCAAGGGATATATCACTGGTCATAGGAAAGCCACCATACCTGAACTCCTGTATTTACCTACTCCCGTTTATCAACTGTTTTGTATCTTGTTTGTAAATTGCATGATCAAAGGCATTGTCGTGGTGGTGGCACGGCAGATACCATGGGTAGGCTTAAGTTGGAGGCCGAATGGGTGCTTGTGGTCACCGGGGAGGGAGTGCATGGTCGATCCATGCACGAAGAATAAGAAGAACTCTCCAGACTTAGCAATTCGATTGATACCCCAAAGATTACAAGTGCTCCTTGAGCTGTATAAGCTAGAGTTCTCAGCACTAGTTCACTACTTCGTCCAACCTCCTTCTACTTCTGCTATGCCCTCCATTATATAGGCAGTGCTAGCTAGCTAATACCCCTTTGGGTTCTAGGGTTTACTGTTTGGATCTTGGTCCCTACAATGTGGGCCGGGTCATGGGCTTGCCCTAAGCCCAGAGGCTCGATCCATAAAGCTTGACAGCTAATGGTCTTTTGGTACGCTGCTTCTTGTTCCTTTTGGCGTCATGCTATTACTTTGTACGTCAGCGTATGCTTTGGGCGTCACCCGGCTCCTTTTGTGTCACCCGGCGTCGCCCTTCTCTTTTGAACTTGCTTTACCATGGTCCCTCCTGAACCTTACTCGGAAAGGTGCCACGTGTCCTTCTTGACTCGGCCCTTCCTCGTTCGACTCGGCTCGTCGGTTCCTGCAAGGGTTACAACTTTGTCCTATGCGGGCCGACATAGTTTGTATGTCGCCCTTCATGCTTATCTTACTCGGCTGTTCTTACCCGGCCTGTTTTTTTCTTTACTCGGAGCCAACCCAGCTGCGCTATGTTTCCCCTCTCGTGATCCTACCGGGGGTTATCCCCCCGACATTAGTCCCCGAAGCTGGTGAGGTCTAGAAGTTCAAGCTGTTAGGCCAATTCTGAGTCATTTTCGGCGCGCCTGAGTAACTGACAGCTAGTAATCATGATTACTTGCCTCAATTTTTGTTCCAAGCTCTGGCGGCACAGTGACGGCTGCGCAGTTATTCCCTATCACTGTGGCAGTACCATCGTCCTGCGCCTCTTATCCTTCTAGTCATGATGTGGAACGGGATTTTTCGTGTATCCTTGGCTACGTGGCGCTTGCTGATTGGCTTTCCCGACCTGGTACACAGCTATACGCTGGCCGCACGGCACAGATAGATCCCACGACCAGGGTTTTTACTGTCCTTAAGTAGGGGTTGGGGGTTTCCATTTCCCCCATGCCCGTTCAATTTTCCCTTGCCCTTTCTTATTCCTTGTGCCCGCAAAATAAAACTGCCCCCTTTGCGGTTTCCTCTTCCTTCTGTCCTTCTGTTGCAATTGCCCCTTTCTTATTTCCATTCCACTACGGGTCCACATTGTTCCAAGTCTCTTACAATCATGGTGGAGACTAAATCTGCTGATCTCATGGATGCTCGTGACGGCGCTGATGGTGCTGAGGAGCAGGAGATTCCTGCCGGCGAGGGTGGCGGCTGGGAAGGCTCGGAGGTCTCCACCAAAGAGGTGGAGTGGCTCCGCTCCACCAAATGCATTCCGCTGCAAGTGGATTGCCGTCTCCCCTCCAGTGAGATTTCTCCCGAGCCCTCAGCTAACGAGCGGGTGGTTTTCCTTTCTCACTTTGAACGTAGCTTCCCTCTTCCTGTGAGAACCTTCTTCTCCTCGTTTCTTTCCACCTTCCATATGCAAACCCACCATCTTCCTGCCAATGTGATTGTCTCTCTTTATTGCTTCATCTCCGCTTGCGAGGCCTACCTTGGAATTTTTCCTACAGTTCCTTTGTGGGCCAAATATTTTGGCTTTTAGGTTCAGGTTTTTCCCTAGCCCGGTGCTCCTCAATCCGAGAAGAAGCCGACCCGGTGCGGTGCTGCTAGCATCACACCCAGGAGATATTCCATCTTTCCTCGGGTTACCTGTATTGACTCCCACAAGAAATGGCATAGGACTTTATTCTATGTCAGAAACAGCGGGTCTACCGTTAACATCTGGCTCCCCCTTTCTCGAACGAGGCTACCGCGATCTTGGAAAGGTTGCTGTCGCCGGATGAAAACTTTCATCTCGCCGACTCTGACCTCATGTGTACCTTCGTCTCACGCCGGGTAAGCCCCATCCAAGTGAGGAGACAAATATGTGCTTCATGAGTGTCTCCCATGATCCCACTCGGCACTCCACTAAGGAGCTCACCCATGACTCCATTGCCTGCCGAGTAAGCTCAATCTATAAATTGAACTTGGCGGATGATTGGGCTTGGAGCTTCCCTCCATTTAGCCAGGTCAGGCCGGTCCCCTGAGTAAGTTTTCCGAGTCACTTTCTTGTCGAGTAGGCTTTAGCTATTTTTCCACTCTTTGCTTAGTTTTTTGGTTACTCATTCTGTTTGTCTTCCGTAGAATCTCCTTCACCAGGTTGATCACAGTACTGTCCCTCCCGCTGGTTATAACGGGGATCGCTCCGACTCGGATGCGGTCGAGTATGACCTGGAGTGCTTCATGCCTATCCCGCACACTACGGCTGCTTCAGCTTCGAGTAAGAGTCAATCTCGCAATCCCTTACAAGATTGGTCAAACGATGATGAGGATGATGATTGTATGCTTTGGAGGTATATGCCTTGTGACCTTAGTCTCCCAGCTTATCCGAGTAAGCCCGTTATTGTAACTACCTCGGTGAACTACGCTCCTAGATACAAGCCTGGATGAGTGGTAGTGGTTGAAATAGTACGGTGGGGCCCCAAAAGCCACTCACTGGTAGTCCTTTCAGACGTCCCAACCACTACCCTCTCAACGGGACCTGTCAGACGGGGCGTGGTCGGCGAAGGGATCAACTACGACACAAGTGGGTATGTACGCAAGCCACCATACAAGAGTACATCAAAGCCATACCATCTAGAAAGAAAGGAATATAGCAACGCCATACGGCAAGATTCAAATGACCTAGATAGATCTATATTTTAGGATAACTCCTCATACAACACACATCGAGTATCATGCGAAGCGGCAAACAAAATCCGAGTACGGATAAGAAGCAAATCGGCATAAGATGCCATAGAAATAAGCACATCCCAACTACAGGTCTCACGGATCCCGTTCCGGAATCTCTACACCGAACGATCGTTGCCCACATCTTCGCTTCTTCCACCCAAAGATCCGTCCGAGAAGGTACTGTTCATCCGAATCAAGAATTTATCGTGTGAGACCCTAAGGGTACTCAAGAAGTCTTAATGCCTCTAAAGGGACAAAACACAGGGTGACGCAATTGCAGCGAAAGATCAACCCTAGCAATTCTCAGATAACGCTAACCATCCGCCTAACCAATGATAGACGGATGTCCGTGAATTAAGAACAACAGTTATAATGGTAATCTCATCCGATCCATCCTCCTCCTCGCTACCAACAAGGAAGCGATTTAACAACCCCCCCATCCGTTGGCAATTTTATTAACCATTCAATGAGTGTTGCACTATTTACTAGTCAAGTTACTTAGTCAGATTAAAGCGATACTTTAGTTATGCTTGTCTATGATCGAGAAACTGTGCTCCAAGTCGTCCATATCCGCGACACGGCTTTGAAAGTTTTACCCAGCGGGTGCACCAATAGAAACACACGCTCGATCAACCTCGAAAACCAAATCAAAACCCAACGAGGCTTTCACGATCGAACAATCACAAGATTGAGAATATTTCAGGGGCCACCCTTGAAGTACAACCGCAACGGAGTAAGCAAGCTCGAGACGGACTCAAGGTTTGCGTCAATGGTCAGAACGACCAGATCCCCAATCGGGATTTGTCGATACCGAAAACATTCCGCTTACCTAAGCGAAGGTGCTCGCACAAACGTAAATAAACAGTAGCATGGCATAAGTACAGGATAGTAAGTAAAACCTCAAACTAGTTTGTGGCCCCAAGAAATAAGACGGAATCAAGCTCTGGCCCAGGGGGGTCCCATATACCTCCCGGATGTGGATAGCGCGATAAATCAAGGAACAGGAATCAAGTACTCGGGGTCTTACGGACACAAGTGAGCAGGAAAACCAAATAGATGTTGCTCACCGTGCCACTTTCTTTAGTTATCCTGAACTACTCAGGTTAAGTTGTTTAGGTACCTCATTGTCCAACAGACACTCACATACCCTACACATGCTGTTCTACGACTCGCATGGCTCAAACAACTCCTATAGTAATGGCTCATGGGATGGAGGAACAAGCTTGGTGGAGTTTAAAAGTAAAGGCTATGCATACTTGGGATTCAATTTAATGCAATCGCGACTCAATGATGCAAGAATAAGATAGAGGCAATAGGTAATGTATGTATGCAAGCATGTGGAAGTGCTTGCCTGTTATCTCAGTTGAAGCAAGGGACGGATCTGGGTAGTGCTCCTGGTTCTCTTGATATAACCCCTGCTCAGTGTCTATCCGAGAAAAACCAAACAAACAAGGCCAACATGAATATAGAGTACAAGCATATGAATAAGATGCGTCAAGCAAACAATCATGCCATGATGAATGATGCACAATTTACATGGCAAGAAGGTAGCATGGCATGGTGAGGTGTGGAAGGCAAGTAACAACATTTTAATGGGGCTTTGGAATCACATTTGTTGTCATAACACTTGCTGTACCCTATATTTTTATATGATGCATGCTGCAATTGAAGTCAAGGATAGCATAAACAGAAAGGTCTCGTCGGGCTGATCATTTTAGACATATCATTTGCCCAATTTGGAATTATAAAACGAAAGTTATTAATTATTGAAAATCTAGTGGCAATTGGGTAATTTAACTAAACTTGGAATTTTACTTATGCAAAAGGCAAAATGGATGGCATATTTGGAATCCTCTCATTTTTCTGATATCCAAACATATATCATTTGTTTGATTTGGAAAAACTATGGAAAATTTATTGGAAACTGATTTGAATTTGAATTTTGAAATTATTTAAACAGAATTTTGAATTTGAAAATGCTGGGACGCTTTTATACCCATCCTACTACAGCCTGGTCGCATGTGGGGCAGGGGGTTCTCGACCCACACGCCAGTGTCGGGAAAACGGGACATGGTTTATTCTCGGAATCGCCAGGAGCCTTTTTATAAAAAGACATCTGACGCTGACAGAGGGCCCCGAGGACCGCGGGTTTGGCAAAAGATTTGGTAGGGGGTTTTGCGCAAAGTGCCACACGGGCACTGTGTTTCTTCTCTGCACCTGACGGAACAGAGCAGGGCGCAATGACAGGCGGGGTGAACGGGCAAGCGCTGCTGCGCTGCGGCAGCGCCACTTCTGGGGTTGGGTAGTTGCAGAGGAGGGGTAGGCGGCTAGATAGGGTTGCGCATGTGGCGAAAGCGACGACGACGTTACACCGTGCACCGAGGGTGCTCGTCGCGTCCGCCAACCAGAAGCGATCAAGGGAGGACGGTGTCTAGGAGGTTCGGGTGCTCACCGCGGGCTCGGCGGTGGGCTCGGATCTGGTCGGGGCGCAGCAGAACGACGGGGAGGCAGAAGCCCAGCGATCTAGGGTTTGTGGACGGAGCGACGTCGGTTTTGGCGAGCTGGTCCTTATCCTCCTTGCTCCGTGTACCGTGGCGACGTCGGGAACCTCCTGAGCCGCCTAGACAACCTCGGCTGGCCTTGCCTGGATCGAGCACTGGCGAGAGGCCGACGATCCGGCGTGGGCAATCGCGGTGGAGAAGGGGCAGAGGGAGCGAGGCCTGGGTGGGATCTGGGAGGCGGAGAGGTGAGGAAGAGGATAAGAACGAGGCGGAGGGTCTAGCGTGGGGAGGGTAGATGGCCGGTGGCGTCGGCCACCTTTCCCCTTCACGTGCTCGGCTCGGTCGAAGGGCAGGGGGCTAGAGGGGGGGGCAGGTGTGGGCGAGGCGAGGGCAGCAGGTGGACCTGGGCGTGGCAGTGAGGCTAGAGAGAGAGGAAAGAGGAGAGGGAGAGGGGCGGTTCGGGCTAGGGCTAGGGTTGGGGTCCTTCCAGTGTGGGGGTAGCTAGGTGGGTCCGGCAGATAGAGAGAGAGGGGGGCAAGCTGGGCAGGACATGGGGTGACCATGCTAGGTAGAAGGGGAGGGGTAGCTAGGGTTTTTGCTAAGGGGAGATGTAGATTAGGGGGAAAGGTGGCTTAGTGTTTAGGTTTAGCTAGGATGGTTATGGCATGGGGTAGCTTTAGGGTTTGTTTAAGAGGGGTGATCATGCTAGGTAGAAGGGGAGAGGAGGGAGCACTTTGTGTTTTGCTTAGACTAGGTGGGGTTTAAGTTTAGCTAGTATGGGGTTTGGGTTTAGCTTAGGGTTTAGCTTAGGGAAGGTAGAGATTAGGGTTTTGTTAGAGAGTGTAAGGATGGAGGAAGGTGGTACTTTAGGTTGATCAAGCATGCTTCAAACAAGCCTCAACAAGATCAAAGCAAGCAAAAGAGGGAGAGGGAGAGAGAGATGAGATGATGGGGTTGTTCCTTGGTCCATGCATGCTCCAACAAAGAACAAGCAAGATCAAATAAAAAGGTAGGGAGAAGGGTGGGGTTTGTGTTGTGCATGCCACATAAGCACATGTGTGTGCATGGGGCATGGGGGTAGGGATCTAGCTAAAGGGAAGAAGAGAGGTAGATGATATGATGAAGAACAATACAAGCCAACAAAAGATTTAAACAAAGGAAGATGATCCAACTAGAATTCAAATAAACCCAAATACTAGAAAAGGTGGCACTTGCATGGCCCATGCAAAATAATTAATGCCAAACTAATCCTTGTGAAAACAATAACATTAACAAGGCATTATTCATATGCATTCCCAAAAGGTGGGCAAGGCCAAGCAAAGATTATGGGTGGAAACCAACCAACCAACATGAGCTAGAGATAACCCAAATTAAAATGCCAAGCTCATATTAATTGGATGGTGGAATATAAGGTGGTGAAAGAAAAGGTGGTGGAGTCAATAAGAGAGATGCCCTCAACTCAACTTGGGCATATAACAATATATCAAGAGCCAAATACAATATCAAGAGGCAAATACAATTAATCATGCACATGAGATAAGAACCAAACAAGAAAGGGTTTTATATGATGCTCAAATGCAAGGTGGTATGATGGTATGAGCATGATATGATGATGATGCAACAATTATATGTTGGAAGTGGCCCTTTTTATTATTATAACATGTAGCATTACAGGTGTTAGACAACTGGGATGCTACAACTCTCCCCCACTAAACAGGAATCTCGCCCCGAGATTGTAGGAAGAAGAAGAAGAAACAAAGAGAGAAGGATGGTTGGCACGGAGTTCATCTTCACGCTCCCATGTTGCTTCATCAACAGAATGGTGTGACCACTGCACCTTACAAAACTTGATGGACTTGTTGCGCGTCCTTCGTTCTGCGGTCTCAAGGATTTTGGTGGGGTGTTCTTGATAGGACAGATCTTCTTGGAGGTCGATTAGCTCATGATCCACGGTCTTGCCGGGGTCTTTGAAGCACTTCTTGAGCTGAGAGATGTGGAAAACATCATGGACTTTGAGTTTTTCTGGAAGCTCTAGTGCATAAGCAACTTCTCCTCTTCTACCACGTATCTTGAAAGGACCGATGTATCTAGGAGCCAACTTTCCTTTGATACCGGTGTGTTCCTCTCATGGGAGTGACACGAAGGTAGACGAGATCACCAGGCATATACCATATCCGTGTGCTTCTGTCATAGTTGCTCTTCCGACGACTACGAGCAATCTTCGTGTTCTCGAATGATATGTACCTTCTCCTCTGCTTGAGTTACAATGTCGGGGCCAAACCAGATTCTTTCTCCCGCACCGACCAACCAATCGGAGTTACGCACTTGCGACCATAGAGAGCCTCGAATGGTGCCATCTTCGCACTCTTTTGAAGCTTGTTGTAGGAGAATTCAGCATATGGAAGGCATTCCTCCCACTTCATGCCAAAAGAGATGACGCAAGCTCTAAGCATATCCTCCGAACTGATTGATCCTCTCCACTTGTCCTTGATCGAGGGTGGTAAGCGATCAAGTTCAACTTTGTTCCCAAAGCTTTTGGAAACTCTCCGAACTTTGAGGTGAAGATGCTCCCAGTGCGAACTGATTTCAAGTGGAACCCCATACAAAGAGACAATCCTTGATATAGAGCTCACCAATCAATTCCGTAAATTGTTTCTTTGATCGGGAAGAAATGAGCCACTTTAGAAAGCACGTCGATGACAACAAAGATTGCATTGTTGCCCTTCTACGACCTTGGAAAGCCAGTGATGAAGTCCATCTCTACTTTCTCCCATTTCCATTCGGAGGTTTCAATGGCAGAGAAGACCAAATGGTTTCGATGGACAGCCTTGACTCTGCGCACATCACATTCGAGACATACTTGGCGCAATACCGTTTCAACCTGGCCACCAAGATTGTGTTTTCAAGTCCATGTACATCTTTGTGCTGCCGGATGGATAGAAAGAACCAATCATGTGCCTCCTTGAGAACTTGGTCTCTCGACCCGGTAGTTTGGAACAAACATCCGTGTTCAAAGAAGAGCGTGCCTTGATCATCAACGTGGAAGGACTCATACTGGAAGGCCAAGCTTAGAGATGAGCTTCTGGTATGCGGATCACCAAGTCGACGAGAACGAATCTGTTCTTCCAAGAGAGGAGTAGCAGAAGGTGGAGATGCCCTTGTTCCACAATTTCGAGTTGGTGACGGAATTCCTCGCACAAGAGAGGTGCTGCTCTTCTACCATGAGGTTGTTGACATAAGCTTTACGGCTAAGCATCCGCCATGACGTTTGCTTTGCTGGAGTGTAGTTGATGGTCACATCAAGTCATTGATTGCTTCAATCCATCTCCTCTGCCGAAGGTTGAGATCCGTTGAGTGAAGATATACTTCAAACTCTTGTGGTCCGAGAAGATCTCACAACGTTACCAAGCAAGTAGTGCCTCCATAGCTTCAAAGCAAAGACCACTGCCGCTAGCTCAAGGTCATGTGTGGGATAGTTGATCTCATGCATCTTCAATCGACGAGAGGCATAAGCAACCACTGCTTTCTTGCATCGGGACCGCACCCAATCCTTGCAAAGAGGCGCCAGAATATCCGAAAGGCTTAGATGTATCTGGAGGAACCAAGACCGGCGTGGAAGTGAGTTTCTCTTTGAGTGTCTCAAAACTTTCTTGACAAGGTGAGTCCACCGGTACTTCTTGCCTTTCTTGAGGAGATCGGTAAGAGGCTTTGCTATCTTCGAGAAGTTCTGCAAAAGCGACGCAATAGCTAGCCAAGCCGAGAAAACTCCGCACTTCCTTGACATTAGCAGGAGGAAGCCATTCAACTATTGTCTTCACGGTTTCCGGGTTGACTGCAATGCCCTTGGCAGAGATAACATGACCCAGATATGTTACTTCAGGCAGCCAAAACTCACACTTAGAGAACTTTGCATACAAGCGGTTCTCACGAAGCTTGTTCAGGACACACCGCAAGTGCTCTTCATGCTCCTCCTTAGACTTGGAATAGACTAGAATGTCATCCAGATATACCACCACAAACTTATCAAGGTACTCCATGAAAACGGAGTTCATCAGCCTCGAGAAGGTAGCAGGTGCGTTGGTGAGGCCGAAAGACATGACCGTGTACTCATACAGACCATAGCGGGTGGTGAAAGCTGTTTTGGGCACATCTTCTTTTCGAATCTTGATTTGGTGATAACCACTTCTCAAGTCCAGCTTAGAGAACACCACAGCTCCTGCCAGCTGATCAAAAAGATCATTTATCCGAGGGAGAGGATATTTGTTCTTGATGGTTTTTGCATTGAGAGCCCGATAATCAACACATAGCCTATCGGTTCTGTCACGCTTCTTCACAAAGATTGTTGGGCTACCCCAAGAAGAAGTGCTGTGTTGAATGAAACCCAACTTCTCTTGTTCATCAAGTTGTCGTTTGAGTTCAGCCAACTCAGAAGGACCCATTTTATATGGCCTCTTGGAGATAGGAGCCGTTCCAGGTTCAAGCTCAATCACGAATTCAACCTCGCGATCCGGAGGCATACCTGGCAACTCTTCAGGAAAGACATCTGGAACTCACCACCTTGGTACCCTCTGAATAGCTTCCATAGCATCATTATTCGAGTCGCCATGAATAGAGCCGGGACAGGAGTCAGACTTGGAGAAAAGACTACGTGGCCTTCAGGAATCTTCAGAGACACTGAGCGTTCAGCACAATCAATGACAGCTGCATTTGCTGTCAACCAATCTATGCCCAAAATGACATCAATGTCAGAGTTGCCCAGAACAATCAAAGAAGCCAAGAATGAAGAGCCACCAATCTCAACTTGGTTGCCATGGCTGATCTTAGTTGCCATCATATTTGCTCCAGGAGAAAGAACCATTAACTTCTTTTGGAGGGGACCCAGGACTAACTCGTTCTCATTTGCAAAATTGTGAGACACAAAGGAATGCGATGCACCATAATCAAAGAGAACTCGTGCAGGAACTGAGTTAACTGAAAGCATACCCATGACAACTCCAGGTGCGAGCTCAGCTTGAGAGGCGTTGACGCAGTTGGCCCGAACAACCGCAGACCCGGGCTTAGTGTTGATGTTGAGAGCCCGAGGCGGTGGTGCACGAACCGAAGGAGAGCTTGTTGCAGATCTTGGCGGGGGTGGAGGGAGAGCTTTGTTCTTCATTGACAGTTCAGCTTTTATGTCCAGATCTCCACACGAAGCGAGCACTAGCCGGACGTGGAGCGAGTAGCTGGACTCCGCCAGCGCTCAGTAGTGGTTGTTGTAGCCCCTGGGAGCCGCAGTGGTGAAGTTTGGTGGCCTTGGCGCGAAACTTGCAGGTCTTGATGGAGCCGGGAGCGACGGTGGCGTGTTAGGAACCCGACACGCGCCGCTTAGAAGGAGCCATAGCGAGCTTGATGCATCCTGTTGTGTTTCTTGGACTCCTCAAACGTTTGCTCGCTTGCCTCCTCTTGCATCTTTGTGTCTGTAGCTCCGTGAAGGTTGCCGTCTTGCATGTGTGATCGCATACTTGATCGACGCATTGAGCCCTTGCCTGAACCTTTTCTGCTTCTTCTTGTCATCAGATACCTCATCACCACCATAACGGGATAGATTCATGAAGTTCCTGATATAGGTGTTGACGTTATCATTTCCTGCTTGAAAGTTGAGGAAAGCCTCCTTCATCCTTTCCATCACAATCTCGAGAAACTGCTCTTTGAACGCTCCAGTGAACCTCTCCCAAGTAGGCCGGAACCCAAAGGCAGCTTGCCTTCAAGTAGTTCTCCCACCAAAGAGCTGCGTCTCCCTTGAGAAGGTGAGTAGCACACTTGACCCACTCTGCTCGAACATCGCAGCCTCGAGCAACCTTGAGATCTCACGCAGCCAATCATCCGCGTCCAGAGGTCGGTCAGAAACATCAAACTGACGAGGGTTGAACTTGAGGAAGCTCTTGATGTCACCACGCTTGGGAGGTGGAGGAAGTGGAGCAAACTCATTCCTTCTGACGCTCTCCTCAAAGCGCTGCTGGTTCTCTTGCATTGCCGCCAAAGCATTAGCTATGCTTGACAGCGCTGAGCCCAGTTCCGGAGGGATGTCCTCTTCAGTCCGGCGTGGGGGAGCCATCCTGTCATTGATATAAAACTCAAGTCAGTACTATAATGGAAGATGATAATAATCCTGTTGCCTGCCAAAACCCACCGGGCGGCCGATCGGCAACACGGAGCCGGAGGCTCCTCAGATCGGTGGGCCCTGGTCCCTCGGCGACGGCCCGAAAAGCTCGCACACGCCTGGCTTGGTTCGAGATGCCACCTGACCTATACCTGGTCGAAGGTGAAGGATTGCTCGATTGATTTCTGCATGATAAACAAGTATACGTGAAAATTCGAGCCGTAATCGGCTCCTGTGTTTCTCAGAATCGGCTCCTAAAGCCGATTGCCCCATGGTTCTGTTAGATTTATGATAACATGGGGTTTTGCTTGATCACTACAAGTTAAATCGATCTACGATAGTTTAACGTTTTCACCACGTAATCGAACGCCCCACGCGTAATTGAGCCTAGTACGCATAAAAGATGAAGAATATCAACCCTAGAGGAGGCCTAATAACCAACATAAAGCCAATTACGAACATCCCCTCTAGAATAAGCCACATCCTTATGCATTACCGGATCGTTCAACCCGTTTGTAAGGCTTGATTACGTAGATATTAAACTAAACCTTGACGAACAAGGCACAACTATAACAGATCGAATCGACTAAATAGAGATCAAGCAAGGTGCTACCCTTGCACTTTGGGACACGGTGCAAGGGTAGCGAGATAGCTAGAGGTAGCATAACTTCGACGATAATAATGAAACAGTGCCGATGCTAGCCTCAAACAATCTATGATAATGGTATTACTCGCCATCAACAACGCTTCAGTACGAGTAAAACCGGGTAACGAAATAAGTAGATACTGCCTAGATCGCAAGATGCGATCTAGGCAGCATGGCACTTACCCGAAAGAAACCCTAAGAACAAGGGGTGGCGATGCGCCGAGATTGTGTTTGTCGTGAACGTGGTTGTTCTCTCTTTCTCAATAACCCTAGGTACATATTTATAGTCCGGAGACTCTCTACTTTTGGAATAACTCTACAACTCTATCTTTACCTAAACATAAACGGAACCTAAACAAACACGAATCCTACTATGATACAAGATACACGGGCAATTCACCCCAAATCTACGCACTAGGCCGATCCAACAACACGTTGAATATATGTATCTTCCAAGCCCATCTTGATCACGGCCCATCTCCGTCTTTGGCCAAAATACGGTGATAACACATGCCCCCCTGGTTTTGGCAATGATAATTCCAAAACCACTCTGCGTGTTTTTTTCCTCTTCTCCTCCTTTTTTTTGTATCGGGTTGCGCGTTGACAGAATGCGTGGCAGAATAGCACCGTCACGCTACCCCTTCATCATGATGCCCTGTCTTCTCAACTCCTGCGCAGCGCGTGATTTGACGATTTTGGCAGTGCAATCTGGGAAACCGCCATGGCATTGAACCATCTGTCCACTATTCCCCTTATTTAAATCAGCCTGAACAGTTCGCAGTCCCCATCTTCCTCGGTTGCGGAAAACCCTCTCCCATCGGAAAAACCCTCTTTCGCCATGGCTTCCTCTCGCTTCCTCCGATATGTCCTCCCACGCCCAACTCGATTAGCGATCGAGAACCAACGCGAGCATCCGCCCACGACGGCGATGATGGTACTTCACGATGGTGGGACGAAGGATCGATTTCGCCGTCGTGAGGACGGCGCGTCTCGACGACGGCGAAGAGAGCCTGATTCCTCGCCGACGGGAACCGGAGGCGAAGAGCGACGACAACCGGTCGTGGGACGGCGTCGACTCTTCCGTCGAGGAGGAGGAATCGGAGGACACCTCCTCCGACAGTATCCGCCACGAAGCGCTTCCACGGGTCCAGAAGATATCTGAAGATGACGGCGAGGACGAAGAGGTCCCCGTTGGTTTCTTCAAGCAGCGCCGAGGACGATCGGGAGCAGCCGAAGACAATGAAGAGAGGGCGGCGACGGCAGCGGCGACCTCGGCTTAGATTAGGAATCAATAGTAATGGCCATAGCAGTAGTAGGCCCCTTTTGTAATCGATCATCCTATAAGCAATGATCTTTTGAATGAATGAAACTCTGTTTCCCAATATTGCTCCTTTTTGCTTCAATTTTGCCGATAACCGAAACAGGTCGATGTTCGAGCCGATGACCTCGTATCGCTTTCATCACGCCAAGCGATACTGACCAAACAAGTTAAATTGCACAGAGCCGATGACCACCCATCGGCTTCTCCTGACAAACGTTGATAGGGTCAACCTTCAGTCGAATCTTTAACACATCACAACGGCCACTTCTTAGTTTCAAATGATGACCTGCGACCTTCCTCAACAGAGTGGATTTCAAACACGGGCGACCCAAATCTCCAATTGCCCATAAAACGGCCCGCATGCATTTACTAGTGACAAGCAAAGATGAAGATGACGAGGCTGAGACCGTCGAGGTGGCCCTTTTTGTAACATGTGTGAACTTCTAGCATCGATGACCGTGCATCGGCTACATATATGTATATTTTTTACTCGGCGATTTTCAGCATCGGCCCCATATTTTACCGTCCATCGTTTCGTGCCTTTACCTAGCCGATTTCATGTATCGCCCCTCAATTCTTGTCCAACATCCCACATGCTTGGGAAATATTTCTTGAGATGTTGTCCGTTGATCGCCATCAGAATTTTACTCCATCCAATAGCTCGAGCATGTATGTTTCCTTTAAAACTTGGTCGACTGCAGACGGACCGTGCCAATTTGGAGACCATTTACCATATGTTGCATCCTTAGTCCCCAAGGGCAACAGACTTCCACACCGGATCACCAACGTGGAACTCCTTTGGCTTCACTTTCTTGTTGTATGCACGAGCTACCTTGGCCTTGTTTTCTTTGATTTTCTCCGGTGACCATAACTGAGCTCGGTTAAATCCTCCACACTTTGTCACTCATCGTGGTTGCGTACTCTTCAGTTGTTAGATTGTCTGAAAAGTAACGTCTCGATCCAGCCGTAATTTCCACCAGAGGGCTTCTTGTCCATATACCAGATGGTAGGGTGAGGTTTTATTGCTCCATGGCATGACATACGATAAGCCCATAACGCCTCGACAAAACCTCGTAACGCCTTGGGTGCTCATCGACTTTTCTCTTGATCAACTTGATGACTACGATTGGACGCTCAGCTTGCCCATTTGCTTGAGCATAGTATGGAGATGATCTAATCAGCTTAATCCCCATGTCCTCACAAAATTTTCTAAATTCGAGAAATAAAGACCGAACCTCCATCGGTTGTGATAGTTTGGGAATCCGAATCGATGGATGACATGTTCCTTCACAAAATTGATAACATCCTTGAGTTTCTGACTTCATCGGACAGCCTCTACCCATTTAGTGAAGTAGTCGGATAGCGAATTCACATGTGGCCTTTGCTTGATGGAGGATTGATCTTGCCGATCATGTCCATGCCCCAACCTCGGAATGGCCAAGGCTTGATGATGGGGTTCATTCGACGTGGTACCATCTGGATTTTTCCAAATTTCGACATGCTTGACACCCTTTATAGTAGTTGAAACAGTCCTCGAGCATGGTGGGCCAATAAAACCCCGATCGCCGATCAACCATTTCATCTTATGAGCCGATTGGTGAGTTCCACAGCGCCTTCGTACCTCGTGTAGAGCTGATTGGCCTCGCGTCCCCAAGCACTTGAGCAATAGCCCTTCCAGAGTCTGTAAAACATGTCATCCCCAATAAGCACGCACTTCATGGCTTTGTACCTTATCCGTTTAGGTGCCCCGAGCGAATCTTTCAAGTAATTGAAGATATCGGCTCTCCGTCGTCTGCTTCTAGGAACTGCACGAACATCGGCTCCTTCTACCCCATCCTTGTACCGAAGCTATCTGCGCAAGATCGTTCGCCTCGGTATTCTGCGTTCGTGGGATCCAAGTGAAGTTGACGTCCGGAATTCGTCATCAGGCCATCACCGCGATGCAGCCATAATGGGAAGAGGACTCGCTCTCGCACTTGTAGTCCTCCGTGAGCTGGGAAATCACCAACTTGGAGTCTCCAAAATTTCCACCGCCCGCCTCGGCCGAGGAGTAACTCCACCCTTGCGTATCGCCTCGCACGGCTACATTGTTAGTGCGAGGTAGACAATCGATGGAGAAGGAAAATGTTGCCCCTCGACACGAGTACAATGCCGATGCCGCAGCCATCGTCACAAACCGATCCGTCGAAAAACATAGCCCACTCTTATGGACGGCGGCTATGTTAGTGTTGATCCTTTCAGCGATAAGATCACCCGGCCTTAATCGCTTCGGCGGGTTGATACGGATGTCAAACTCGACAATGCAAACATCCATTTGCCCACCGCCTTTTAACATAGGAGCCAAGCATGTGCTTTATGACGTCGATTTGCATATGATGATGATCTCTTGATAGCAAAATGTGTCGCAACTTGGTGCAGGTGAAAAAGCAGAGGCACAACTTATCGATATCGTGGTACCTTGTCTCGTGTCCAGCATCCTCCGCTTATGTAAAGACGACTCGCCCAGCCCATCATAAACTTGCACCACTACCAAGGCGATGGACGTGTCCGCCATCGACAAGTAAATGTAGAATGGCTCGGTGAGGTGGAACTAACACCGGTGGCTTTGTCGGTACTCTTTGATCTCGTCAAAGGCTCGTTGTTGCTCGCCCCAGCGGAATTCCTCGTCGATTTGATTTTAACTAGTCCCATGAACGGCTCAATCCTTCCCGATAGATTGGAGATGAATCGTCCGACGGTTGATCTTGCCGATAAGGGACTGCAGTTCTTTCTTGGTGGTGGGTGGCTTCATTGTGCGACCGCCTCCTCGACTTTTCAGGCCGATCTCAATCCTGCGTTCATGGACCAAAAACCCAAGAACCGACCACCACCGAAAAGCGCACTTCTTTGGATTCATCCGTGGGCGAACTTTCTTGTTCGGTCCAGACGCTGCGATCGTCCAAGTGTCCGTGCGTTGAAGCGACTTGACCACCACGCCATCGATGTAGATTTCCACCGCTTGCCGATCGATCATGGAAGATATAATTCATGGCCCGTTGGTACGTGGCACGCATTCTTCATCCAAACGTCATGACCACATATTCAAATAACCCCACGGACCACGGGACTCGAATGCGATCTTGTATGTCTTACGGAGCCATGAAGATCTGGTTGTACCCGGCATTGCCGTCCATGAAGCTCAAAATTTTATGACCAGCTGCTGCATTGATTAATGTTTCTGCCACCGGCATCGGATACTCATCCTTTGGGGTAGCTCTGTTGAGATCTCGAAAATCTATAGCAACCCGCCATTGGCCACCCTTCTTCTCGATAGGTACGATACTAGAAATCCACTCAGCATACCTGCATGGTCTGATCAAATTGGCCGTCAACATTTTTTCGATCTCTTTCTTGACTTCTTCCAGAATTTCGGCCTTCATTTGTCGTGCTCACTGCTGAAACGGCCGAAATCCTTTTTTGAGCGGGAGACGATGCTCGATGATGCTCCTGTCCAATCCAGGCATCTCTGTGTAGTCCCAGGCGAAGCAATCTGGATATTGTTTCAACAGGGCTATCATCGGGCCCCGCAGACTTGGCTCTAACTTTCCGCTGATAAATGTAGGTCGTGGCTTATCCCCAGGACCAATGTCGATCTCTTCTAGCTCATCAGCGGATGTAAACCCGTACCCTAGCTTTCCGTCACCTGTCAAATCGACGCCAAACACAGGGCAAACGGTGGGTGAGGACAACAAAAATAATTTGGGCCGATCGCCTGAATCGGCCCCCTTTTTGCTTGCATCTGTCAAGGACGGTTTACACCTTATTATTTTACAAGGTGGCATCTCTCGCTACGACTACATGAACCGCTTGTCGTATGATCGCTGCTTTTTATTTTTGTGGCGATCGCAGGGATCGGCCGTACTGGATGATCGTGGGCTTTTCTACTGTAAGGCCAGTGGATAAGACCAGCCTCACCCCGTTTTTTGTAGCTTCAATACGCTCGCAGCCGTCTAGATTGATTCCAGAGATCGGCTCTTGGTCTTCTGCTTCCCAGCCGTTCATGCCAGCTATGGAGATCTCGATGGAATCGTCTGCGTGGATGACCTCCACTTCGTCTCCATCCCATCGATCGTGCATCGATGCATTGTGGACGGATGCGCAATTAGCGTGAATCCAATCCCTTCCTAGCAAGACAAAGTAAGTGCTCTTGCTGTCCTGACGAAGAATGACGGTAATGGTTTTCGCCCACCGTCAAGTCCACGCTCAAGACACCTTGTGTTCCTCAAGACCGACCGTTGAAATCGCTCAACGTGACGTTGGTTTTGATCATCTGCGGTGGAGCGTCCCAAACGTCGTAGCATGGAGTATGGCATGATATTAATCGCCCGGTTTCCAGCAACATCTTGCTGACAGGTTGCCCATTGATGTAACCTCGCAGGTACAGGGCTTTCAGATGTTTGTAACCCTTCTCACGTGGCTTCTCGAAGATAACCGGCCGCGGGCCGCAGTCAAACTGTGCCACGGGTAGCTCATCGGTTCTTGGTGCGCAGAATTCTGACGGGAGTACGAACACCATGTTTGTGCCAGCCGATGTCTTTGCATCGGCTTTTATCGGTTTGGGGCGCCACTCTTTCCTGGTCGGGCAGTCTTCCGTTTCAACAACCTGCCTTACTTTGACGGCCAGATCAGGCCGTGCTTTCTTCAAAGCGTGGAGATACTGTGCTTCAGCTTCTTCTAAGTTACGCAGCCGCTGCACCCTACGCTTCTGGGTGTGTCTGAGTCCGTCGGGGCACCACCTTGGGCGGTGACACCTGTCTTTAACCTTGTCATCCTCCGGCTCCTCGAGGTCTCCTGCTCGAGCGGACTCCTTGTGTCGGCTCTGGGACGGAAGAGGCCCTAGGCGTTTGAATACTGACACCGGCCTCGTGTCCTCTTTCTGCTGGTTGCATTCCGGCATTGTCGATCAGAGGCAATCGGCTCATTCCGTGCCCCAAAGAATACTTGAAGAAAGGACAATCCCAATGCCTAGCTGCGCCTTCCTTCTTTTTCGACGGTCCCCTAGCGAGGTGTTCATATCTTCCGTCGTCTCTGTCGTGCTGGCGACGTTGGTCATACTAGCGCTCATACTTGTTAAGGAGATGCGTGGAATGTGGCTTTTGATATCGCACTCTCCTCACTTGTTCCTCTCATACCTTTGTCATTATTGTGGCCGGTCGCATGGACTAGCCTCCTTTCTTTCCTTGCCCGGAGCGACCACCGTTCTCTTTACGTGTCATGGTGGTATCCGACCGCCATGTTAACGCCGAGAAATCCAGCTTACGCCATGAGCGCATCGAGTTCTACCATGTTGACGCCGGAAATGGGTTTGTGTCCACTTTCATGGCGAACGCCCAAGGATCGACGACCTTGTTCTATCGCCATTTGATTTGGCGAAGCTCCTTGCACTCGTTGGTGGTGTGAGTGAACGAATGATGCCACTTGCAGTATGGTCTCCCGTTCATCTCCTGAGCCGTAGGGATTTTGTGGCCTTCGGGTAATCTCACCGCTTCTTCAAAGAGAGATCGAATATCTGCTCAGCTTTGCTCACATCGAAGTCGAACCCTTTCGCGGGCCCTTGCTGTTTCACCCATTTGCAGGCCACAGGATCTGCCCCCCGAGCCCATTCAGCTACGGCCACCTCCTGGTCCTGCGTCGGATCTTCTTCTTCTGCATCGACCAGGCTTATCGGACGTTTGAATTTGTCTTGGTACAACTCAGGGTGGCGCTGTTCATACATCGTCAGTTTCTGGGCCATGTGCGCCAATGAGTTGTATTCTACCTGGAATGCCAAGTCCTTGACGGGTGCTGAGACCCAATATCGCCATCGACGGCTTCCTTCTCGCTAAACGAGCCGAGTAACATCGGTTCTTGACAGTCTGGTTACCGGATGTACTCAAGCTCGCTCGCCGCACGCTGCCAGTGCGCAATGCCAGCCTCAAGCTCTCGAATGGTACTGGATGTGGAACCGCTCTTCCAGCTTGCTTCGGTATGAATTGAATCAGTGGTGAGGTGTACCACCCAAAGGCGGTCTGTCGAGATTGCGCAAAGAATCTTACGCGATCCGATCCGATGTCAAATCATGCCTAGTTGTGCGGTATCGGCTTATGTGCTCGATCGAGCTTGACCCTTCCGACCCGCTGAATCTTGAAAACTGGGAGCTTATACTTGGGTGGCAGCGAATCGATCAAACTTTGGGGTACGGCTTTGAATAGCCGATTGTCCTTCTCTTGACGGCGAACTGGTCCCTCAGATGGTACCGATTTGCTCCAATCGTTTGAGCTATGGGGCTAGATTCTCATGACTTGCTCGATGGCATACTTGGCTAGCCACGCCTGTTTGTCGGCGTCCATCTCAGCCATCGCTGCCCGACACGCTGCCGGAAGATCTGCCCAGGGTTCCCGCGAAACTCCTGCGGTTGCGATCTGTTTAGTGCGTGTCGTTATTGCAGTCCGCACGAGGCGCATATATATCCGTGGGATCTCCTTAGGTGGCTCGAACAGGAATTGGTCGCTGGGTCGCCTCCATCCTTGTAGACGACGAAGCTGCCCCGGCGGTTACGGAGCGGCAAGCGAACGGATCTGCGGGTCTCGAGCGGTCTTTCCCCGGTGAGTCCCTAAAGTAGGTCCCGACGGGAGTACCGATGCTTCATGATCTCTGGACTACGCGGACGCGACCGCTCAAAGCGTTCACCAGCTCTCGAATGGCGGTGCAAAGAATGAGCCACCATGTAGTTGACTTCGTCAGAGCCTGTGCGCTCCTCGAAGGAATGCAGATCCACCTCATTAAGAGCGCCGGGAGAACCCTTTCCACCGATGCCATGCGACGGGTCCTCTCAAAAGAGCCGATGAGGTCTTCCTCGAAGAGGGCCTTGATCTCGTCGTATTTGGCCTTGTGCTCGCCAGTGCATCGTCGTGGTGATCGTCTGTTTCTCCATCGCAGCGTCGGGTGTCGATGTAGACGTTGTTGAAGGTCCCACCGGCGTGCGAATGTGTTGCCTGCCAAAACCCACCGCGAGCAGCGGCAACACGAGAGCCGGAGGCTCCAGATCGCTGGTGGGCCACGGTCCCTCGGGCGACGGCCGAAAGCTCCGACACGCCCCGGCTTGGTTCGAGATGCCACCTGACCTATACCTGGTCGGGAAGGTGAAGGATTGCTCGATTGATTTCCTGCATGATAAACAAGTATCGTAAAATTCGAGCCGTAATCGGCTCCTGTGTTTCAGTAAATCGGCTCCTAAAGCCGATTGCCCCATGGTTCTGCGTTAGATTTATGATAACATGGGGTTTTGCTTGATCACTACAAGTTAAATCGATCACGATAGTTTAACGTTTTCACCACGAATCGAACGTCCTACGCGTAATTGAGCCTAGTACGTACAAAAGATGAAGAATATCAACCCTAGAGGAGGCCTAATAACCAACATAAAGCCAATTACCGGAACATCCCCTCTAGAACGAATAAGCCACATCCTTATGCATTACCGGATCGTTCAACCCGTTTGTAAGGCCTGATTACGTAGATATTAAACTAAACCTTGACGAACAAGGCACAACTATAACAGATCGAATCGACTAAATAGAGATCAAGCAAGGTGCTACCCTTGCACTTTGGGACACGGTGCAAGGGTAGCGAGATAGCTAGAGGTAGCATAACTTCGACGATAATAATGAAACAGTGCCGATGCTAGCCTCAAACAATCTATGATAATGGTATTACCGCCATCAACAACGCTCAATGCGAGTAAAACCGGTAACGAAATAAGTAGATACTGCCTAGATCGCAAGATGCGATCTAGGCAGCATGGCACTTACCCGAAAGAAACCCTAAGAACAAGGGGTGGCGATGCGCCGAGATTGTGTTTGTCGTGAACGTGGTTGTTCTCTCTTTCTCAATAACCCTAGGTACATATTTATAGTCCGGAGACTCTCTACTTTTGGAATAACTCTACAACTCTATCTCTACCTAAACATAAACGGAACCTAAACAAACACGAATCCTACTATGATACAAGATACACGGGCAATTCAGCCCAAATCTACGCACTAGGCCGATCCAACAACACGTTGAATATATGTATCTTCCAAGCCCATCTTGATCACGGCCCATCTCCGTCTTTGGCCAAAATACGGTGATAACAAATCCAAAATAGTACCAAGATGGAATTAACCAAGATTAAAGGATACAATTTACTGAGATGATATTAAAATATCAACAAAGTTCATAGCACCTAAAAGATATTAAGCATATCGCACACGACTGAAAAGGAGTGTGGTACACAAATATATCAAAGAAAAATTTTCCACAAATTTCGGTATTAAAATACCAACAGATGCGCAAAATTACTTAACGAATCAAGATTAGTGACTCTACCGATTCAATATACAAAAGCGAATGATAAAAGTAGTGGTATGGTCGCGACTCCATCCCGCACTCAAATCATTACTCCGCACATGAACAAGTGGAACACATATCCTAACCCCTTCTTCTCATGACGAAACCTAAAGATTGGTAACTACGGAAACGAACACCCCAAACAAGATAGCGTCGGATACAAAGAGGAAGATAGATTGCGTCGGTTTGCAAAAGCCTGTCGGTATGGAATGTACCAACAGTTGATAACCAAAGGCAGATAAGATAACAACTTGGATGCAACGGATAGCCAAGGGATTACACACACACACACACACACAACCTATGGTACTACGGAATCCCAGAACACGTGAATCCTAGTTTGAACTTTGAGAAGAGGATTGAAAACGCACTTTCTTACCGTAAAAGGGTGGGTGGGAGGGTAAGAAGAAAAGTGGAAGCCCCTACTCGCTTTTGTTTTTCCCTAATATACATAACTACCAAAATATTTGCTAGGCCGACAACGACTGCTTGGCTGAAACCACGAAGGTCGGGATGGCTCGATACCAATTGTAACTACCTCGGTGAACTACGCTCCTAGATACAAGCCCGGATGAGTGGTAGTGGTTGAAATAGTACGGTGGGGCCCCAAAGCCACTCACCGGTAGTCCTTTCAGACGTCCCAACCACTACCTCTCAACGGACCTCAGACGGCGTGAGTCGGCGAAGGGATCAACTACGTACACAAGTGGGTATGTACGCAAGCCACCATACAAGAGTACATCAAAGCCATACCATCTAGAAAGAAAGGAAATATAGCAACGCCATACGACAAGATTCAAATGACCTAGATAGATCTATATTTTAGGATAACTCCTCATACAACACACATCAGAGTATCATGCGGAAGCGGCAAACAAAATCCGAGTACGGATAAGAAGCAAATCGGCATAAGATGCCATAGAAATAAGCACATCCCAACTACAGGTCTCACGGATCCCCGTTCCCGGAATCTCTACACCGAACGATCGTTGCCCACATCTTCGGCTTCTTCCACCCAAAGATCCGCCCGAGAAGGTACTGCTCATCCGAATCAAGAATTTATCGTGTGAGACCCTAAGGGTACTCAAGAAGTCTTAATGCCTCTAAAGGGACACAACTGGGTGACGAATTGCGGTGAAAGATAAACCCTAGCAGTTCTACAGATAACGCTAACCATCCGCCTAACCAATGATAGACGGATGTCCGTGAATTAAGAACAACAATTATAATGGTAATCTCATCCGATCCATCCTCCTCCTCGCTTACCAACGAGGAAGCGGACGAACAACCCCCCCATCCGTTGGCAATTTTATTAACCATTCCATGAGTGTTGCACTATTTACTAGACAAATTACTTAGTCAGATTAAAGCGGTACTTTAGTTATGCTTGTCTATGATCGAGAAACTGTGCTCCAAGTCGTCCGTATCCGCGGACACGGCTTTCAGAAAGTTTTACCCGGCCGGGGTGCACCAATAGCAACACACGCTCGATCAACCTCGGAAAAACCAAATCAAAACCCAACGAGGCTTTCACGTTGAACAATCACAAGATTGAGAATATTTCAGGGGCCACCCTTGAAGTACACCCAACGGAGTAAGCAAGCTCGAGACGGACTCAAGGTTTGCGTCAATGGCTGTAAACGGCAGATCCCAATCGGGACCGCCGATACCGAAAACATTCCTCTTACCTAACAAGACAAAGGTGCTCGCACAAACGTAAATAAACGATAGCATGGCATAAGCAGGATAGTAAATAAAACCTCAAACTAGTTTGTGGCCCCAAGAAATAAGACGAATCAAGCTCGCCTGGGGTCCCATATACCTCCGGATGTGGATAGCGATAAATCAAGGAACAGAATCAAGTACTCGGGGTCTTACGGGACACAAGTGAGCAGGAAAACCAAATAGCAGATGTTGCTCACCGTGCCACTTTCTTTAGTTATCCCAACTACTCAAAGTTAAGTTGTTTAGGTACCTCATTGTCCAACAGACACTCACATACCCTACACATGTTTCTACGACTCGCATGGCTCAAACAACTCCTATAGTAATGGCTCATGGGATGGAGGAACAAGCTTGGTGGAGTTTAAAAGTAAAGGCTATGCATACTTGGGATTCAATTTAATGCAATCGCGACTCAATGATGAAAGAATAAGATAGAGGCAATAGGATCAGTATGTATGCAAGCATGTGGAAGTGCTTGCTGTTATCTCGATTGAAGCAAGGGACGGATCCGGTAGTGCTCCCGGTTCTCTTGATATAACCCCGCCAAAGGTGTCATCCGAGAAAACCAAACAAACAAGGCCAACATGAATATAGAGTACAAGCATATGAATAAGATGCGTCAAGCAAACAATCATGCCATGATGAATGATGCACAATTTACATGGCAAGAAGGTAGCATGGCATGGTGAGGTGTGGAAGGCAAGTAACAACATTTTAATGGGGCTTTGGAATCACATTTGTTGTCATAACACTTGCTGTACCCTATATTTTTATATGATGCATGCTGCAATTGAAGTCAAGGATAGCATAAACAGAAAGGTCTCGTCGGGCTGATCATTTTAGACATATCATTTGCCCAATTTGGAATTATAAAACGAAAGTTATTAATTATTGAAAATCTAGTGGCAATTGGGTAATTTAACTAAACTTGGAATTTTACTTGTGCAAAAGGCAAAATGGATGGCATATTTGGAATCCTCTCATTTTTCTGATATCCAAACATATATCATTTGTTTGATTTGGAAAAACTATGGAAAATTTATTGGAAACTGATTTGAATTTGAATTTTGAAATTATTTAAACAGAATTTTGAATTTGAAAACAGTCTCTGGGACGTTTTATACCCATCCTACTACAGCCTGGGTCGCAGACAGGTGGGGCCAGGGGGTTCTCTGACCCACACGCCAGTGTCTGGGAAAAACGGGACCGCGGGTTTATTCTCGGAATCGCCAGGAGCCTTTTTATAAAAAGACATCTGACGCTGACAGAGGGCCCCGAGGACCGCGGGTTTGGCAAAAGATTTGGTAGGGGGTTTTGCGCAAAGTGCCACGCTGGCATCAGGTTTCTTCCGCACTGACGGAACAGAGCACAGCCGCGCTGGCGAGGAAGGGGTCGAGCACAAGAATCGCTTGGCGCGTGGCGACCGCTACGGTGGGATTGGGTAGATGACAGGAGGAGGGTTAGGCGGCTAGATAGGGTTTGCGCACGCGGCAGAGCAGACGACGACGGCGTTTACACCGTGCACCGAGGGTGCTCGTCGCCGTGCCCCGCTCAACCAGGAAGCGATCAAGGGAGGGACGGTGTCTAGGAGGTTCGGGTGCTCACCGCGGGCTCGGCGGTGGGCTCGGATCTGGTCGGGGCGCAGCAGAACGATGGGGAGGCAGAAGCCCAGCGATCTAGGGTTTGTGGACGGAGCGGCGTCGGTTTTGGCGAGCTGGTCCTTCTCCTCCTTGCTCCGTGTACCGTGGCGACGCCGGGAACCTCCTGAGCCGCCTAGACAACCTCGGCTCAGCGCTTGCCTCCTGGATCGAGCACGCGAGCGAGAGGCCGACGATCGCCGGCGTCGGGGCACTGCGGTGGAGAAGGGGTAGAGGGGAGCGAGGCAGGCCTCTAGGGTGGGATCTGGGGAGGCCAGAGAGGTGAGGAAGAGGATAAGAACGAGGGGCGAGGAGGGGCTAGCGTGGGGGAGGGGTAGATGGCCAGGGTGGCGTCGGCCACCTTTCCCCTTCACGTGCTCGGCTCGGTCAGGCCAGGGCAAGGCAGGGCACTAGAGGGGGGGCTGGCAGGTGGGGTAGGCGAGGCCAGGGAGCAGGCAGGTGGACCTGGGGGCGTGGCCAGGTGAGGCTAGAGAGAGAGGAAAAGAGGAGAGGGGAGAGGGGCCGGTTCGGGCTAGGGCTAGGGTTGGGGTCCCTTGGGCGTGTGGGGGTAGCTAGGTGGGTCCGGCAGATAGAGAGAGAGGGGGCAAGCTGGGCAGGACATGGGGTGACCATGCTAGGTAGAAGGGGAGGGGTAGCTAGGGTTTTTGCTAAGGGGAGATGTAGATTAGGGGGAAAGGTGGCTTAGTGTTTAGGTTTAGCTAGGATGGTTATGGCATGGGGTAGCTTTAGGGTTTGTTTAAGAGGGGTGATCATGCTAGGTAGAAGGGGAGAGGAGGGAGCACTTTGTGTTTTGCTTAGACTAGGTGGGGTTTAAGTTTAGATAGTATGGGGTTTGGGTTTAGCTTAGGGTTTAGCTTAGGGAAGGTAGAGATTAGGGTTTTGTTAGAGAGGGTAAGGATGGAGGAAGGTGGTACTTTAGGTTGATCAAGCATGCTTCAAACAAGCCTCAACAAGATCAAAGCAAGCAAAAGAGGGAGAGGGAGAGAGAGATGAGATGATGGGGTTGTTCCTTGGTCCATGCATGCTCCAACAAAGAACAAGCAAGATCAAAGAAAAAGGTAGGGAGAAGGGTGGGGTTTGTGTTGTGCATGCCACATAAGCACATGTGTGTGCATGGGGAATGGGGGTAGGGATCTAGCTAAAGGGAAGAAGAGAGGTAGATGATATGATGAAGAACAATACAAGCCAACAAAAGATTTAAACAAAGGAAGATGATCCAACTAGAATTCAAATAAACCCAAATACTAGAAAAGGTGGCACTTGCATGGCCCATGCAAAATAATTAATGCCAAACTAATCCTTGTGAAAACAATAACATTAACAAGGCATTATTCATATGCATTCCCAAAAGGTGGGCAAGGCCAAGCAAAGATTATGGGTGGAAACCAACCAACCAACATGAGCTAGAGATAACCCAAATTAAAATGCCAAGCTCATATTAATTGGATGGTGGAATATAAGGTGGTGAAAGAAAAGGTGGTGGAGTCAATAAGAGAGATGCCCTCAACTCAACTTGGGCATATAACAATATATCAAGAGCCAAATACAATATCAAGAGGCAAATACAATTAATCATGCACATGAGATAAGAACCAAACAAGAAAGGGTTTTATATGATGCTCAAATGCAAGGTGGTATGATGGTATGAGCATGATATGATGATGATGCAACAATTATATGTTGGAAGTGGCCCTTTTTATTATTATAACATGTAGCATTACAGGGGTTAGACAACTGGGATGCTACAGTTATTTACTTATGCAGCTGGCCAGGTACATGACACTCCTCCTCTTGCCGTGGGTGGAGTCGGCAAGGTCCCCGTCGCCAAGCCGAAGCGACGTGGAGCTTCCTCCAGCACCCAGCCGGCCAAGAAGAGCAAGATCACTCCGGCAGCTCCTACTGCCTCTGCTGCTGCCAGCCTGGATGAGACTCGTCAAGCTGCCGGGCGCCGAGTCACACGTCGAGTCGTCCGGGTTCAGTCGTTACCGGGTTAGTTCTTGTACTCTGCCCTTTCTGTTATTTTCTCTTTCGTCATTAACGTTTTCTTATATATGTCTCGTTGTTTTCAGTGTTGCACCTTTGTTGGCAAACCGAGCTGCTTCTAGCATTGCCTCGCCGCTAAGGCCTGCGCCTCCTCCAGCTGTCCCGTCCGGGTCGAGGCTCCCACTGTTGAGGCTCATGCCTCTCAGTGTCAGTCAGACCCGGTGGGTCATTCGTCTGACGCCCCTGGCACTAGCCAGGAGAAACTTCCTGATCTTGGTGCCAGTGATTCTGGCGCCGAGAAACCTTCCACCACCAGTTCCTCTGGCATCGGCCCTCAGGCTGGTGTGAATGAACAACTTCCTGATCTTGGAGCCAGCAAAACTGCTAAACCCAGTCAGCTAGCTCCATGATCATCTCCAAATCCTCCTGCTCGCTCTCCAGTTCTGTCAAAGGGCCAGACCTAGCCCAAGGCTACTGGCTCTGCTCGCCCTACATCCGGCAAATCCACCTCCTCTAAGCAGACAAATCTGGTCTGCGCTTCGGGTTCTGCTCCCCATATTCGGCCTCCGACGTTGGCGACCATGATCGCTTCAATGGGTAAGGGGGGCGAATCCGCGACTGCCGGGACAGGTGATGGCTCTAAGGCTGTTACCCTCCATGCTAGTGCCGCAGTAGCTCGTGCCAATGTGGGAACCACCCTGAAAACGGGTCAGGTTCTCACTCGGACGCTCAGTGGCAAGAGCCTAGGTTCGGCTGAGCCTTACACCGTGGCATGGAATGCAGATGGCGAGCAGGAGGTGAGCACTCGTTCCGACAAGAAACTGAAGCTGGGCCCTAAGGCCGTCTCTGACATGACCCAGCAGGCCGTTTCTTTGATGGCCTGTGCCGACAAAGCGAACGAGGTAAAATAACTTCTTCTCTTTTGTACTGTTGAGTATTTCCTTTATGCATATCACCTAGTCCCCGAGGTTACAATTGAGTAAGGCACTTACTCGGCCGTAAGCTCTCACTAATCACTTTAATCTTTGAATCCCAAGCTTGCATGTTAGAGCTTCGATCCCTAGCCCTCGAGGTTACTGTCGAGTAAGGAACTTACTCGGCTATAAGCTCTTAAGATATTTGATTTATTTATACCAAACTCATATTAGAGCTTCAATCCCTATCCCTCGAGGTTACTATCGAGTAAGGAACTTACTCGGCTGTAAGCTCTTAAGCTCTTTTATTCAGCCGTCTACTTGACTTGACCTTTCTTTATTGTATATCTTCTTTGTTCACCTCACGCATAACGAGCGCACCAAGGTGAACCAAGCTCTCGTCCTGGCGCATCGCAAGCTCGAACTTGCGTATGAAAAGCTGCAGACTGACACCCAAGGCCAAGGTAATATCCTTACCCATCCTTTCTATTTTCGGCGTACTTTTATTTGGTTCGTTATCTCAATCCTTTCTTGTTCTTTTTTCGCAGCCTCCGGTTAGTCCACAATAAATGCTCTTCACTCGCACATCAGTGTCTTGCCTCACTAACTCGATAGCTGAAAGTTTCTGTTGATGCTGACAAGTAATATTTTCGAATAAGCAGAAAAGCACCAAACTGAGCTCCAGAAGGAGTGAGACGAGGTGACTCGGCTGAAGAAGCTGATTGCCGAGTCGGAGCAGAAGCACTAGGCCGAGGTGAAAGGGTTGAGGGAGGAACTTGATGAGAAGAATGAGCAGCAGGCCGCCAGCGCCGAGAAGACCAAGAGGCTTCTCGACGAGGCCGAATCATCGGTCGAGTCGGTAAATCTGAACTTTGACACCCTTCAAGCCAAGGCCAAGACTTGGCATAGAAAACTTGCTGCCATCAAATTCTTTCTCGGTAGTGAGTTCTTACTCCTTGCGCACTGTATGAGTCCTTCTGGACTTCTTCCATCTGCCATTGTTATTTGCTAACTTTCTCTTTTTGCTTGCAGAGAATTTTCCTGAGGCCGATATGTTTGCCATCCGAGCCATGAACAAAGTGAAAGCCGAAGCTGGTGCTCCTGCTGACGGCGAGGTGTCTATGGAGGAGCTTCTCGAAGCAGTGTCTGAACGGGTCAAGACCCTCAGGTCTTGCGGTGTGGATCTGCTCAAGTCGGCTATTCATGCATTTCGCATGCTCTGGCCGGATGAAGATGCACCCGATCTCATCGAGCCACTTGTCGAGAAACTGCTCCTTATTGAAGACCGACTGGATCAATGGCACGAGTCGGCCGGCCGAGCTGCAGAGGACAAGGCTCTCTCCTTTGTGCTTTCATGGTACGAGGACATCAACCTTGATGTTCTTGCTCACATAAGGGAGGATGGTAAATGGCTGAATGATCCGGAGCTGGTCAAGAAGCGCCAGAAGCGAGCTTATGCCATGATCGAGTACACCATGGTGCACGCTTGGTGCGATGGGCCCAGCTTCCTTGATCTTGGCAACCCGCCTATCGAAGTTGCTGATGAAGAGGGTGGCGACAGCGAGGCAACCGAGTCGGATGATCTGGATGACCCGACCACAGATGCCCCTCACTCGGACGATGCTCCAAGCACTACTCCTAGCTCCGAGAGTGCTCCTCCGAGTTCTTCTGCTCCTTAGGCTAATAAACACTCGAACTTTGATCAGATCCCCGGTATGCTGGGTACATATGTAACATACATTGAACTTTTAAGTTTGATTTTGCGCCTATTAATGGGCTTTATATATTTGCGTTATGTTCTAAGTGTGAATCATTCAAGGGAAAGTCCCCGAGTTTCATTTTGTCATGTCACCTTTCCTTGACTTTGGCCCCTGTCTACCTTTTTCGGTGTTCGACATTAGAGTCTCAAAGTACTAAGGATATAGTTTGTGGGTATGAAACTTGGATCACTTGGCCGAGATTACTCGACACGTAGTATAACGCGACCTGTAGAGAGTTAGGCAAAAAACTAAAGTCGACTCGCGTTTCTCCTTTGTACTTATCCGGCATTCATGTTTACCCGTCTTACATCTTTTTCTCTTGCTTGCCATGAAACCGTGTTTTCGGACAACAGCATAGTCGAAGAGTTGATTTCTTCTGAGTAAACAATACTTGTTCCGAGATAAATTTCGGGTATCACGCCAGCCGACATAAAATAGTTGAGATGGAAAATTTAAGGGGTAGTCCCCGAGTTAGCTTTTCGAACCATGCCATTTTATTATCAACACATAGCCGGCACACACGTCCGACATATGAGAGTTCGAGTGATACATGCATTGCTTCTCCTAAGTATAGAAGGGATGAAGTAGCGCCACATTCCATGGCCTTTTGGTCTCATCTCCTGACCTATCCGCCTTGTTCTTTTGCGCTTCACGAGCGTCTATGAGATAATAAGAATCATTGTGCAATGCTTTGCTAACAATGAACGGACCTTCCCATGGGGGTGATAACTTATGCATTCCTGTTGTGCGCTGCACCAGCCTGAGCACCAAATCCCCTTCTCAAAAAACACGAGGTTGCACTTTCCGGCTATGGTAGCGTCAGAGATTTTATTGATATATAGCAGATTTGGATAATGTAAGTTCCCTTGCTTCTTCGAGTAAGTCTACTCCATCTTCTCGAGACTCTTTTACCTCGGCTTCTGTGTATTGCCTTATCCTTGGCGAGTCATATTCTATGTCGGCAGGCAAAACTGCTTCAGCCCCATATACGAGGAAAAATGGCGTATAACCAGTTGACCGATTCGGAGTTGTTCTTAGGCTCCACAGTACTGAGGGTAGCTCCTCTATCAAACAACCAGGTGATATCTGGAGTGGTTCCATTAAGCGGGGTTTTATCCTTGACAGAACTAAGCCATTAGCCCGTTCAACTTGTCCATTTGAATCTGGATGGGCGACTGATGCTACATCGAGTCTTATTCAGTGTTTCCCACAGAAGCGAGAAAAATCTCCTTCGGCAAAGTTCGTGCCATTGTTAGTGATCACACCGTGTGGGTAACCGTATCTGAGGATTATATCCCTTAAGAATGTGGCAGCTATTTTACCGTCCAATTTCTTGATTGGTTACACTTCTATCCACTTGGTGAACTTATCAATCATGACGAAGATATGAGTCATGCCTTCCCTTGCTGGTTTGAATGGTCCTACCATATCTAGGCACCATATTGCAAAAGGCCAAGTGATTGGTATAGTCTTAAATTAAAACGCTCGTAAATGCGTCTTGGATGCATAGTGTTGACAACCACTGCATCTTCCGACTAACTCTTGCGCTTGTGCCAATGCGCTTGGCCAGTAGAATCCATGTCGGAATGCCTTGGCTACCAATGCTCTTGATGACGTGTGGTGCCCGCACTCTCCTTGATGGATATCCAATAAGATTTCCTGGCCTTTCTCTGGGCTGATACAACACTGCAGTACACTTGTCACACTTTGCTTGTATAGTTCCTTGTTGATTATGGTAAAAGCTTTTGCTCTTCATGTTGTTTGCCTTGCCAATGTTTCATCACTCGGCAAGGTCCTATCTTTCAAATAGCTGAATATTGGCTGTGCCCACGTTGGTATTAGTGGTTCCGGGTCTGCTTCAACATCAATATCCATTGGTTCCGCCGACATATGCTCTTCCGACATGACCTGAGGAGTCCCCGAGTGTGATTCGGAGATCCCTGAATTGAACGGATCAGTCCCCGAGTGACTCAAACCTATCCCTAAGTCGATGTCCATTGGTACTGCATCTAATTCCTGAGTCGCCGGGATGACCCGGATTGATTCGGACTATGGTGACGGCTTGATCGATGGCTTCCTGAGATGCTCCAACGCTACCCCTGGTGGTATTGCTTGCCTATATGATCCTAGTTTGGATAGTACATCTGCTGCCTCATTTTATACTCTAGGAATGTGATGAAATTCACAACCGTCAAAATATCCCGAAATTTGTTGCACGTGGAAACGATATAATGCCATGTTTGCGTCTAGCGCATCCCAATGTCCAGACACTTGCTGAATCACCAAATCCGAATTGCCAAAACACATGATACTTTGGATACCAATTTCCTTGGCTACTTTAATGCCATGGACAAGTGCTTCATACTCGGCAAAGTTGTTAAAAGCAGCAAAATGAATCTGCAACACGTACCTCAGTTGATCCCTCTTTGGAGATGTGAGCACTATCCCGGCGCCCAGACCCATTTTCGTCTTGGACCCGTCAAAATGCATTTTCCGATGGTCGGATCCGGCGGTGGTGGTTGTCGCATTTCCATCCATTCTACAAAGAAATCTGCAACATCTTGAGATTTTATTTCATCTCTCCTATCATATTGTAGAGTGTATGGTGCCAGTTCGATGGCCCATATGGCGACTCGGCCGCTGGCATCTTTACTGCCCAATATATCCGAGATAGGTGCCTTGCATATTACCCAGATTGGGTGTTCTTGAAAATAATGTTTCAGCTTCTTTGCTGCCATATATACCCCATATGTCATCTTCTGATAATGCGGGTAATTCTGTTTCGAGACAGAGAACACTTCGCTCAAGTAATACACCGGTCTTTGGACTGATTTTCCCCCTTCTTCACGTTCAACCACTATTACTGCACTTACAACTCTGTTGGTTGCGGCGACATAGAGCAACATTGGCTCCTTGGATAATGGTGATGCTAATATTGATGTTGTTGCCAACATTTTCTTTAATTCATGGAAAGCGATATCAGCTTGCTGTGTCCATGTGAATTTGTCTGATTTCTTCATCAGCTGATATAGTGGTAGGGCTTTTTCACCTAGCCGACTAACAAACCTGCTCAATGAAGCCAGGCATCCAGTAAACTTCTGGACATCATTGATGGTTTTTGGCTATTCCATTCTTTCGATGGCCCTGATCTTTGTCGGGTTGGCTTCGATTCCTCGGCTGGATACAAGGAATTCGAGTAACTTGCCAGACGGGACACCAAATGTACATTTTTCCGGCATAAGAATCATCCGGAATCTTCTCAAGTTTTCTAATGTTTGACGCAAGTCCTCAATTAGAGTATGACTTTGTTTGGTTTTTATTACCACGTCATCGATGTATACTTGAAAATTTTTGTCCAATTGATCTTGCAAGCATTTTTGCATGCATCTTTGATATGTTGCGCCTGCATTTCTCAATCCGAATGGCATGGTGCGATAGCAATAAGCCCCGTACGGGGTGATAAAAGTTGTCTTTATTTGATCATTTGGATTCAGTGGTATCTAATGGAATCCTAAATACGCATCCACAAACGACAACAACTCACACCCAGTAGTAGAATCTATGACTTGATCGATCCGAGGCAGGGGAAATGGATCTTTTGGACACGCCTTATTGAGGTTCGTGTAATCAATACACATGCGCCATACCAATTCTATGTTCGGGTCATATTTTTTATTCTCGACCAAGACTGGATTTCACAACCAGTCCGGGTTCTGTAATTCCATGATGAATCCAGTAGCTAAAAGTCTTGCGATCTCAGCAGCTATTACTTTCTATTACTTTCCTCTATCTTGGCAAGCGGACGGGTTGCTTCACCGGCTTGGCATCTGGTATTACATGAAGAGAGTGCTCAGCTAGCTCCCTCGGAACTCTTGCAGATCTTGGGTGGACATTGCAAAGATATCCCGATTCTCATGGAGGAAGCTGGTGAGCTCGCTTTCCTATTTGTCTGTAAGGCCAGCCCCAATGGTAACTGTGCGCTCTGGGAAAGTTTCATCCACTTGCACCTTCTTGGTTTCCTTGGTAGCTTGAAATGACACACTGCCATGCAGGTTGGTGAGTGACGGCATGGACATTTGTGCTGCTTTGGCCAATGCTGCCACTTCCAACATCTAACTTTTCTCTTGTGCTATGACGAGTGACTCGGCCAGTGAAGATCCGGCTGACGCACAAGCAATAGATCTTTTGTAGTCCCCTTCAACTGTGATCACCCCACATGGGCCTGGTAGCTTCATCTTTAAGTAAGCCATATGGGTAGTAGCCATGAATCTTGCCATAGCCGGCCTGCCGAGTAAGGCGTGATATGAGCTGACCAAATCCACTACCTCAAAATCTATGGCCTCGGTGCGACAATTATCTCTGTTGCCGAATAACACGTCGACCCAGATCTTGCCAATTGGCTCACAGGACAATCCCGGCACAATACCATGGAAAGTGGTCTTAGTCGGCTCCAGCATGTTCATGGTAATGCCTAACTTGAGCATTGTATCCTTATACATGATATTGATGCTACTGCCCCCGTCAATCAACACTTTTGAAAACTTTACATTGATATCTGGGCCCATGAATGTTGGATCCAAAACCAGAGCATATCCTCCTGGGATTGGCATGATCTTGGGGTGATCTTTTATACTTCAAGTTATCTCTTGATCTGACCAATGCATGTACTTGGGGATTGCAGGCATCGTGGCATTCACCTCCATCATTCGTCGCTGCTGTCTCTTTTTGTCATTTGGCTTTGTGACAAATACAACATAACTCTGGTGATGTTCTCTATACTCATTTCTAGTTCCATGACCGACATGAGCGTCGTCACCTCTTGGATTGTGCACCTGGTGCACAACTTCTCTTTTTTCTTGATTCTGACACCTCAGCTGCCTGTTTTCATATCTATTGTCTGCTCCCACTATCTGAGCATTTCCTCCTGTAAGTGGTGGAGGGGGAGGTGGTGGAAGCTGCTTATTCGGCAAGTCCACTCTATCTCCTTTCTGAAACCAAGTGCATTGCCTCGTCATGTGATTGGCTGGTTTACTCGGACTAGGCGTGTGAAACTTACACGGCTGATCCAGCATCATCTCATAGGTGTATTTTTGTCGGTCCTGATACTGCTTCCTCTGATCGTATGGACTTTTGCCGTCATTCTTCGGCACCCATTGTTGTTGTCCATTTGTCCTTTGACGCTGACTGCTTCTAGCATCTGGATGATCCTGACTCACAGCCGCAACCTGAGTCGAACCATACCTGTAATTTGGTCTTTCTTCCCTTCTCTTGCTTCTGTACTCCGATCTTTCCTGGCGCCTTTGCGACCCGGCAGCGTCATAGATCCGAGTCTCAATCATCCCATCTGCCGACATGAGCAGCGGCTGAGTCGGATCTCCTAATGCATACGAGTCAGCGATTCTTATTTTCTTTGCCAGGCTTGCCGGCATATATCTTTGTAACCTTTGCCACATCACACTTCCATGTCTACATCCTTGTGCAAACCATGCGATTCCTTGTGACTCGATTACCCCTTCACAAGAGTTACGCATCGTACACCATCTTGTGAGGAATTCACTGTATGTTTCATTCGGTCTTTGCTTGCACATTGCCATTTGTTGTGGGCGATTCGTCCTCTTGTAAGTGCTCGTGAAATTGCTCACGAAAGCTTCGTGAAAATCGATCCAACTGTTGATGCTTCTGGGTGGAAAATTGTTCAACCATACCTGAGATGGTGCTTCAGCATCTGCGGCACATAATGTACTGCTCATCTCAAGCTTCCCTGCGCGATCTTCACAGCGGTTCCATAATCTATGAGCCAGTCCTCTGGTTTTGTGCTTCCATCATACGTTTTTGTCCCTCTGGCCAGCTGGAAATTTGGCACCGGTGGCTCCTTCATGATCCTTGGGCCAAAGCACGGTGGACCCTGTGGACCTTGCGATTCAATTATCTCTGCCATTTTTATTCGGTCAAGCTTCAGCCTTGCATCATCCGGCTAAAGGTTCCTGCCTCCAAATCTTGCTCCCATTGCTTGATATGCATGATCTGGCAGTTCATACCCATCATTTACCATAGCCGAGTAACCAAAATTATACTTATTCGCGTTCGGGTCAGCAGGGTGTTGAACTGCTTTTCCCGCGCTTTGTTGTCTTCTTTCTAGCTGAGCTGGTGCGTTATTCAGAGTTGGATTTCCTCCTCCTGCCGAGTGAGTTCCGCGCCTAGCATGAGGCGCAAAATTTTGCCCTCCATTGTCATTTCTTTTCCCTGCTTTCTCCTGGTTTTCATTTCCTTGGGGATTATTTCTTTTTGCCCCTTGCGCATGCGCCGGGTTTCCTTGAACCACTACCGGATCATAGGCGACCATCTGCTTGTTTCTTCCAGAATCGACACTTTTTTCTTTTCTCGGCCTAGGAGCCGCTCCGGGTGAGGATGCTATGTGCCCAACCGATCTCGCCGGGACAGGAGTCGCCGAGTGAACCAGCTGTGACCTCCCTGCTATACTCGGATTTCCTCTGCAGTATGCCTCATTTAGCATGCTGGCTGCTTTTACTAGTTCATTAACTCGTTCTTGTTGCCTTTTCTTTGCTTCCCCCTCCAAGTGGGGTAATTCTGCCATTGCTGCTTCTACTGCTCGTAGATTAGCTGCTGCTATGTTATATGTTGGACGCATAGCTGTCTCGTTGCTGTTCTCTGGTGTTATCTTCGATTTTGCATCTGCGAGCTCTTCATTGAGGTTCCTTCCTCTCAATCTCGTTGCATCAAGCCGGGTCTTTGCGCCCTTGACTCGATTTGCCGAGTTAAGCTCTCGGATGGTGATATCCACATACTGCTGTAACTGTGCTAGCTCCTTGGCTTTCTCCAAGACTTTTATCCTGGCTTCCTCCAACTCGGCCT
Organism: Avena longiglumis; assembly: GCA_030063025.1. Classification (NCBI taxonomy): domain Eukaryota; kingdom Viridiplantae; phylum Streptophyta; class Magnoliopsida; order Poales; family Poaceae; genus Avena; species Avena longiglumis. Next base: position 530,311,923 of record CP125976.1, read on the forward strand.
GCACACATCCCGGGTCAGTTGCATGTTCCACTGGATCTACCAACTTGTGTATCGCTTCCTGTAGCTCCTTAGCCCTCTTGATCCTAGCTATGTTCTCTGGTTTTTCCAGCGGTGCCTTTGCTGTTCTTGTAGCCCTTGGCGTTTCCTCATGATTTCCTCCCTCTGCGTTCTCATTCACTACTGGAACTACTGGGGGAGCTGCGGGGTTTGGGGCTGTCATCATTACCTCCATGGAGACGAGTTGGTGTGGTTTACCAGCGATAGGAGCCGTTGGAGGATCCAGTGCCAGGACGACGCGCTCAGGATATGCGCGCTCCACGCGCACCGCAACATAGACCTGGTGCTCGCCGAACTCGATGAAGCAACCACCTCTAGGGAACGACTTGGTCAAGAAGAAGCCCGCGTTTTTGCTGGCGTAGTTGAGATCTCCAAACCTCTGGATGAGGCCGGAGTAGACGCGCTCGCCGGTCTTGGCGAGGATGTTGCCCGTCCGGATGAAGACTCCATCAAGCACCTGCTTCTACCCCACGGTGGGCGCCAACTGTCATGGCGGTGGCACGCCAGATTCCATGGGTAGGCTTAAGTTGGGGGCCAAATGGGTGCTTGTGGTCACCGGGGAGGGAGTGCACGGTCGAGCCATGCATGAAGAACAAGAAGAAATCTCCAGACTTAGCAATTCGATTGAACAAGAAGAAATCTCCAGACTTAGAAATCTCCATGCATGAAGTGCTCCTTGAGCTGTATAAGCTAGAGTTCTCAGCACTAGTTCACTACTTCGTCCAACCTCCTTCTACTACTGCTATGCCCTCCTTTATATAGGCAGTGCTAGCTAGCTAATACCCCTTTGGGTTCTAGGGTTTACTGTTTGGATATTGGTCCCTACAATGTGGGCCGGGTCATGGGCTTGCCCTAAGCGGAGAGGCCCGGTCCATAAAGCTTGACAGCTAACGGTCTTCTGGTACGCTGCTTCTTGTTCCTTTTGGCGTCATGTTGTTACTTTGTACGTCGGCGTATGATTTTGGCGTCACCTGGCTCCTTTTGTGTCACCCGGCGTCGCCCTTCTCTTTTCACCATGCTTTACCATGGTACCTCCTGAACCTTACTCGGAAAGGTGCCACGCGTCCTTCTTGACTCGACCCTTCCTCGGTCGACTCAGCTCGTCGGTTCCTGCAAGGGTTACAACTTTGTCCTATGCAGGCCGACATAGTTTGTATGTCGGCCTTCATGCTTATCTTACCCGTCCGTTCTTACCCGGCTTGGTTTTTTCTTTACTCGGAGCCAACCCAGCTGCGCTATGTTTCCCCTCTCGTGACTCTACCGGGGGTTACACTACTAGGAAAATGGTCGTCTGTGGCGCACCTGAAAGGCCCATCCGTGGCGCACCTGTAGTGCGCCACGGGCCTTGCGCTACGGCTATCTCTCAGCCGTGGTGCACTGCCTAGTGCGCCACGGTTGTGTAGAGATAGGCGTAGCGCACCACCTAGTGCACCACAGAAGTTTGGCATGGTGCGCTACCTTGATCTTCATGGCGCACTACCCAAGGCGCCACTAAACATCCATGGTGCACTTTAGGTGTAGTGCGCCATGTATGGTAGAACATGTGCGCCACAGATGTATTTTTTGTTTTTTAATTTCCAAGCCAGATTATATGCAATACAGATTATATACAATATTACAAAGATATACACACACAGATACAAGATATACAATTATATATATAAATACGCGATATGAAAAACAAGATTGAAACAAATACATATAGATAAGTCTCATACATGAATACATAGTCCAAGTTACATTGTTTTGATCATGTTACAAAGTAGTAGTTGGTGACATGCGAATACATGTGTCGATCGAACAAGTTAGAGCTGAGCTCGCCTAGACATCTAAACTAGCTAGCTAGACACAAACGCGGGATAAATAACCAAAGAAGATAAGCATGATCACCGTCGCGACGAAGGTGTAGGTCTTCATCCGGTTCCTTGTCCTAACTCCCGCTAGATAGCGCGTGTATCTATCTTCCGCCTCCGCCATAGTGTTGTACCCTTTGTAGCTATTGCCGAAACGGTGCACTGTCTCCCAGTCTTCCCAATCATCGAGACTCGAACCCGTCCCTTGTACACGACGTACCACGCCATCTACAAGTTGACAATAATAACTAACGGTGATTGAAAAACATGTATAATTAAAGTCGCATATGAAGATACACTTATAGAAAGTACTCTTAAATCAAAAGAGCAAACTCAAAAGCATGCCTCATATATAACTAGCTAGGTCGTTGGACACAGAATTGCTTATGACGGAATGTTAGCCAAGTAGGATGCACAATTCACGGACTTGTGCATATCACAAGGCTAACAATCCCGCCATAGCACATTCACATATATATTGTGCCACGACATTTCAATCATCGGCATATTCTCGAAAAAGACAAAAATAACTCGGAAAGCATGCCTCATATATAACTAGCTAGGTCGTTGGACACAGAATTGCTTATGACGGACTGCTAGCCAAGTATGATGCACAATTCACGGACTTGTGCATATCACAAGGCTAACAATCCGTCATAGCACATTCACATATATATTGTGCCACGACATTTCAATCATCGGCATATTCTCGAAAAGACAAAAATAACTCGAAAAGCATGCCTCATATATAACTAGCTAGGTCGTTGGACACGAATTGCTTATGACGGACTGTTAGCCAAGTAGGATGCACAATTCACGGACTTGTGCATATCACAAGGCTAACAATCCCGTCATAGCACATTCACATATATATTGTGCCACGACATTTCAATCATCGGCATATTCTCGAAAAGACAAAAATAACTCGAAAAGCATGCCTCATATATAACTAGCTAGGTCGTTGGACAGAATTGCTTATGACGGATGTCACCAAGTAGGATGCACAATTCACGGACTTGTGCATATCACAAGGTCGATCCCGCCATAGCACATTCATATATATTGTGCCACGACATTTCAATCATCGGCATATTCTCGAAAAAGACAAAATAACTCGAAAAGCATGCCTCATATATAACTAGCTAGGTCGTTGGACACGGAATTGCTTATGACGGACTGTCGACCAAGTAGGATGCACAATTCCCGGACTTGTGCATATCACAAGACAATCCGTCATAGCACATTCACATATATATTGTGCCGACATTTCAATCATCGGCATATTCTCGAAAAGACAAAAATAACTCACACTTGTCGTCCGAGAACCAAAGAGTAAGCAAAAACCAAAGAGTAAGCAAAAACCAAGCATTGATTGATATATAATAATAATAAGCAAAATAAGTAAGTGGTGATTCATAAACCTAATAAGATAAGTACACTTGTCGTCCACACACACACACAAAGGTCATCTATAGTTTGCAACTACAACTAGGCCAACATCAAGCCTTCTGGCTCGCTTAAGGAACGGAGGACGCCTGTCTCGCCATGAACTTCCTATAGTCACCTGCATCTCTAGGCGATCTTCTATGTCACGGTTATTCGGGATATTTCCTCCGTGAAGATCCCCAAGTCATGACATCACGAAGATGATTGCCTAAATGCTTTTGGATGCGATACATCTCTTGTCTAATATCCGAATCATTGATCTTGGCCTTTGCTTCGCCCACCGTTTGAGATGATCCGGCAGAGAATTCTGCTGGTCAAGTAGGAACGCCCTCATGTGATGGAGTGCGAGTAGGCTTCCTTCTTACTGTTTCGGCTGCTTCCGCGAGGAACTCGTTACGTGGTTGAAGACGTGCTGCCGAACTTGACCTTCTTACGCACGAAGCCGGTGCCTTCCGTCGAGAGGCAAAACCAGTGAGAGCATCATCCAGAACTTCCTTGATCTTGTCGTAGTTTTTCTTCTTTTCTAGACTCCCCGAGTCGAAATACGTGGCGTGGGAATGCTTCGGCGATAAGGAGATGAGCGTGCAGTGTTCATCTCTGCGCAAAATTCAAATGGAATGTGTTGGAAAAAGAATGATGATGATCTAATAAAGCCAATCGACGGTGGCGGAATAACGACTTACTCGAGAAAGTAAGGCACGAGAATGTATTCCTTTGTCTTGTTCGCCACGAGGATTATTTTTAGGTACGAGGCCACGATACGTGCTCGCGGGGAACCCAAGCAGTCACGCATGTAGTAGGGGTCCACTATAGCGATGCCCGGTGTGTTCTCTCTAATGATCTGCATGGCGGTGAGAGAAAAGGCGGACCATGGTATAGTGCAGGGTATAGGTGGAACATATTGAAGATGTCTTGAACCGCAGGAAGAACAGATCCATGGGGCGGTGTCGACGAAGCCCAAGCCGTGGCACCTTAACCACGAATACCGGTGCGAGGATCTTTCTCCGATAGAAGGCGTCTCTCTATCGTCAAGACGCCGTCATGCACACTCTGCAGTTCGAATGGCGAGCTTCCGCAAATTCTTAGGTAGCATGGGCTCACCGCCACATGAATCCTCCACATAATACCCTCGGGTCTTGGTGGCCCGTCCAAACCTGATCGGATTCGCGATTGTTGACGCCACCGGCTGGCTCGAGCTAGATTTTCTTTTCCTGCCCTTTTTTCCTTTTGGAGAGCGGCACATAATCTGAGCACCGGCCGCCCTATGTAGTGTGTCGGGGCTTAGAATAAAGGGCGGTTGGTTTTATCACCGCTCAGAAGGCGCAAGCTGAGGCGTCTCGAGAACCAAACGAAGCTTTCTGTGGGACCACCAGCTAGGTCTTCTTCGTTGCCAAACCGAGTCTTGAAGAAGTGATCATTCCAGTCTTGAAGTCCTCGGCGGATCTGCGCCATGTGCATATCATTAACATGATCATCCGACCCACCGCGTGGAGGTGACGGCGAGGGCCTTGCCACCGCTTGTCGCTGCACGACAAGCGGTCTTTGTTCGTGGCGTGATGGCCCCCGTCCCCAAACGGATCATGCTCTTTGGCCATAGCAAGAACAAGCCAAGCAACTTCGAGGACATACGGCTCTTCTTCATCCGCTCCCGGGGTTGAATGGGAGGTTCGGTCGTCGCATCCCTTAGCACCCGACTAATTTTAACCCTGCACGCTATCCGCATCGGCTTTGAGTGGAACGTCGCTGCAAGGGTTGAACGATGGTACCCTTGGCAACATCCTCACTCGTTGTTCACGTAGCATAAGAGAGTGCAAGGAACATCCGTCTGCGGAAAACATGTACGGCGTCGTCGAGCGAGATTCCACAAGAGTAATATATAGATGGCATGAAAGGGTAATTAAAGCAATTTGTTTACCGTGATGGCGTCGAGATCGGCTAATGTCGACGCCGCATCTGACGGGCGTGCAAGAGACGGAAGGCTGCTTGATGGCGCGGTCTTGGCCGTGTATTCTCCCTAACGACAGGTTCTTGGAGCTCCGGTGCCGCGCGACGATGGCGAGGGGCACCAACATGTACTCGGTGCGCGGTGATGGCGAGTCACCAACACTTGCGGCGCCAGCGGTTAGCGGGCGGAGTCACGAACACGTAGTTCGCTGATTCGTCGGCCCGCGTTGTTCGAGTGGCTGCGACCATGCTTGGAATCGGCACGCCCTACTCGACCACCCGCACTCCGTTCGCTATTGACTCCACCAAGGTAGGCGGGAAGGACGTGGGGTGATTGCCAGTTGTCTTGGACGATCTGCGGGATCCGCGCCACTTGTGCCTTAAGTTCTTGAACCTCTCTGTTTTCCTCCTCGCTCCTTCCAGCGCCACATCGTCCTCGGCGGTGGACCAAAATGATCCACCCAATTCTTACCCGAGGTCGGTCAGACGGCGACGGCTTCTTCGTAACCGGCTCTATTTTCTTGGCCCGGTTCATCGCCCTGTTAAAAGGGTTATCCCACCGGGTGGCCGCCGTCGACCCCTGGGATGAGGAACCCTGGGATCCATGACTAGCAACAATTTCCTCCTCCTGCAGAAGAAGTAACAGTGAATCATTTAGATCATCGATTAGATTGCAATCGTGTTGATCACCGGTAATTAGATTATACTTACCACAATTTCCTCGAATTCCTTCACCGCAGGATCCGCGGTGAGTTGTTTGGTTTTTGGGTCCACATGGTAACGGGCCCTGATGAAGTTTCGAACCTGCCCGGGTTCGAATTTAGCAAAGGGGTTTTCTATACCCTTGGATCTATACTCTTCGTCCTCCTTATTCCATTTGGCCTCCGCGGTTCTGTATCCACCAACATGGTAAGGGGTTTTCTAATCAAGATTGACATCTAGCTACACGATAACTAAACAAACAAATCACAATTAACTAAACATCATTATATTCCAGATTGGCAACATTGATTAACTACAAAACCCTATTGACTTGATCAACATGGTATCTCCTGGAGCACAACACTGAAACATTAAGTAAATCTCAACAGAAAAAACTTACCGATTAGCATCCCAAAATTTTACAAAACACCAAACATGTTTGTCTAAATAGGCCGCAGATGCTACATGATGCCATTATAAGCTAGACTAGAAGATGTAGACAAATCTGAAAATTTTAATGCGTGTAGGCTTGGAATCCGACAAAAGCGAATCTAGAACAACCTGTGAACCTAGGACCGGCGTCAATCGCGTCAATCCCGGCGATTGACTGCTGTGCTTAGCCTACCAGTAGCCTACCCAGATTGGCCTAGCAATCTAGCAATTTGGCTTGGTTCAGAGGCAGAGACCCCCATCGGGGAGATAGAGGGGAGAGGAGGAGAGAGGAGGAGAGGGGAGGGAGAGAGGAGAGACAGGAGGGCTACCTATGACGGCGGCCACGGCGGCGCGATCCTCCTCCTCCACAAGCGGCGGGCCTCCTCCTCCTCCACGGAGCCTCCTCCTCCACAGCGTGGCCTCCTCCTCCTCGAGGCCGCAGCGCGTGGCGGGCGCCTCCTCCTCCTCGAGCACAGCAGGCTGGCGGTGGCGATCTGTGGCGGTGGCGATCTGTGTGCGTGTGGTGTCCAGCGGATGCAGCGCGGCCGCGGTGTGCGTGGTGTCTGAGATGGAGCGGTTGACTAGCGTCCAACACACATAGGCGTGGCGCACTGACAAGTGCGCTACTCACGGATACACCGTAGCGCACTTGGCCAGTGGTGCGCTACGCCTATGTGTGTTGGACTACTGATAAGGCGGCCATCCCTTCTGTTAGCACTAGTACCGCCATAGCCCACCGGTTCGCCCCTTAGCTCTATTCTAAACTATGAGCACCTGTGTTGAATCCTGGTGCTCCACTTTTTATTTTATTTTAAAATACTTTTAAATGTTCAAAAATGTCCAAAAGTGGTGATTTATGCCATACAAGTTTTGTTTTGTTTTTAAAATACTTTTAAATATTCCAAAAATGCCAAAAGTAGCGATATATGTCATAAAAGTGTTACAAATATGATTCAAAGTATAACTAAATTTCATAATAATTTGTCCATGAATATTACAATCTTTTTCGACCAGCGTTTACAATATTTTTGAGCTAGCGTTTTACAATCTTTTTCCCTTCTTTGTCGCGGTTGAATAATTTAGCCCGGCACTTTAATGTTTCTTCTTTCGAACGGGCTACCTTTTTGGGTAGGGTTGTCCTTTTCTTCTTGTGATGTATGTTCTGCATCGTAGTAAATCATCTTCAATCTTTGGATCGCCAGATCTTGGTGAAGTCTTGCTCATTGGCGACTCCATCCATTCCGATGATGTTCCTTTTCCTCTCCTCACGACAACACGGCTAGGCTTTGTCGGTCGTAATGAAAAACATTGGTCCACTTTGGTAGCCAGACCCACGGTTCATTTTTCGCCACGTTTGCACCGCGGCCTTGGATTTGGCTGCTTCGGGTATAACCATGGTTGTGAAATACCAGTCTTCTCTTTCGACGCTCTTTGCCCATCTGACACGGAACATCGGCACCTTTTCTCCACAGTAGTCGAGCTCCCAGATCTCCTCGATTATTCCATAGAATCTTTCCTTCACGTTGTCATCGGTGTAGAATTCCAACGTTACGCCTGAGTTCTGATAATCACACTTGTTGTCCTTTTCCTCCGTGTAGAATGTGTAGCCGTTGATATCATACGCCTGATAGGTCACCAGGTTTTGCATCGGTCCCTGCGACAAGGTGAATATGATCTTTTCCGTGTCGGAAGAATGCGAGCGGGGATTATCAAGGAGCGTCTGCCTAAACCAACGCGTGAAATCTGAGTTGTGCTCTTTGATTATTTCTCCTGCGTCCTCTGCAGTGCCTTCATACTTCTTCTCGATTAACCTTTTGTGCTTGCCCAAGGATCGACCAGTTCTAAATGTGTAGCGCGGCGAGGTTTGCTCGATCAAAGTCTGCAAGTCGAAAATCGAAATGCATGCGATGTCGGCGACCCTCTCGGTGACCAGATCCGTCGATCTTGCCAAGGTGTCTGCGGACGGAAGACCCAGGTTCTCGATGTCTAGATAATTCGTGCGAAGAGATGCACTCTTCGCCGTAAAGCCCTTGGCTATGCTTCCATCGGGCGGGACCATTGCGAACGTATCCTTTGATGTGTCCGTTCATCCTTTCGAACGCCATCATGCTGCGGAGAAACATCGGACCGAGTTGTACGATGTCCTCCACGACATGGACCAGCAGATGCACCATAATGTCGAAGAATGCGGGTGGGAAGTATACCTCAAGCTCACATAGTATCACCACGATCTCCTCCTGTAGCCTTCCGAGCTGATTCAAGCCAATCGACTTCCTAGAGATGACGTCGAAAAACTTGCATAGGCCAAATAACGTTTCACGGACGTGCTCGTCCATTATCCCTCTTAGTGCGACCGGAAGTACTGCGTCATTAGCACGGCGATCGTGAGACTTCATGCCATCGAACCTCTGCCGCCTCGTCTAGGTATCGCTTATCTTGCCGCGTAGCGTAAGGAAATTTGACTCCTAGAAGGCACTTGAAAACTGTTTGATCTCATCTTGGCTTAGAGTGAAGCAAGAAGGAGGGTAATATTCGTTCTTCTTGAACTTTTACCCTTCCGACGACCTTGTGTCGTCTCCGACTCATGATCATCGTCATCTTCACGATCATCGGGGTAGTCGTCCTCCGTGAAGCTCCTTCCGGATACCCAAGCATATCAGGTCATGCCTTGCTTTCGGACCATCTTTCGTCCTATCGGCATGTTGATTATGGTGGCGACAGACTCGCACGTTTTCGTGATATGCATGATGTCGAGGCTATGAGGCGCGGAGAAACTTCCAAGATGGCAACTCGTTAGCAGACCTTGTTTTCCATACCTTCATCGGCTTGTCTTGTTGCGCCTCTTCGCTTCTTTCCGTGCTTAGGACAATCTTTCCAGTTTTCAACTCTTCCACTTCTTCTGCTCTACGCCTGGGATTCCTCGGGTCTCGATTTGCCATCGAACAGGTCTCCACGTTTTCTCCATGGATCATTCTTGCCGAGCCACCTCCGTGCGCCATGAACACGGTTTTCGATGACCCGGATCTTTCTCTAGTTGGAGATAGCTTGTGTTATCCATGCACCTAACGCATGCGTAGAATCCTTGGATAACCTGCCCCGAGATATACCCGCAACTGGATAGTCTTGCGTAGTGACCAACGGCTCTCATAGTGAAATAATCTTGTGCGACGCGTCGTAAGTATTGGCTCGATTCCCATAACGTGGCTAGCTCCTCTTTCAACAGCCCGAGATCTGATTGATGTCGGTACCAGGTTGTTTTGGCCCTTGAATTAGCATACTAATTTGTATGTACTTCTTCTTCATGCACAACCATGGAGGGAGGTTGTACATCCATACAAACACAGGCCAAGTCTTTGTGCGTCTGCTCGCTACCGAACGGATTGAGTCCATCGGTGCTCGCACCAAGCTGATGTTCCTCGAATCTCCACCGAATTCGGGAATTCGAGGTCCAATGCTTTCCACCGCTAGCATCGAAGGTGCGTCGCCAGCTCATCCTTTCGGGGTCATCATCATCTCCGGCTTCTTCCTTTCCGCATGCCATCGCATGAGCTTCGCTTCCTTAGGGTCCGAAATAGCCTGACGAGGGTGATAGGAAAGTACCATACCACTTTCGAGGTGCTTTCTTCCCTTTCTTGTATCGACTCACGCCGCTACCGGACATGTGGTTTTCTCCGCGTCCTCGCCCGATAAATGATGCAATCGTTGATGCATACGTGATATCTAACGTCGGTAGATCGAGAGACGACGATTTTCTTGGCATCCTCGATACTAGTTGGACATGTGTTCCCCCGGAGACGATCGTGCGATGCCATCATATCGCGAAGCTTGCGTCGCTCAATTTGTGCTTTGCCTTCATCTCCATAGCCTTGGCGTTACATTCAACCGGGTATCATCGGGCCTGCATCCTTCATACAATGTAGTAACGCGTCTTTCTCAAGTTGCAGCTTGGCTTTCTCTCTAGCGGCAGCCACTGGCGTTACTAAATGCTTGAGAAGCAGCTCTTGCACATAAGGGTCCTGCACCCACCGACGTTGTTCCATCGCTGCGCTCCTCCGCATCTAGATCATCATCATCCCGATGCCTCGCACCTTCACCATCTCCGAGACTCTTCATCATCTCGCCGTTCGCCGTGATGACGATCATCGTCATGTTGGCCACCTTCTTCACCGTCTCCATCATCTACGCCATCGCTTATCCAACGAGTGTATCCATCCATGAAACCATGGCGGAGCAGTGCTGCAGATTCCGGAACTGGGTCGATCACCAGATTGAGTTTGCATCTTCTACACGGACATCTTATATCTGTCTTGTTATTTCAGATCATGTCGGCTGTCGCAGATTTCAAAATCTAGCCACAATGCCTTCGCTCATTATGCGGACCATTTTACTGCTCGCACGATGTACGGTACAATTTTGAAGTCTATTAGAACCACATAATGAATGCATGCATGCAATGGTCGATAGAAAATTTCGCATGACCTATCCTAAAATTAGGACCTTTATGAAATGTTAAAGTCTTGCCAAAATGGAAATGAATCAACATTTTGGCAAAACAAAAGGCAACTAGTTCACATACAAACACAAGAGAGAGAGAAACCGATCCATACACACATGAACATATCATTATCCTCTCCATACACACATGCATGAGCATCGATACTCTCCATATACACACACATATGACCATCGATCCTCTCCACACATACACACATCATGAGCATCGATCATCTACATACATATGAGCACATGCATCATCCATATACACATGAACACATCCTTACATGGACAACTTACCGAGATGAGAGACCGATCGCGAAAGATGGAAAGGAGAGGTCTTGCGTCGGCCGGAGACGGATAGATGAGAGACCGGAGACCTCCTCTATTACTTATGTAACATCCAAAGCATGTTTTACATGCTAAAATGGTGAATGTATGGAGAAATTGAGGTGGGAAGGAGAAGATCCCGACTAGATCTAAGGAGGAAGAAGAAGGGAAAGTGAAGTGTGGGTGGTGGATGTGGGCACATGTGCACATAAAGTGCTGTCTAAAAGAATCGAAACATCCGTGGCGCACGCCCAAGGCGCCACGGGAGTAAACCACGTGGCGCCTGGGGCCGTGTGCGCCACAGATGCTCCTAGTCCTGTGGCGCACTAGGCGAGTGCGCCATGAAGTTTGTGGCCGCTTCAGAGCAGAGGTGGGCATGCGCTTAGTCGTGAGCACCATGCACACGGCGCCACAGATGACCCTAACAACGTGGCGCACATATGACGTAGTGGCACAGGTTTGGCGTAGGCCAACAGGCCTGGCCCACACATCTGTGGCGCACTATGGTCATGTGCGCCACGGTTGTTCTAGTTATTAGTAGGGCACTGCCCACAGGTGAGCCACGCCTGTTTTAGCCGTGGGGCACTTCAACCATGTGAGCCACGGATGTGCTGATTACCTATAGCCGTTTTCCTAGTAGTGTTATCCCCCCAACAGGCATGGTTTGATTCAAATAAACAGACATGAGTAACTTGGCTACTCCAATTTATGAGTGAGTGTCCCTTGGACACCTACCCTATTTACACCTACTTTTACCCCCTTAGAATGAGGCTAACATGATTAGCATCTTCCCTCTTGGAACACACGGATTTTAAATGATAAAACTATTTTGGGTTTTACCCTACTACAAAGTTTTCAAAATAAAACCCTTGGAAAGAGGTATCATTTTCGAGTGGAAGTTTTACTAAAACAAATATGAGGTGGATGAAGAAAAAGTCAAGCAAGGGAAAGGAATGGATGTTCTAAGCCAATGTCTGAAACAATTTATCCGTGCAACCACATTACCCCAGACGCTGGGGCTTAGCTCGTAGTTTGTGATCTTTAGCTGCATTGCTCGCTAAAGGGAGAAATCCTAAAATCCGGCTACAGAGGGTAAACCTGGTGCAACAATTGGGTCTCTCGCGGACGGTATGCTTTTAGGTAGTACAGATGGAAGATTGTCACTATTGCTATCGGTCAGGCTTCGGTCTGGAGGTAGGGGTCAGTACGGGAGGAAGGACCAGGGTCGTCGTACCCCATACTCATACCGAAGAGATAAACCCTAAAGGAAAAGTGTAAGGTTCCCAACCTTAAATAAGGTAGAGAGATCCCTGTGTTTACAATGCTAGTCCCTGGATCAATAGCTAGCATCCACAGTTAAGATGTAATATCAAGAAACAAAGGTCATAATACAACTTTATAACTAGGAATAAAATTAATTATTACATCTTACATAGCTCATTTGGCTATCTCATTACAATGCAGCAGAATATAGCAATAGCATAGGGTCCTTCATCTTCAAAGTGCCACAGGCAATCATGTTGGTTGTAGACTTGTAATCCTATTCAACACACTTCACTAACATCAAACAAACCTGCAACATAATAAGTTGCAGCCACAAGGGTCAATACATTTGAATTGTATTGGCAAGTTTCACTACTATGTGGAAATAAGTGGATTCTATCATTTACATGCATATTTGGCTAAGTAGGGTTTAGGCTCTTTTGCAGAAAGCAATATAGTTTTATCCTATATTTTTCAAAACAGTTTTTGATCTTTTGTGAAATCTTTCTGAACTTCCTGGAAAACTCCAAGTGCTTCAAATCCCTTGTTGTCACCATCAAGTTTTACTTTGAGAAATTGGAATGTCGAGATCTTCCATAGCTTCAGGCCTTAGTTGCTCAGTATTGTCCATAACCGGGGACACGGCTAAGTACTTAGAATTTGATCTTCTGCAGAAGTTGTACACTTTACCCACATGACACAATCTCATCTTGATGCCACCAGCCCTTTGGATAAGTACTCACCAAGATGGAGTACTGGCAGATTGAGAATGTGACAAAGTCTTTCCATAGGAGTCCTCCCAATACACAATGCTAGCTTGTCACCCAGGCACCAATGTAGGGTTTCAAGTTCCCTTACACAATTCTATTAACCTGAAGATGCCAATGCATGGGTCTTCCACTATGTAGTTGACTAAGCCAGAGCCCATTTAGCATGTGGCTATACACGGAAGCCACTGTGCGAGAAACATGTTCAATCTCTAAGTCCCTGGGTGGTTTTCTTCTAGTGCACATACAAAAAGAGATGGCCATATAAACATGGTTCCTTTTGTTGCCACCTTGTCCAAAACTTGAGTATCCTTGTCCACCCAGGTGGTTCATTGAGTACTTGTTTTATTATATAAAACATATAACTTTTCAACTCTTCATATAAACATAACATGTATCCCATCCCAAATATATAGCAGGGCTAAGCATATTACAACTACAATGTTTCCACTAATGAATATATAAGGGTATCCTATTAGGATTTAGCATAGCATAAAATATAGTAAACCTTTCCATGCATGTTACAAAATCCACTAAGCGTAATGAAAATAGTAGGACATGGATGATAGTGTCACTTGCCTTTTTAGTAGAGAATGTTGGTTCACTTCTTTATCTTGCAAATATCACACTCTTCTAACTTCACTACAAATCAATCAAGAAAACACAAATTCAACTAGCATTCAAACCATTTGTCACACATAAAATAACAAAAACAAGGTCATGCTTGCAAGCATGCAAAAGATAGTTTTAATTGCAAAAGTGGTTTCTACTAGGCTCTAAACATTATAAAGTTAAAAAGTGGTCATTTACTAAAGTGGTAAATCCATTTGTAAAAGATTTCATCTATAAACCATTTCGAAATCAAATCAATATTTTATGTGGTTGAAAATGCTTTCAGTAAAGCAATATTCTTTAAAGAGTTCACCAAATATATTTTTAATTCTCAAAACTTGGTGTTTAGGGTCAGAAGGTTTGAATCAAATCATTTCCCAAAGGTTTTACTCAAAAAATCATTTCTAAAACAAAAACAATATTTTTGTTTGACTAGAAATGAGCTAATTCAATTATTTACTCCTTAACTTCACAAAATACATTTTTAAATCCATAAGTTGGTTCCTAGGGTTAGTAGGTTCACAAAAATCCATTTTGCAAACATTTCACATTAAAAATATATCTAGAACAATTTTTATATTCATAATAAGCCTACACATGTTTCTGCAAATTCAACTAATTTTACAGAAGCAAAACATTAAATAAAATGCATGGTTGCAAAGTACATGATCTGCTGAATCAATTGATATAAAATTTGCAAAATTTGGACGTGTAGAATTAAAGTTATGAATTTTACAAGTTTGCAATTCAAACAGATTCTATTTTCTGTTTTAAACTAAACCATGTCCACGTGGCGCAATATAACTGGACTGTACCGCTTCGGGTGGATCGAGCTCTCTGGACCGCAAGATCTTATTTAGATTGCACGGCACAGATTGAGTGATACCCCTTCGGTTAGATCTATTCCTAGCCAGACGATCGTGGTCTAACGGCTATGGCGCTATGACCAGGAACTGGCGGCACTGCGCGGTGGCTGGCGGCGGCGCACGCTCTGCACTTTGGTGGTTCTGGCGAAGCAGGAAGGAAGTAAGGGAGAGGAGATGTTCACAGGGTTCGCACGGTCCTGGTGAAGCTCGAGGCGCTGTTGGTTTGGCGAGGGGCGCACCAGAGAGGCGACGATTGCTCGCTGGAGTCGGTGACGGCGTCAGGCGGCTCTGTTTGCTGTCGGAGGTGAGGGTGCAGGTCGCCCTAAGGCAAGAGGATTGGGGCATTAGATGCGTAAGAGCATGGGGATGATGGGAGCATCAACAAGAGGTGTTGAGGCGAACGGAGCTTACCGGGGAAACTCGACGGAGGCGGGACAAACGACGGTGGCGAGTTGAGGTCGTCCTTGCCGACGCTCTGGGGCAAGCGCGGGCGAACAAGTGGCACAGGGAGATACGCTAGGAGGTGGGGAGCAAGCTTGTGTGCAGTGGGAGGCGAGGGGCGGCTGGACGGCGCCGGAATTGCTCGGAGACGCTGTCGGAGATAGAGGTGGTCGAGCTCAAAATCGGAGCAGCCTAGGGGCAGAGGGGAGGCGCAGTTTGGAGGGAAAGAGAGAAGAGGCGTGGGCGTTTATCTACGCGTGGTCACCGGAGGATTTAAGTCCGCCATCAACGCGAATTCAATGCCGGAGTTAAAGGCAGAAACGGCGAGGGGGAACTATCGAGTGGAGACGATGATTGCGTGGCAGTGGGGCCCAGCTGGCAGCGAGTGAGAGAGAGGGGGCACAAGGTCCACTACTCAGTGTCTGGGTGGGTGTGTTTTCGCGTGAGAAAACGTTTCGGTGAGGGTATGTCGGGTGGGCTCTTACTGGGCTTAGTGGGCCAGATGGGTTGGGTCTGTTTGTTTCTTTTTTTTATACTGAAGCCTTTTCTTTTTCTAATTTGAATTTCTGTTTTGATTTTATTCAAACAATTGAAACACCCAAATGAATTCAAACCACCACCAAACTTTGTATTTATTTTAGTTCTGTTTAATAACATAATCCAAGGTCCAAAACAAAATAATTTTTATTCTTTTTAGGATTCATTAATAATTAAATAAATAGACCCTAGTCTTAATTCAAATAGGATTTGATTTATTTTAAAACTCTATTTGAAATCTAAAATAATACCAAAATCATTTCAGTAGGTTTTATTTGAAAATATAAAACACTTTGAAATCTCATTGAAAATAAATTAACAAGTTTTAGTGTTTATTTAAAATGGAAAAGCCTTTTCTTTAATAATATTGGATATTAATAAATCCTCATTATTTTATTTAAATAAACCATTACTCTTTTATCAAACAAAATATTTTATTTCAAAAGCTTGGCCAAGATTTAATTTGGCTCTATAAAATAATCCTTGTTTATAATTCTACCTTTTCTTTTGAAAACCAAATCCTTTTATTAAAAGATCCAAAAATAGTAATTCCAACTATTAATACTTTCTTTATTAATTGTTTATCTTTTTAAATCCTTTTAGGATTTATTTGATTAAAATAGGTTTGGATATTTCTAATTGGAATCAAAAAATTCTTCTCACCCTAAAAATCAACAAAATTTTATTTTGTTTATTTATTTTTCACATTTCAAAATTTGGAAAATTTTGGGATGTGACAAAAAGCCGTCATTGCTAGGGATGGACAAATGAAAAGCGTAAGTTTGATTATCCGATCCTCGCTCACCGTGTAGCAGGCCATGGTTTTATCCCGGCGGATGTATTGATTCTTGTGGGTAAAGTGCACAAACTCTGCAGAGTCTAATCTATTAGAATAGCTGTGTCCATAGACAAGGACGGCTGGAATGTCAAGTGCTAGGAGGACCTTTCGAATAAGTTGAGATGAACTAAATAAAGTGACTTGGTCAGAAGAAAAGATAAAGAATAAGTTGGTTTTGACCAGAGATGGTCGATAAGGTTCTAGCACGGGTTTTACAACAAAACGTTTTCTAAATCTTTTTATTAAGGATGTGGAGAAGTCCAGATTTTCAAAAAGGAGGCATGTTTCCAAAAAATCTTTTTCAACAAAGATGTAGAGATGCCAATGTTAGGTTTTCGAAAGCAACTTTAGTGTAGAGCTACCTCGCCACAGCCAAATATGCATTATCTTTGTTACCCTGTCTCGGTGGTTTGCGAGTATATTCAAAGTACTCACCGACATTGCCCCTGGCTATTTACTTGGCCAGATTGCAGATGTTAAGAAGGAACGAAGGTGCTGACGTCTTTGCGAGCTAGGCCGTCTTCCCAGTCAGTTGCCTGTAGGTTAAGGAACGGGCTCTGCGCTGAAGACTTCCGCTACTTGTGTTGTAATTGCCATAATGACCCCTTTGTAAGTTTCGGTACTCGTTAATATATGGATGATGTAATGATACTAGTCGGTTATGCTCATGGCTCACTGATCATGGGATCGTGAATTGTATGCATAACGCGTATTCTCGGACTGTAAATCCGGGGTGCGCCAGACATGGTATCAGAGACATCCCGACTGTAGGAGACCTTAGTTATTATGGACGTTAGACAGGACAACCCCTATTTATGAAAACACCGGTTTTCGCAAACTATTTCCTCAAAAGCTTTTCGAAAGAATGCTTATCTCATCTTCTCTGATTTAAACAATTTGAAAAAGGATTTTTCTCCATTTTGTCTACTTCAAGTGTACCATTTTCAAAACAAAGTCTAAAACTGGAGATTATGAAGACGGAGATCCCGGAATGAATAAGCCCCAACACAAGCAAGACCAAGTAACTACCAACAAAGACAGACATTACAAGATCGCCCCACCAATGGAGTCCTTCACCGCCCCCAAAATAAATCAAGTACGGCACCAACGACAGAAGATGGCAAGACAGAAGTTAAGACCTCCGCAAGGACCGTACTTAGGAATTATCATCCCTAAAATAGGATTCCCCCTATGGCGTGTAGTCTCCTTCTTAGTACTTTTGGGTATGCCTCGTTGCTTCTCAGGTGCGTGTTTGATGCTTGGAATGTGTTGATTGTCTGTCGGGGATCATCTGATAATCTAGTCCTGACCACCCAGTTGGTAGATCCAAATACTAACTCTCGCAAACCCCTTAACCGAAAACCTCTCCTTAACAGGATGGCCACCTAAGAAAAGCCTCGACAACTCCAAGTAAAGGCCTAAGGTGGAAAGATTGCGTCTTTCCACTCAACTCCAACAAACCGCCCACTCTCTACTTTGAGAGAGTCGTCCGAAGAAGACCAAGCCATGACTCCGTTTAGGAATAACGGTGTATCCGGATAAATCCGCACCTATATGTTTTATCTCACACCTGAACCCCAAACCCTCCTCTGTGCAGATGGAACCCATTGACGAAGCATGGCTAAGCACAGGATTCCCCGTCCTCCTATGGGATTCCCTGTAGCTTTGCGGATACACCCAACTTCCCATCTACAACTTCCACAAAGGACTGGAGACCGGACTATATCTGGGTCAATTGATCATTCAACCAAAGTATGGAGTGCCCGGAGAACCCATTCGCGCCACAGGATTCCGTATGCCAACCCCAGTGCTGGTGCTACAAATGGCTGCAAGAGAAGCATTGTTCCGCATTCAGGATGTCCTTCCCGAGATGAGGCAACCCACGACCTTCTTCCTGCCTATCAAAGGAAGCGTGGATTTGTCCGGCCAATCCCAAGATCCTCGCTTGACCTACCCCGCCCTACAGCTTCAAGCCCGTTATAGCTATGCTGGAAATGAGCTCCTCACCGCAGTTGTCGATGAATACCGCCGCACCCAGATGGAACTCCATCGCGTGCAAGCTATCCTGGATCGCAAAGAAGCCCTAGAAGTCCAGCAAAGGGATCAAGCCATAATCAAGGACCTGGAAGAAGCCGCCGGAAGCCGCATCCTCCAAGGAAGGAAGAAGTGTGTCACCGCTCGACAGTATCTCAAGAGGTTCAAGCCACCTCATGATATCCAAGGATTCTCCACCCACCTCCCTGAAGGTGAAGATGAAGCCAAAGAGGATTCTCCTGGATCTTTCGCAAGTGGAAATTAGCCTAGCATGGTACCGATGGATCGTAGTGCCTATGTATCGCCCTAGAACCTGTTTTGTAAAACTCTAAGTGCTCTGTCGCCCCGCGGCACATACCCGTTTTGTAACCCCTTAGGTACCTCCGCCACCGACCAGTTTGAACCTGCTTAATGTATGGATGACATGCAAGTATGATATCCTTCTTTGCATGTTTTACCCACGACGTTGCATCAGACTAAAGCCAGAATGACCCCCCTTTCCAAAGGACTTTGTTTCCTAGACCGCCAAACTCCAATGGCATCCTCCAACCCGTCGGACTCGTAACCCGCCCAGAACTAACTACCCGGAAGATAGTAGACACCCATTCCAATAGACCCTCTACCTCATGAAGAAGTTCTGATGACGTTGATAGAAGATGGCTACCCCAAAGAAAAGAGTAGCGCCATACCCCGACATCAGCATACAACTCTAGCCCCGAAAGTTGGCGACTTCACCAAGAACCCCTAGTGTCGCTCTAAGGGGGAAAGACTGCGTCTTTCCCGTCCAAAACCTATTAGACCCTTGGATTCGACCCCTAGTTACCGTTAAAGGATAACCACCCCTCCAACCCCAAAGCATCCACCCTACAAGAAGAACGACAATTGGCACCTCTCCAGAATCAGGAGGTACTTCATGAAGATGTTCCGCTCCAAGGTCGACCGCCCCAGCTAACCTTCCGGTGTATCAAGACCCCGAAGAAAGGAACGTTGACCCCGAGGCGAAGAAATAAAGAAGATTCAACTAGCCGTCTCGTCCCAATAAGAAAGTACCAAGTCAATGCTAAACCTACCTAGACTTGTCCTAAGGGGAAAAGACTGCGTCTTTTCCATTTGTTTGAAGCTAAACCGCCCGAACCAAAGCCACTCAGCTCCGAGCTGTATCTAACCACGTAGGGTATTTAGAAAAATTGCTATCACCTAGTTTCTTCCACCGTTGAAATTGTTAAGCGGATGTTATCACCCCAATCATACTGCTCCCTAATCTCGGTACGAGATTATCTTAAGGGGGAAAGGTCTATAACATCCCAATTTCAGCAACCCTGATTAAATGTCCAAAAGGCAAAGATCAGGGGGAACAAAAACTTTTTCTTGCATTGAGTGCTTTCTTGTTTGCTTGTGCTCAAGCAACTGCTTGTGGATTAGTTGTGTACTCCGCATCTCAACACTAGCTTACAAAAACTATTTTACAAAAGAGATGTCTTGGCTCTTCTTTCCTATTCTCAAATGTTCTGGCATTTTAAAAACCTGAGCCAAGATGACTTTGACCCAACCAAATACTTTACTAGTTTCTATTGCCAAAACTATGGAGACATATATATCTCCTTATGTTTTCAAGACAGAACCTTCAACTACTCTTATCCCTAGGTTTTCCAAAACCCTTTATTAAAACTTTTCATCTCAATCTTGGTAGAGATACCAAGATGGTACTTATCTTACTTCAAAAGCAAAACCCCTTTAAACATACCCATCCTTACCTCAAGCTAGGATTGATGGTAACCCTAGTACTAGTTGGATTCTTAACAGATGAATTGCCTTGATCTGCTGTCTGATGAATTGCCTTGATCTGCTGTCTGATGAATTGCCTTGATCTGCTGGTTGATGATTTGCCATCATCTGCTGTTTGCCTTGTTTTCTTAGGAACTAGAGTGAGCTAATCTAGTAGATCATCCATTAGGACCCAATCCTTGATTGTGATCATCAATCTCAAGCAAGCATCCAAGTCTGGATCTATCTTAAGCCACTCAAGTGCTCAACTCCCCTCATGCTCAGATCAATCCAAGGATAATTCCTTTGGATGGTCTTCCAACTCAATGGAGACACAGTCTAAGCATGAACCCTATCTACTTAGTTAGTACCTCAACCTCATCTCCTTGATCATGAGTTTGGAACCTAGCATCCTCTCAAAAGCTTCTACACTTACACTCTAGTCTAAAGCCTCAAATCTGCCAAAATGGCTGTCTGGATTTCTTATCTAGATTCAATATTTGGAGCTCTACCTTTTCCAACCTATGTTCATTATTGAGAATGTACTTAAACCATCTTGTAGTAAATATTTAGTACTACCAAGGACCACTCTTTCCCTGGGCTAAGCCAATTTAATTCCCACTCATCCATGATGGTTTTGTAGTCAAGATAATAATCTTTTCTGCAAATCTTATCATCTTGCCTACTTTGGAAGAAGCTCACATCTATATGCTACCTCCCCTTGACCAACTATTTTCTTGGTTATGATATACTAGTCATGGACTATCAACACCCACCTCATTTGTTTCCATTGGAGCCTTGTGCTTCCTAAACCCACATGGTTTAGAAGGCTACCTGATGTATCTGTTATGGCAGCCTTATTTTCAACAAAGTTTGCCATCTCATCATGATCACCTCAAATCCAACAAATCCCAACTCTTGCTTCCATTATCATCTACATGACATGGTCTAGCCATCCCTATACCCCTTGTAACAAGGTGATCTCTAAGCTCCCAAATCCAACCCTGTTTAGAGGGCATCAGAATAACTAAACCCTAGATCCTCCAAGAATCTAGTTTCCACCCTTTTCATCACTTTTATTCAAAACCAAGGTTGCCCTTGATTCCCACATCAATCTTACATCATCTACCTTGTATATAAGCATCCCCAAATAATTCCCACAATTATTTGGATTATTAAACTATTTTATTTCCTTCACTTGCCAAATGCTCAAAATCTTTGTCTTTTAAGGAAAGTTTGTTTTTCTCCAAATCAATTTGCCAAATCAATGTATATTTGAGTTATACATATCATATCACATCTCTAAAACTAAAAAATAAATATTTTTGAGATCCTTTATTAATTCTTTTTGCCCTTTTTCTTAAATGGCAGAAACAAGAAATAATCCTCTAAAAATACTTTTCCACCTCAATAAATCCCAATAAAATTCTCCAATGTGTGTTATGGTATTTAGGACCATATCACATAAAAAACCAAGCTTTTCCATTACAAAATTATCATCTAAGCTTCCATAATCTATTTCTGCACTTTTTGAAGAAGTGCATTTGAATAGGATTATAATCATAAGAAAAATACCATTTTAATCGTGGAGAGATTATTTGACCTATACCACCTACCAGTAACATTTCCACACTTTGTACAAGGCAATTTTTGCAACTTCTTTCACAAGCCTCCAATTAATCATTTTTGCAAAAACCATGAAACCTTGATTAAAAACAAATCCAAATCATCGCAAAGATTGCCAAACACTCCTCCACAGCACCATCACTCTCTCCTGGTCGTGCACAATAACCCTAGATATTGTAGCACATCCCATCCCCTTTTTGTCCCTAGCGTTTGTAAGAAAAGGAGAGAGAGACCACCATATCTTGCAAAGATCTTTGTAATAAAGACCACCCCAGCTGCAACGTCCCTCTTGTTAGGGTAATAGACTGGTTGTATTACCAGAGGGCCAAAGGCCACAATATATAGTACATGTACAGGACCAAATATACAGGAAACCCCTAACACACGGGGAAACTATAATATACAAATATATACTCTAACCCCCCCCCCCTCAAACTCATGGTAGATCCACAACACTGAGTTTGGAGAGTAAGAAGTCATGCTGCGCTCGAGTTTGTGCCTTTGTAAAGAAATCCGCCAACTGCAAATCTGAAGGAACATAATGAAGCGCAACAACGTGATCCTGCACCTGAGCACGTGTATAAAAAGCATCAACACCAATATGCTTGGTCTTCTCATGCTTGACCGGATCACGTGCAATACTGATAGCACCTGTACTGTCATACAGGAGTGGAGTGGGTGTCATAACAGAGACCCCAAAATCTGCAAGAAACCACCGTAACCAGGTCACCTCGGCAATCAACATAGCCATATACCACATCTCAGCCTCAACACTCGAACGGGAAACCGCTACCTGTTTCTTCGTCTTCCAAGCAACAAGCGAACCACCAAGAAACACACAGTAAGCAGAAAGTGAACAACGATCCGTAGGATCACTCGCCCACGTAGCATCCGAGTAGCACTGGAGATGGAGAGAGCTGGAACTAGGAAAGAAAAGGCGATGAGTGATCATTCCACGAAGATAACGAAGGACACGGAGGAGATGACTGTAGTGAACGGTGGTAGGAGCTGAGACAAACTGACTCAGAATACGAACATGATAAGAGATATCAGGACGAGTGAAAGCAAGATAAACAAGACTCCCAACAAGATGGCGATAACGCGTGGGATCAGGAAGAGGATCACCATCAATAGGACAAAGCTTAACATTAAGCTCCATAGGAGTCTCAACAGTGCGCTCATCCCCAAGAGCAGCACGAGCAAGAAGATCCTGAATATACTTTTCCTGAGAGATAGAAAAGCCATCAGAAGTGGAGGAGACCTCAATCCCAAGAAAATAGTGAAGAGGACCAAGATTAGTCATAAGAAACTGATCACGAAGACGAGCCTTGACAAAGGAAATATACTCAGTATCATCACCAGTAATTATCATATCATCAACATAGAGAATAAGAAGAGTGCGTCCACGAGGAGAAATGTGAATAAATAGCGCTGGATCATGAAAACTAGGAGAGAAACCAGCAGCAGTCACCACAGAGGCAAAGCGCTCAAACCAGGCACGAGGGGCCTGTTTCAGGCCATAAAGGGAACGTCGAAGACGACAAACCATCCATCGGAAACAGAATACCCAGGAGGAGGCTGCATGTAAACCTCCTCACTCAACTCGCCATTAAGAAAAGCGTTCTGAACATCAAGCTGGGACACAGACAAGCGTCGAACAGAAGCAACAAAAAGAAGAGTACGCATAGTGGTCATATGAGCCACAGGGGAAAAAGTCTCATCATAGTCACGGTCGTGCTCCTGCTGAAAGCCACGAGCCACAAGACGCGCTTTATAGCGCTCAAGAGATCCATTAGAGCGGGTCTTAATTTTATAGACCCACTTACACATGATAGGACGAACACCAGGAGGGGTAGAAACAATATCCCTGGTGCCAGTGCGCTCAAGCGCAGCGATCTCCTCAGCCATGGCAAGCTGCCATTCAGGATGACGCTCGGCATCCCGATAAGAAGTCGGCTCGGAGACGACAGAGAGACCATACTGACTAGGAGAGTAACAGGAGCACGACGACTTTAACAGGCCGTGAAGAGGGAAGCTCATCGGCGGAAGACGACTCATCAGAAGAAGAGGAACAAGGAACATCAGAGGAAGGGTTCGAAGCCGGAGAACGAGGTGGAGAAGAAACTAGGGGAGAAGAAGGAGAACTAGGGGAACTAGACGGAGGAGAGGATGGCGCCGAAATCGAAGGGGGCGCATCAGAAGTAAGAGGTGGAGACAAAGGGACAGCAGGAGGTGCATCAGGAAAAAGAAGAAAAGAGATATCATCCACCAGGTAAGTACCAGAGGTGGGGAGAGGATAGAAGGGATGCGCCTCATCAAACGTGACATCACGAGAGATGCGCATCCGACGACCAACAGGGTCCCAACAGCGATAGCCCTTATGCTCATCATTGTATCTGAGAAAAACACACTCAACAGACTGAGCGGTCAGTTTGGTGCATTCGCGAGGAGATAGAAGGACATAGCAAAAACAAACAAATAAACGAAGAGTCGAATAGTCTGGAGAGCTACCAGAGAGACGCTCGAGAGGAATACCACCTTGAAGGGAAGAACAAGGCTGAATGTTAATGAGGTAAGTCGACGTAGCGACAGCCTTAGCCCAGAAATGCGGCGGAAGAGAGGAAGCAATCATCATAGCACGGGTAGTTTCAATAATATGACGATGCCTATGCTCGGCGACACCATTTTGAGCATGGGCACCGGGACACGAGAACTGAGCGAGGGTGCCCTACTCAGCAAGGACACCACGCAGATGCTGGGAGATATGCTCCCCTGCAGAATCAGCACGAAACACATGAATAGGCGTGGAATACTGAGTACGAACCATGGCCGCAAAACGCTGATAAATAGAGAGCACCTCACTGTGAGAGCACATAAAAAACAACCAGGTGTACCGTGAAAAATCATCAATGAATAAAATATATTATCGATGGCCCCCTTTGGAAGCGACGGGAGCCGGGCCCCAAAAATCTGAATGAACTAAATCAAAAGGTCGCTGAGATACAGACACACTAGTAGGACAGGGAAGCTGAATCTGTTTGCCTAATATAAAACCCTGACACGAATGTAAAGACACATCTCCTGAGACAGACCCCATAAGACCACGACGAACTAAGGACGATAAATGGGAGCCACAAAGGTGACCCAGCCGATGATGCCACTGCTGAAAAGAGCCAGTGACAGAAGCAACAACCGCAGAAGAACTAGTAGATGAAGTGTCAGTGGATGGAACACGAAGACAGTCTAACTCCCATAGCCCCGGAGAATCAAGACTGCGAGGACCAGCTCCAACCAGGGTTCGGTACGGCGGTCTGAATCAAGACAGAATCAGGCCAAGAATGACACGACAACCGTAATCGAGAAGTGACTAGCAGAGAAAAGGTTCATATTAATACTAGGAACATGAGAAACGTCACGAACAGAGAAAGATGAAGTAGAAAGGGTGCCTCGACTGGAAACAGGAAGAGAGGTACCAACAGCCGTGATAACATGGACAGGAGAAATAAGAGAGCGAAGAGCAGAAATAATAGAGGACGCAGAAGTCATATGAAATGAAGCTACAGAATCCAGATACCACGGGGATGACGTACTTGACTGTGTAGAAGGTGGTGGTCGCGCGGTGCCAGAAGATCTAGGCACAGAACCAGGAGTACTCGATGAGGAAGAGCCTGTAGCAGTGAGTAGACCATGAAGAATGTCCTGATCAGAAAGTGCAACAGTAGAAGATCCTGAAGAACCAGCCTGCCTACGAGCATGGTACTGCTGACGTAATCTAGGATCCCTCCTCCAGCAGCTAGAGACATCGTGGCCAGGCTTTCCACAGTAGGCACATGGAGGACGAGGAGGTGCTGTCATACCACAAGGCTGTTGAGGCTGACTCTGGCCCTGGACTGGAGGAGTAGAGAGTATCAGCGGTACTGGAGACCGCAACGAAGCCGACGGCATAGGAGGACCATGAGCAGCAAGTACAGAGGGAACCTCAAGAATACCAGCACCAAGAAGACGAGTCTCCTCAGCACTAAGCTCAGACAGTACCTCAGAGAGCGGAACACAACCATGGGCAAGCAACTGGGCACGACGCGGCTCAAACTCCTTACGGAGCCGCGACAAGAACTCAAAAACGCGCTGAAACTCCAGATCCGCACACGACAAAGAGGACAGGTGGCACACACAGCTGTACGAAGAGAATCAAGCTGACGCCAAATAGAAGCACGCTGAGTATAGAACTCATCAACAGTAGAGTCACTCTGCTAAAGAGCATGCTCCTGGCGAACCACAGATAGGTAAAGAGCATCCCGAGACGGCAAATAGCGCTGACGAAGAAAAGCCCACTGAGAAGAAGCAGTGGGAAGACCCATGAAATCAGCAGCATACTGAGGCAGAACACTGGAAGTGAGAACAACATCAGCACGAGCATCCTCATCTATCCATTGAGTGTAGTCAGTCACATCCTGAGGAGCATGGGGGGCAAGGGAAATAGGCGACGTAGGAGCAGCGGGTCGCGGCCGACAGGAGACCTCGCCAGAAAGCACACCCCATAGACGAAGACCGCGCATGTGGACGCGCATAAAGGCAGCGAAATCAGGATAATTCGCGCCATCAAAAATCACCGAGCAGCTAGGAATCGCAAGATAGCTCGACGAGGAAGACATTTTTTTTTGCTCTTTTTTTGTTTGCTCTTTTTTTGTTTGCTCTTTTTTTTACGGAAATCAGATCAGATCAGATCTGATTAGATCCGCAACACGCAACATGGCCTGGACAGTGGTCGATAGGGCGGCGGCAGCGATGGCCGAGGCGGCGGCGAACGAGCAGGCAGGCGGTGGCGGGCGGGCGGCCGGGGCAGATCGGACGGGCGACAGCGACCGGGGAGGACGGGGCAAGCTTGCAGGAGGCGAGGGAGAGGCAGCGGCGGCAGGAAGCTGGGGTGGGCGGCGGCGGCTGCGAGGAGAGGAGCTACCTTACAACTCTGATACCATGTTAGGGTAATAGACTTGTTGTATTACCAGAGGGCCAAAGGCCACAATATATAGTACATGTACAGGCGCAAATATACAGGAAACCCCCTAACACACGGGGAAACTATAATATACAAATATATACTCTAACACCTCTCACCACCTCTCTGCCCACCTTTACCTCAACACCACCCTTAGCAACCATTGGGAAGCCCCCACCCCATGCCCATTTTGGACATTTCATCTTTGCCTAAAGGGTTTCAAAACAAAGGGGCACAGGCCACCCTCAGCACACCCCTGCCCTCATTTTCCCCCAGCAGCCTCCCCCGAGCTCCCCTCTCCCTCCTTCCCTCTCCTCTACCCACAAGAACAAGAAGTAGCCACTTCGTCCATGGCCTAGAGCAAGCTCGAAATAACCTTCCCCTTCACCCCTCTCACCGCATGTGTGTTATTCGTGCTCCCCTTCCTCTGATCTACCCTCCCCAAGATCCCTAGCTACTCTCTGCCTCTGCATGCTCCTCGAGAGGAAGATCCACTCCTCTCGGGCTACTCCAAGCTCCCAACTTAGCAGTCCTTTCTCCTGCCCTCCCTCCTCTCTCTACTGCCATGTATGACCACCCTGGAGACCAGCACTAACTTCCCCAACCTTCCTTACCCCCTGCAGGCACCCCAGGAAGCTTCCCCGGTAAGCTACCAAAGCGAGCCTCGTGGAGGCGCGCAACCCCGTCGCTGCTCGGAAAACAGTGCTGCCGCCCATCGACGGGCTCGGCGCGGAGCACCGCCTCGCCCTGTGCCATCCCCATCACCCCCAGGACCTAGGTAAGCCTCCCCCAGCACGTCTTCTACAGCTAGGATTTCCTTCCTGTCCGTCCGTGGCTGCAGGAGGAAGATGGACCCCCGCCGTCGATCTCCTCTTAAGCCAGCGGCCGGGATTCACCCGTACCCCTTCGGCACCCGCCGTCGCTGACGGGCGGGACCCTGGCGTTAGCCCAGATCCCCTGCCAGGACACACCCGGATGGGCCGGAATCCCCTTTCCCGGCCCATAGAGTTCTAGATCTAGCCCAACATCCCCTTTTTCTTTTATTAATTCTTCCAGATCTGGTGGTTAGTGTTTTGGTTTAAATCCTTTCAAAAATGAAACATGCCTCAAAATTCCAAGACCCAAAAATCCTCAAGTGCCTAGGTGTCTTCCCAAACATATAGACCAAGTTTGGCCCTAATTAGATGAATAAAATAAATATGATAAATCATATCCTAAGATCTATCTATAAAACTAAATAATTTCTCCAGAAAGTTTTACAAGTCCAATTGGAGTGAAACAAACATGTTCTGGAAGGTAGGGTCCATACCTTTCATGTCCCACTAGACCCACCTTAAATTTCTTCCTAGATTACTAGTAACAAAATTAACAAAATAAAGCCATTTCTGCCTTCAATAAATTTCCTTGGTCAAACCAACTGAGATTTTCACCTAATTCCAACTCTTAGAGATCACACATAACCATATCCTCCTAAATATAGCTTCTCATTATTTTATAATTCTCTATTAAATTTTGGTGAATTAAACTATTCTGTGCAAAGTTTATTCACTAGTAAAATCCTTACAGTAGCTATGTAACTCCAAAAAGTATGATTCCAATTTCTACAGAAAGGTATTATTAGTACCTAACATATTTCATTCGAATCAACTAAAAATACGCTATAAAATAAATCTGATGAAAAATACAAATCTTGTCCAGAACTGTCATTGGGAATTTCTCAAGGGCATTCTATTAATTGTATTGAGGTGATTCCAACTCCTATTGAATCATTCCACCAAATACTACTTAATAGTCCAAGGAAATAATATTTGGAACTCCAGAGAAGGTCTGGTGAATTATTTCCTTAAACTAGAGTTTTATCCACTATAAAATCCTTTATAAATCCTAGGAAATTGATAAAATAGTGAAACCAATTTTGTTGGCTTCATCTCATCAAAACCTATCTGATGGTATGATTTTTATACAATGGTATCATACAGATCCAACCCATGTTCAAAAACCCCTCTCCTAGGTAGTTCCTAGATTCTAAATCCAAAGGCATCTTTCCGTAATGCCTCCAAATCTTCTTCCAACCCAATCACGTCAAGTCTCCAACATCCTACTGATGTTTATCATGTATATGTCCTTTGCTAGTTGTATGGTTTGATGCTTGTATTCCTTGCATTGATTGGTGTACTGTTTGTTTGCATGTATGCTCGGTAACGACGATAGTTGTGATCGTGTGACGCCGAGAAGAAGGAAGCATCGGGGTTATCTTATTATTGTTATTATTGGTATTCTGGTATTTTAACGCTGCCAAGGGATATCTCTCTGGTCACAGGCAAGCCACCATTCCTGAACTCATGTATTTACCTACTCCCATTTTGTAACACCCTCAGAATAGGACCTATGCAAGTTTCAGCGATTCCCGCCAAACCCGCATAGAAACGATTCAAAGGTGCCCACCAGGCACTTTCGTGTGGGTGGAAAACGAAGTAATAACATTACACAACAGTCCTCGATGGGACCCACAGAACAGATATATATATAACAGCGACTCAATGAGCCAAGAATACAGATATAATATACAAAGATCCAAATCACCTTGAAAACGGTAGAGCGTCCAGCTACGGACAAGATGCAAATGGGGCTAAGAGCCCTGAAGAATAACCAATGGCGTCCATAACCCTGCCAAGCCGGAAGGGTAACCTCGCTAACGACGCCGATCTCAAAACCTGCTTAAACAAAAGGGTGCCGATAAAGGGCAAAGGAAAAGAGGAGTCAAGATCGAGGCCAAGACAGCGAGACTAGAATTCGGTCCTCGCCTACATAGGTATGGTGGATCAAGCGGCAGGCAAGATGCACTAAACAACCTATAGAGACTCGATACAACTGGCGGCTATCAGAGAGGGGTGAGAAAGACCTATTCGGAACCAACCTGATGCTACCATCAATCAAACCCATCCTGGTATTTCCCCCTCGAGACCAAACGAGGAAGTCAACCGAGGAACTCACACCGTGGGCAGTTTTATTTATTCAGTTATCGTTGCAGCAATTACTAGTCAGGTGTAGTTAATCATCCTGATAAAATAAGCAGTGGGCAGTTTTAGTTAACCGTTCCGTTATAGTTGCAACACTTACTAGTCAGATACAATTAGCATGAGATAACCCAAAACCCAGCAGTTGTTGGTACTTTTATTCAGCCATTCCGTTGTAGTTACAATACTTACTAGTCAGATACAATTGTCGCCAGCGACAAACCAAACAAGCAATTGTGCGCAGTTTTAATTATCCATTCCATCATAGTGAAGCTGAATTACTAGTCATTATAGAGTCAAATTTATAGCACTACTTTAGTTATAGTTGTCTATGATCGAGATACTATGCTCCAAGTCGTCCATAACATGACACGGCTTTGAAAAGTTTTACCCGCCGTGCACAAATAGCAACACACACTCGATCAACCTCGGAAAAACCAAATCAAAACCCAACGAGGCCTTCACGACAAAGCAATCACAGGATTCATAAATATTTCAGGGGGCCACCCCATTGAGTACACCCGCAACGAAGCTAGCGGACTCCGAGACGGACTCAAGGTTTGCGTCAGTGGCTGTAAACGACTGGGAACCCAAAACTGGGATTGTCGATACCGCGAAAACACTCCGCTTACCTAAACAGTACAGTGTGCTCCTCGCACAAACGTAATAAAGCAGTAAAGCATGGCATAAGTACAGGATCGTAAATAGAACCTCAAACTAGTTTGTGGCCCCAAGAAATAAGAATGAATCAAGCTCTGGCTTAGGGGGGTCCCATAATCCTCCCGGATGTGGATAGCGCGATAAATCAAGGAAAAGGTATCAAGTACTCGGGGTCCTACAACACACAAGTGGGCGGTCCGAAACCAAATATTATCTATCACCCACCGATGCCTCTGCTTACTTACTTCAATTTTAGTTGTTCAACAGGAATTAAAGTGAACGATAAGTAAAGCCATGATCATCTCCAACATCAAACAGGCGGCAATACTCCAACAACTGTGGTATATGGCGACACGCAACAGCACTTGAGCGAGTGACTACGACGCGCAATTCCAACTATCTATCAAACAACCGGTGATAGGAGGTGTCCAAGGCAATATAAGGCTGCAAGGGATATCACGGGTACGAAAACTAGAGCATCGCAACACAGATAGCAATAGATCAACAGGAGGGAATAAATACTATAAAAGTAAGATAGGTAGAAAGGGGGAGATGCTCGCCTGGAAAACATTGTCGAAGGTTCATCCGAAGATCGGGTCGACACTCGCATCAACTCAACGGCCTTATCCGCGAAGAAGCAAAACTCTAGAATAAACACCGGATGCAATATTTAATACTACGACAAAAGATCGGGCATGATACATGTATGATGTATGATATGGCAAGGTGCGATGCAACTAGGTCATATTAAGCGGAACCGGGGTCCCGACAATTAATTAGGTGGTTCATGTTGTGTATCTACCCCGCAATTTAAATGTTGCATTATCAAGACAAGAGATAGCACCGGTTCACTACACAAATTTAAATGAGGCCAATATGAGACTAGATTTGCCCGCATATGGGCCCCATATTTAATTATGAGGTGAATCGGCATAAGGCCCCCAAACCACACAAATATGCATGCGAGATGAATGATTAATATGCGACGAGTTGTATTATATTATAAAATAGGGTTTTCGGGAAGGGGTTCACACATTGAGGGGTCTCGACGAACTTGGGGTTCCGGGGTTCGGGGTCGGGTCTCGGGGTCCGGATCTGGGGTTCGGGGTTCGACGGGATCGGTCTCGACGGGATCGTTCTCGGACTCCGGGGTTAGGGTCTTCGGATCGAGGTAGTAGATCTTGTCGCTTGGTATCCGTGAAGTAGAACTTGTATTCCGTCTTTTGTCGGTGGTGAACTTGACCGATGGTCTTCGGGTCCGGGAAGGAGCACTTGGCGTTGCCGAGCGGAAGTTCATGTCGTAACCGTGTCGACGACCTTGGCGTTCAGGGGGAAGTTCTCGGTGTTCCGTGAAGACGAGATTGTCGACCTTGGGTCCGGGTAGGCGATCTTCTTGTCCATGTAGGGAACTTGAGGTCTCTCGGCTCGATTGTCGTCGGTGTTTAATTTTGTCTTTGGAGGGCGGCACCCACATCATATCAACGCTACCACACCATCTTCTCAGGTTTGACTTCATGGTACCACCACACCACACAAACAAAACTTGTGTCGAGCCACTTCACATCACACCAACGGATTGACAACAACTTGAACAGGAACCAGCGTCAGTGGACTGAGGCGGCTGCTGATGGCGGTAGACGAGATTGGAGACGCAGACACCGGGGAGGACGCAAGGTCGCGGCGAAGGAACGGCCAGAGGCGGCGGCGGCTTCGCGGGCAGAAGCGTCTGGCAGGAGAGGGGATCCGGCGAGGAGGTGCAGGGAGGATGCCGAGGCGGCCCGTGCTGCTGGCGGCGAGGTCGGGTCGGGGCCTCCCGTGGCGGCGGTTGGTGAGGCGAGGCGAGCGAGGCGGTAGAGGAGGCCGGGCCGAGGCCGGCCGGGAGGGGCGGAGCCTTGGGAGGACGGGAGGCGGGCGAGAGCGGAGCAGGCGGTGGTTGGGGTGGGAGGACCTCCGGCGGGAGAGGGAAGGAAAGGGGAGGCGAGCGGTGGTGGAGGAGGAGGAGCAGAGGCGGTGGGAGGGGACGCCGACGGGAGAGAGGAGGAAGGTGGGGAGGTGGTCGCTGGGAGAGGTGGGGGACCGAGGCGACGCGAGGTGGCGCAGGGGGCTCGGGGCGGCGGAGAAGGAGGCGGCCAGCAGCGGGCCGGGGGAGCCCGTGGCGAGGGGCGGTGAGGCGGAGGTTGGGGCGGAGGCGAGCCCGGCCGAGCTTGAGGGGAGGGTCGACGGCGACGGGCCGGGCGGAGGCAGGCGGAGCTGGCGTGCCTGCCGCGAGTGGAGGTCGGGCCGGGGAGCAAGCGAGGCGAGAGGAAGGTGGGGAGTGGCCACGGAGGGAAAGAAGAGAGAGGGATGGGAGCGGGGTCGGGGCGGACCGGGTCCAGGGTGGTCGGGCCCACGCGGGGTGGGGCTGGCGGTGGGTGGGTCGCGTGGGGTGAGGGCTGGGTGAGGGTCAGGGTGGGTTGGGTGGGACCAGGGAAGGAAGAGGGGCTGTGTGGTGTGGAGTGTGGCTGGGCCAGGTGGCGGCGTGGGAGTGGGTGGGGGCAGGGAGAGGGTGAGGTGTCAGGTGGGGATTGGTTGGGATGAGGTAACCGGAGGGGTGGGTAGATTAGGTTGGGTAGCTTAGGTATTTCGTGAACGTTTATTCTAGGGTGGTCGTCGATTGAATCGCCTGCATCGCCCATTAAAATAATTTAATATTTTATTTGTTTTAAACGGACCGTTTGCAAACCGATAGCAGACAAAACAAAATATTCTGGCGACCCGGGTTTTGCGTTTGAACAGAGACGGGGCGTTTAGAAATCAAATTAGGTTTTTCTGCAAATAGTTTTATGCGAGCAAATGCAAGATGATGACGATGCTCAAATGCAATGTGGCATGATGACATGAGCATGCAGTCATGATGATGCAATGCACAAAAACAACGCGATTTTCTAGTAGTGGTTTTGCGGGATGCCACACATTTATCAACTGTTTTGTATCTCGTTTATAAATTGCATGATAAAAGTCATGGTTTAATTCATATAAACAAACATGAGTAACTTGGATCCTCCAAGTTATGAATGAGTGTCCCTTGGACACCTACCCTATTTACACCTACTCTTACCCCCTTAGAACGAGGCTAAGATGATTATCATCTTCCCTCTTGGAACACACAGATTTTAAATGATAAAACTATTTTGGGTTTTACCCCACTGCAAAGTTTTCAAAATAAAACCCTTGGAAAGAGGCATCGTTTCTGAGTGGAAGTTTTACTAAAACAAATATGAGGTGGATGAAGAGAAATTCAAGCAAGGGAAAGGAAGGGATGTTCTAAGCCAATATCCGAAACAATTTATCCGTGCAACCACATTACCCCAGACGCTGGGGCTTAGCTCGTAGTTTGTGATCTTTAGCCGGGGCTGCTCGTACTCGCTAAAGGGGAGAAATATCCTTAAATCCAGGCTACCTTTAGGGTAAGGCACTGGTGCAACAATTGGGTCTCT
This sequence comes from Avena longiglumis, assembly GCA_030063025.1. NCBI lineage: Eukaryota > Viridiplantae > Streptophyta > Magnoliopsida > Poales > Poaceae > Avena > Avena longiglumis. The sequence continues at coordinate 530,346,078 of CP125976.1, forward strand.
CGCGGACGGTATGCTTTTAGGTATTACGGATGGAAGATTGTCACTATTGCTACCGGTTAGGCTCCGGTATGGAGGTAGGTGTCAGTACGGGAGGATGGACTAGGGTCGTCGTACCCCATACTCGTACCAGAGAGATAAACCCAAAAGGAAAAGCCGCTGTTGCTAGGGATGGACAAATGAAAAGCGTAAGTTTGATTATCCAAGGCCCTACCTACCGTGTGTAGCAGGCCATGGTTTTATCTCGGCGGATGTATTGATTCTTGTGGGTATAGTGCACAAACTCTGCAGAGTCTAATCTATTCGAATAGCCATGTCCACGGACAAGGACGGTTGGAATGGCAAGTGCTCGGAGGACCCTTCGGATAAGTTTAGATGAACTATAGAAAGTGACTTGGTCACGAGAAAAGATAAAGAATAAGTTGGTTTTGACCAGAGATGGGCTTCTAAGGTTGTAGCACGGGTTTTACAAAAAAAAGTTTTCTAAATCTTTTTAACAAGGATGTGGAGAAGTCCAGATTTTCAAAAAGGAGGCATGTTTCCAAAAACTCTTTTTCAACAAAGATGTAGAGATGCCAATGTTAGTTTTTCAAAAGCAACTTTAGTGTAGAGCTACCTCGCCATAGCCAAATATGCATTATCTTTGTTACCCTGTCTCGGCGCTGAAGACTTCCCCTACTTGTGTTGTAATTGCAATAATGGCCCCTTTGTAAGTTTCGGTACTCGTTATTATATGGATGATGTAATGATACTAGTCGGTTATGCTCACGGCTCACTGATCATGGGAACGTGAATTGTATGGATAATGGGTATTCTCGGACTGTAAATCGGGGGTGCCACACACCCGCCCGCCGTGAATCCGACGCCGGAGTGGCAGGTGCCCCCGGTATATGCCATGGCTGGGCTCAGGATCCCCAGAGTGGCAGGTGACGATGACGATGATGATGACGAAGAAGACCCTGAAGCTGTGTACTATAGGACCAGGCATCATTATGACTAAAGGTGGCGGCTTTAGTACTGAGTGTTAGCTAGTTCCGGTTTGTCCCGGTTTTTAATATTAATAAATGTATTGAGTGTTAGTCATGTTTTATGGTTGGACCGGGACTATAGGGGGGCCTTTAGTTCCGATTCATACTACGACTTTCCCAAACTATGAAGATGTTGTCCCGATTCGTACTTACCATGAAGATCTGATCTCCAAACACGTGCGGTCACATATTAGGGAGTGCCTCTATGACCAGTTTCTTGGAGATGCCGGAGGACTGGGCTCTGGCGGCATCTCCCTGAAACTGGCCGTAGTGGTGTCCCTGATCTCGAAGACCATCTTGCAGCTTGTAACTTCTCTAACTAGATCAATATGCCTAGGAGCTAACCTAATTTCACATATTAGGGAGTGCCTCTATGACCAAATTCTTGGAGATGCCGGAGGACTAGGCTCCGGCGGCATCTCCCAGAAACTGGCCGTAGTGGTGTCCCTGCTTTCACAAACCATCGATCTTGGAGATGGCTCAAACTGGCTGGAGGACTGGCCTATTTATAGTACAAGCAGCTCGGCATAGTGTTGACACTCACGACATAATGTCGACACTCACCCCTATTATTAGTGCTCACTGGTGTTTTGTCCCGGTTGGTGTCTCCAACTGGGACTAAAGGTTCATCCAACCGGGACTAAAGGTTCAACCCCTATTATTAGTGCTGCCTGGCCCAGCCTGCCACAATCCCTTCAGTCGCGGTTGGTTTCTCCAACCGAGACTAAAGGTTCAACCCCTATTATTATTGCTGCCTGGCCCAGCCTGCCGCAATCCCTTCAGTCGCGGTTGGTTTCTTCAACCAGGACTAAAGGTTCAACCCCTATTATTAGTGATGCATGGCCCAGCCTACCGCAATCCCTTCAGTCGCGGTTGGTTTCTCCAGGCGCGACTAAAGGTTCAACCTCTATTATTAGTGCTGCCTGGCCCTGCCTAGCCCGCCCTTTCCCTCTATTTATAGTGCGGCTGTCATGGCCACCCACACATACACACATTCCTCGCTGCCTACTTTAGGATACCCATCCCGCATCCTCGTATTCGACTCGGTGGTAATATGATTCACAATATGATTACATAAAAGGTTTAATATATTACACCAACATCCCTATCTAGTGTTGTTGTTTTCTTCTGCGCCGTAGCCATCGAGAATCATCATCATTTAACAGGAGGCTTGGGTCAGTTTTCACTTTGAAGGGTGGGATTTCATGAAACTTATTATAATCTTCTGACATATCTGTCTTGTAATCCACTCACACGATGTTTCTTTTCCCTAAAAGAACTATGTGGCCCTTTGGCTCATCGGACGATGTATTCTTTTGCTGATTTCTTTTTCTCGGTTTCATAGACATGTCCTACACATAGAAAACCTGAGACACATCGTTGTCTAGGACGAATGGTTTGTCCATGTACGCAAGATTGTTGAGATCCACTGTTTTCATGCCATAATTTTCGTCTACATGTACCCCTCCTCCTGTCATCTTGACCCATTTGCACCGAAACAAAGGGACCTTAAGAGTAGGTCCATACTCAAGTTCCCATATCTCCTCTATGTACCCATAATATGTGTCCTTCTGCCCATTGTCATTTGTTGCATCAAAGCAGACACCACTGTTTTGGTTGGTGCTCTTTTTATCTTGGGCGATCATGTAAAATGTATTAGCATTTATCTCGTACCCTTGGAAAGTACATATAGTCGAAGATGGTAACCGTGCCAACAAGTACAGCTGATCTTCAACAGTGTTGTTATTCATGAGATATTTCTGCAACCAACTGCCGAAAGTGTCCTCGTGTTCCACTTTAATCGAGGAGTCAGGCTTCCCCGTGTTTTCCGAGCATACAATAATCTTGTGTTTCTCGATATATGGAGCCACAAGGTGGAATTGTGTAGAACTGTGTAGTGTGCTTTATTGAAAGAATCCATGTCCATACATACCATTGTTTTCCTTCATAGTGTGCCTTTTCCATTCAGCCTCCCCTCATACCGAGATTCATGAACACTAATCGTATTAAGGTTAGGAAGAAAGTCAACACAAAACTCAATGACCTCCTCTGTTCCATAGCCCTTGGAGATGCTTCGTTCTAGCCTAGAACGGTTATGAACATATTTCTTTAAGACTCCCATGAACCTTTCGAAGGGGAACATATTGTGTAGAAACACAGGACCGAGAATTCTAATCTCTTCGACTACGTGAACTAGGAGGTGTGTCATAATATTGAAGAAAGATGGAGGGTACAACAACTCGAACCTGACCAGACATTGGACCACATCAATCTGTAACCTTGATAGACTTTCTGGATCGATTGCCTTCTATGAAATTGCATTGAGGAATGCACATACTATGGCACCCCGGATTTACGGTCCGATAATACCCGTTATGCATAGAATTCACGTTCACATGATCAGTGAGCCCTGAGCATAACCGACTAGTATCATTACATCATCCATAAAGTAACGAGTATAAAAACTTACATAGGGGCCATTATGGCAATTACAACACAAGTAGCGGAAGTCTTCAGCGTAGAGCCCGTGCAACTGACTGGGAAGATAGGTTTATACTCATAGAAGGACAACTCCTCATTCTCCGTCTCTGAGTTAATATCTTCAGAAGTTGAGGAGGTTAGGGCGGCCACTCTCCTTTCTAGACAAGCATTGGCGGCTTGAAGACTCTTCTCTCGAGTACGGAGTAGGGTGAGATCCATACGCATGAGGATGTTTTGACGACGGGTCTTGTTGAGGTCTTCTTGATGGCGTTGCAGTAGATACTCCATATTCTCCAGTTGATTTCCAATGCAGCAGGTGAGAAAGGATTCGGTGGGGAGACCATCCTTATCACGCTTCCCGAACAGGTGGTAAGGGGTATCTTTCAGCTCTTCTTCATGGATCTTGCAGATGTGTGCCATGATTTGTTGTATCGCTTGCACGACTCCATCTACCCAGTTGTGGTCAATGAAGGTGAAGATGATGGGCTCGGGGTCGTTCTCAGGCTCTGGAATGGTGGCCTTGATGACCCACTGAGCTATGCTTGAGTTGCTGCGAGGAAGCTCTGTCCCTTCTATCTTAGGTGGGAGACGACAGATGATCTTCAATAGATCATGCAGTTGCTCTTCAAAGGGCCAGAAGCTTTCTCCGACGATGATACTTTTGGAACGGGTGGGAGCCATATGTAGGGTTTCCTGGTGGAGATAAAGTCTCGGGCTGTAGAAGGGAACAGTGCCACAGAGTTAGTCTTCAGAGTTTGATGGTAGTGGAAAAAGTGAGGTATAATATTGGGTGGAAGGCTATGGTTGACGATGACGGGTCAACAGGGGTTTATTGGAATTGAGTGGAGAGACGTGGTCTTTCCACCTTAGGTATTTACTTGAGGTTGTCGAGGTTTTTCTTAGGTGGCCATCCTGTAAGGAGAGGTTTCCGGCTAGGAGGTTGCGAGGGTTAGTGTTGGGGTTCTACCAACTAGGTGGTCAAAACTACCGTATCAGATGATTCCCGGTAGTCAAGCAACACATTCCAAGAATCAAGCATGCACAATACAAGCAAACATGGCATACCATGATTACTAAGAAGGGGACTACACGCCATAGGGGGAATCCTATTTTAGGGATGACAATTCCTAAGTACGGACGTTACAAGGGTCTTAACTTCTGTCTTGCCGTCTTTTGTCATCGGTGCCGTACTTGGTTGATTTGGGGGACGGTGAAGGACTCCGTTGGTAGGGCGATCTTGTAGCATCTGTCATTGTTGGTAGCTCTTTTGTCTTGCTTGTATTGGGGGACTCTTCATTCCGGGATCTCCGTCTTCATAGTTCTCGAAGTCGGACTTTGTTTTTGAAAATGGAACGTTTGAAGTAGACGAGATGTAGAGAAATCCACTTTCAAATGGTTTAACTCAGAGAAGACGAGATAAGCAATCTTTCGAAAAGCTTTTGAGAAAATAATTTGCGAAGACCGGTGTTTTCATAAATAGGGTTTGTCCTGTCTGATGTCCATGCTAGCTAAGGTCTCCTATAGTCAGGATGGCTCTGATACCATGTCCATGGCACCCCAGATTTACGGTCCAAGAATACCCGTTATGCATACAATTCAGGTTCCCATGATCAGTGAGCCGTGAGCATAACCGACTAGTATCATTACATCATCCTTACAATAATGAGTACAAAACTTACAATGGGGCCATTATGGCGATTACAACACAGATAGCAGAAGTCTTCAGCATAGAGCCCGTGCCTTAACCTATAGGCAACTGACTAGGAAGACGGCCTAGCTTGCATAGACTTCAACACCTTCGTGCCTTCTTAACATCTGCAATTTGGCCAAGTAAATAGCCAGGGACAATGCTGGTGAGTACTTTGAATGTACTCGCAAACCACCGAGATAAGGTAATAATATAATGCATTTCTGGCTGTGGCGAAAAAGCTCTACACTATAGCTGTTTTTGAAAGACCTAACATTGGCATCTCTATATCTTTGTTGAAAAAGAATTTGTGGAAATCATGTCTCCTTTTTGAAAAATCCGGACATCTCCACATCCTTGTTAAAAAGGTTTAAAAACAGTTTTGTTATACAACCCTTTTTAAACGTCTTTGACCATCACTGGTGAAAAAAAAACTCGTTCTTATCTTTCCTCGTGACCAAATCACATCCTTTGTTTCATCATAACTTATCCGAAGAGTCCTCCTAGCACTTGACATTCCAACCTTCCTTGACTGTGGACACGGCTATTCGAATAGATTAGTCTCTGCAGAGTTGGTGCACTTTACCCTCAAGAATCAATACATCCGCCGGGATAAAACCACGGCCTGCTACACACGGTAGACAGGGGCTCGGATAATAAAACTTACGCTTTTCATTTGTCCATCCCTAGCAACAACGGCTTTTCCTTTTGGGTTGTTCTCTCCGGTATGAGTATGGGGTACGACGACCCTGGTCCTTCCTCCGGTACAGACCCCTATCTCCAGACTGAAGTCTGGCAGATAGCTATAGTGACAATCTTCCATCCATACTACCTAAAAGCCTACCGTCCGCGAATGACCCAATTGTTGAACCAGTGCATTGTCCTACAGACAGCCCGGATTTCAAGGGATTTCTCCCCTTTAGCGAGTACGAGCAGCCCCGGCTAAGGATCACAAACTACAAGCTAAGCCCCAGCGTCTGGGGTAATGTGGTTGCACGGATAAATTGTTCCGGACATTGGCTTAGAACATCCCTTCCTTTCTCTTTCTTGACTTCCACTTAATCCACCTCATATTTTCTTTGGTAAAACTTCCACTCAGAAATGATGCCTATTTCCAAGGGTTTTATTTTGAAAACTTTGTAGTAGGGTAAAACCCAAAATAGTTTTATTATTGAAAATCCGTGGGCTTCCAAGAGGGAGAATGCTAATCATCTTAGCCTCGATCTTAAGGGGTAAGATGGGTATCAAGTGGGGTTGGTGTCCTAATGGACGATTCATAACTTGGAGGAGCCAAGTTACTCACACACTTTTTTTTGAAATAAACCATGTCCGTGATCATGCAATTTATAAACAAGATATAAAACAGTGTATAAACAGAAGTTGGTTAATATAGGAGTTCAGGAATGGTGGCTTGCCTGTGAGCAGCGAGAAGTCCCTTCGCGGCGTTAGATAACCGGAGAACCAATAATGATCATAAAGATAACCCCGATGCTTCCTTCTTGTCGGTGTCGCACAATCGCAACTATCGCAGTTCGAGCATACATGCGAATAAACAATACACCAATCAATACAAGGCATACAAGCATCAAACCAACATCAAGCAAAGGATAGATACATGATAAACATCAGTAGGATGCTGGAGGTTGGATTTGATTGGATTGGGAGGAGACTTGGGGATATTAGGGAAAAAGATGCCTTTGGATTTAGAGTCTAGGAACTACCTAAGAGAGGGTTTTTGACCAAGGGTTTTATCTGTATGATACCATTGTATAAAAATGATACCATCAGATAGGTATGGATAAAATGAAGCCAACAAAAGTGGTTTCACTATTTTATCAATTTCCCTTGATTTATAATGGATTTTATAGTGGATAAAACTCTAGTTTTAGGAAATAATTCACCAGAACTTCTATGGAGTTCCAAAAATTATTTCCTTGGGTGATTAGGTAGTATTTTACGGACTGAATTAATAGGAGTTGGAATCTCCTTAAAAAAATTAACAGAATTCCCTTGAGAAATTCCCAAAGGCAGTACTGGCTGGGATTTGTCTTTTTCATCAGATTTATTTTACAGAATCCTTTTAGGTAATTCCAAGGAAACATGTTAGATACTGACAATACCTTTCTGTAGAAATTGGAATAATCATTTTTGGAGTTACAGAGCTACTGTAATGATTTTATTAGTGAATAAACTATGCACATGAGAGTTTAATTCACTAAAATTCAGCAGAGACTCATAAAATTATGAGAGGCTAGATTATGAAAGATATAGTTATGTGTGTTCAAGGGAAGTTGGAATTAGGTCCAAACCTCATTTTGTTTGACCTAGAGAATTTCCTAAAGGCAGGAAAGGCTTGATTTTGTCATTTTTGTTAACCGCAATCTTGGAAGCAAAATAAGGTGGGACCAGTGGGACATGGAAGGTATGGATTATACCTCCCAGTAAAAATTGTATTTACTCCATTTGTAGATACCAAACTTTCTAGAAAATTGAATTGGTGAAAGAGAAAGATCTTGGTAGGTGATTTATCATATTTATCCTAAACATCAAAAGGGCTAACCAAAGCCTTTGCATGTTATGGAAAACATGTTTCAATCTATGGAAATTTATATCTGAGCATTTTGGTTTCGAATTAAACCAACTAGTATTCTACAGATCTAAAATCCAAAATAAGAGGAGAAGGGGCAAGGTTGCTAAAAGGGCCAGATCCGGAAGGGATATGGGCTGGTCAGGGAAAATCGGCCCAGCCTACTCGCGGGCTCCAGGGCAAAGGGGTAAGGGGAGACGCGGGCCGTTAGATCTAAACGAGATCGATGGTCCGTGGTCGTCTACCACCTCTGGCCGCGGGAGCCGGTGAGAAAACCGTAGCTGGCGACAGGGAGAGGCGAGGAGGATCACCGAGGGCTCAGGGGAGGTCGAGAAGGGACTAGGTCGACACGGTCGATGATGGTGAGTCTGGGGATGGTCGACTCGAGGGGTCCTAGCGACGAGGAGGTCCTCGCGCAATGACGACCGAGAGGGAGCTCGCCAGGGTTCGCCGGGGTTGGTACCTACGGTACCTGCATGTCGATAAGAAGGGTATTGTTAGATAGAGGTGGGAGAGGGGGTCGCAGTGTGATGACATGAAGAGGGAGAAGGGATAGGGGGAAGATCTCTTGCTCGATTTCGTGGAGGAGGAAAGGTATTTTTAGGGAATATTTCCTTGTTTCTGCCATTTAGGAAAAAGGGAAAAAAGAAATAATAAAGGATCTCAAAAATATTTATTTTTGAGTTGGAAGGATGGGATATGTTATATAGGAATCAAATGTGCCTTGAGTTGACAAGGTGATTTGGAGAAAACCAAACTTGACTTTATAGACAAGGATTTTGAGAAATTGGTAAGTAGAGGAAAAGATATAATTTAATAATCCAAATAATTGGGAGAATTATTTGGGGATGCTTATATCCAAGGTATATGATGTAAACTTGATGTGGGCATCAAGGTCAACCTTGGTTTTGAAGAAAAGTGATGAAAAGGGTGGAAACTAAATTCTTGGAGGATCTAGGGTTTGGTTATTCTGCCGCCACCTAAACAGGTATGGATTAGGGAGCTCAGAGCTCACCATGGTACAAGGGATATATGTATGTAAAGACCATGTCATATAGATGATCATGGAAGAAAGAGTTGGGCTTAGTTGGATTTGAGGAGATCATGATGAGATGGCAAACTTTGTTGAAAATAAGGCTGCCATAACAAATACATTAGGTAGCCTCCTAAACCATGTGGGTTTAAGAAGCACAAGGCTTCAATGGAAGCAAGAGAAGTGGGGTTGATAGGGCATGATAAGTAGATCATAATCATGCAAAGATTTGGTCAAGGGGAGGTGGCATATAGATGTGAGATTCGTCCAAAGTAGGCAAGATGATAAGATTTGCAAAAAAGATTATTATCTTGACTACAAAACCATCATGCAGGATTGGGACATAGAATGGATTAGCTAAGGGAAAGAATTGGCTTTGGTAGCAATAATGATGTAATACAATATGGTTCAAGTACATTCTCAAGAATGCACCTAGGTTGGAAGAGGTAGTGCTCCAAAGATGGAATCTAGAGAAGAAATCCAGACAGCCATTTTGGCAGTTTTGGGGATTTTTAACTAGAGGGCAAGTGTAGATGATTTTGGAGAGGATGCTAGGTTCCAAACTCATGATCATATGAAGGAGGTTGATGTGAGGGATAAGAAGATATTATCCCTGGTTAGTTTGGGTCTTCACTGAGTTGGAATCCATCCAAAAGGGTTATCCTTGGTTTGAGGTAAGCAAGAGGTGAGATGATCACTTGAGTGGCTTAGGATAGATCTAGACTTGGATGCTTTCTTTGAGATTGATGATCACATGCATATATTGGGTCCTAAAGGATGATCTACTAGATTAACTCACACTAGTTTCCTAAGAAAACAAGGCAAATAGCAGATCAAGGAAAATCATCAGACAGCAGATCAAGGCAATTCATCAACCAGCAGATCAAGGCAATTCATCTTATTACTTATATAACTACTACTAGGGTTACCATCAAGACTAGCTTGAGGTAAGGAGGGGTATTTTAAAAGGGTTTTTGGCTTTGAGGTAAGATAAGGATCATCTTGGTATTACTACCAAGATTGAGATGAAAAGGTTTTAATAAAGTTTTGGAAAAACTAGGGATAAGAATAGTTGAAGGTTCTGTCTTGAAAACATAAGGAGAGTATATATATGTCTTGTAACAGCCCTAGTTTTACTAGATAGTAAATAGGATTTGTTTGTGCATCCATGAGCATCATCTTAAAATTTCATGCAAGAAACAATAGCAAAACCCTAAGCCTAACTCCTTTCCTCTTTATTTGAAATGTGTTCAAAATGGTTTTAAATGTTTTGAAAGTACAAAAGGATGGAGCCCAAAGAGTAACCAGGGCCCCTACAATGTTTGAAATGTTTACAAAGTTTTGTTTTTTTCAAAATAATATAAAACATATTTGTATTTGAAAAATACAAAGAGAAAACAAAACATAAAATGGAAAATGGTTTCAGGAAAGAAAAACAGTAGCCAGACCCAATCAGGTCGAGTCCGTCTCTCCCTCACTCTCTGCGGCTCGCGTGCAACCAACCCCAGCCCAGCAGCAGCCCATCGCAGCCCGCACTGGCCCATACCGCTTCGCCTCTCTCCTTCGTCGTCTTCCTCCCCTTCGCAAGCTCCTCTCTGTCGACGCCAGCGCCGTCGATCCCTTCCCGCCACCGACGATCTCCAGGGGATGGATAAGAACCGCAGGGACCCTCCCTTTCGTCCTCATCTACTTCCCCTCTCTCTCCCGACCTCTCTCCTCTCTTTCCCACCAGGCGACCGAACCCTAGCCGCCGCAGAACCGCTCCTCGCCGTCGTTCTGCGCAACCCCGAGCCTCGCCGTGGTGTCTAGGAGCTCCGGCGTGCTAGACTGCTTCTCCCTGTCAAAGGAATCGGGCCAAAGCGCCCTCTATCACCGACCACGACCTCACCTTACCCGACTCCGGCCGCCGTCGATTCATCGTCGTCAGACCATCCCCGGCCTCTCCGACCCATATGTCGTGTTCGTGGTGAGCCACTGGTCCTTGTGGCCTTCTCTGTTTCCTCCCTCTCGCTCTCTAGCTTCCTCCGTGTCGTGCCTCTGCCGCCACCGCCGCTCTCCGCCGTCAGGTGCGCTGCTCTGATGACCAAATCTAAGCGGTGCCGCCATATTTCTGCTCCTCGCGGTCGTTTGTGTCGAACACGATCAACCCCGCTTGTCCGCGTGCACCTAATCACCTTCCCCGTCGTTGATCTGTGGGCAACCGCCGGCGTGACGTCGTGCTGACGTCTGCATGACGTCAGCGAGCGCGAGTCAGCCCGGTCAATAGGCTGCATGCCCCTCTTTTCCAACATGGACGCTGATGTGCCTTGGGCCCATCGGTCATTCACCCGGGTTAGCTGTAGCCTGGGTGCAAAAAGTGTTTCCCCATTTTGTTATAATTTCAGAAAATGAATAAAACTTGTAAATTCAATAAGTAATTATTTATAAGTCAGAAAAATACAAATAATATATCAAAATGTTCAGAAAAATGAACTCTATCTAATTACACTATAATAGTTCATTGATAATCAACTTACATGACAAGTTTAATTAGACAAGCAAATGCACCCTCCCATATGCATTCAGGGTTTCTCCGAATTAGGGTTTGGACCCCTCGGACCCCGATTAAAATGACCAAGCATGTTTAGGGTTTTAATTTCAATACAATTCAACTTGTCATATCATCATACTTGTTTGAGTATTGCATCGATGCCATGTGTTGATTGTTTCCCTCTCTTTCCGGTGTTTGGTTCTTCCTCGGTAGAATACGATACCGGGATCAAGATCGAAGACCGAGATCAACACCGTCGAAGCTCGAAGACAAATACTTGACCAACTGTAATCAAGTCAAGTACCAGATGTCCGAAGCTCCTCTTTCTGGATATCAATTGGCAAAGGCAAGCGAAGCCCCACACATGATATAATCCTATGCTTTCAAGCATTCTAAGTTCTTTCCATGTGCATACAATTCTAAAGTCTTGTATCGATAGATAGAGTAATCCTATCTGATGCATGTTTCCTTTGAACCTATAATCCCTGATCCACTGCTCCTAGCATAATTAGGGTTTGGCTTTATGATCCCTGCTAGAGCTACTTTATCTATTGTGCTTAGCCAAGCTTAGTTGTTCTGGTGATTCACTTGGTTGATGGTTCCGGTCTTCGAATGAACCTAGTTGGACAGGAGAACGTGGTATGACAGGTTAAGTAAGTTAAACATGCTAAGGCTTGTATGGGAGGCCACGAGGGTTGTGGTTTTTGCAGTCCCATACTTGCCACCCTTAGGACCCGAGGTTCTTGCCTCATGAACCAAGACGAGTGTACAGCCACACGGGGTTCTATGGGGACCCCCTTGACCCCAACTTGCCTAGCCTGATCCATGAGTCCGTAGTTTGAAGATTTATTCGGCACCCGCATGGAAAAAGATTTTGGAAAATGGTGCAAGCATATAGGACGTGGCCGGGTGAAGGATGCTCGGCACTGAACTAGATCCTGGTACACAGAGTCGAGGACCGCCTAGGAGTATGGCCAATTACCATAGACGGGAGTCCTTCTGGTGACTCTTGGATTAGGCAAAAGTAAGGGAAATGTTTCGGTCGATCACCCTCTGTCAGCACACCAAGGAAGTGTGTCATGTGACGCTAAGAGTCGGTCGGCGCGTGTGGGTAAAGTTGTACACCCCTGCAGGGTATTAATCTTTTCGAAAAGCCGTGTCCACGATTATGGACGACTTGGGAATGGACGTGGGATCATAGAGAACTTGAACCTAATCGTAAAACTTGGCAAATTAAGATAAAGTGTGCTTAAGGATGATTCCTCTTGGTTACGAGGGGGTGATCCTTGATGACGTTCGATGATGACTTGGTGGATATCAAAAGATGATGGTCAATACCTTGGAGATGTCGCTTTCTTATCCCCTTTTAAAACACTCTGATTAGACGAGCTTCTTCTCCCTCTTGTTTTACAAAACAAAGATGGCTTTATGCAAAACAACTCCATCAGCCTTAAGTCTTGCGGAGTACACCCTGTACTCACCCTTGCTTTGTTGATATTTCTGCAGCAGAGTAAGTGTTACCATAGAAGATGAGTTCCTCATGGCATCGACATCGACGAGTAGTTTGGAGTTCCCGGCCGGCAGCCTTGAATCTATGGAATGGGACGTCATCGTTATGCTTCAGGCCTCTTAGGACATTTGTCAAGTTTGCTATACTTAATAGCATAACTTGCCTTCCGTTGTTTGATGTTTGTGGTTAGTGACCTCTGCTTGTAATATTTTGGTTCTTCGCTCAGATATGGGCTTGATGTAATAGTTTTTGTGTCGTAGGGTCACTGATGTGTTACCGATTCTTCACTAGATGTTCTCGAGCTCAAGGTTAAGCTTATTACAGACGGAGGTCTGGGATTTGTTTAGCCTTGATCCCGGGGGTGTCACAGGTTTTGGTATCAGAGTAGTACCGACTGTAGGAAACCCTTTATATTGGTCGATGTTGAGTCTAGTGCTTGTGAAAACTATTTTCAAAAATGAAAATTATGTTCGAAAAATCTGGTATGCTTCTTTTTCTTCTTATCTAGTTTTTCTCTAATTCTGGGTCATCTTATCTTGTGTTGATTTGGAAAAGTTTTGCTATCTCGTCCAGTCTTTCAAAAGTTAGGTTCCGGTTAGGCATGTCGTTTGTCAACCATTTGACCTAGTATTGAGTTCTCCAGAGTCAAGTTGAGTGTGTGTTTCTTGTTTCCCTTTGTTCTGCTTCTTCTGACAGATTTCTTTCTATCATGATCTATCTATTTTATGGGTCCACAACATCATGTTGATGGTTCCATAGTGCTCTGTTCTAGGCTTCGAGGTATCCTCTCGCTTTGTGTGCCTCCTTTTAATTTGTTCGGGTGCTTCAGAAGTTGTTTCTTTTCTTGGAAGCTACCTTGTGATTGCTACCTCGTGGTACCCTCTGTCCTACTAAGATAGTAGTTACTCTTTTCTCTGGGTTTTAACCCTCAGACTTGAACCTAAGATCCCCGATTGTGCTGGATTCCGGTGTTGTGAATCTTGTACATGAAGCTGACCTTTAACCCAAGATCCATTCTGATGAAACATGTGGTTAATGTTCACACATTAACTCAGGATGGTTAGTACCTTCTAGTATAGCCTTCAAGCTTGTGGATATTGTCGCTACTGAACACGTGACGATAAAGGACTTCCCCTACCACAAGCTATGGCGAATGTTCTTTAATGGAACCAAATAGATCACGACAAGAGTGCTCCTCGTGAGTCCCACTTCTATACTCGTGACTCTGCCACACCTTACCTATTCTATGCACTGGTTTTCGGAAGGTTGATAATCGATGCATCCACATCTCGGGATTTCAATCCTGAGCATGTTCCATTCCTTTGTTGCTTTCCGACCTTTGTCTACCAGTTAGTAGCCAAGTAGTAAATGTGCATCGGTGTCTTCCGATGTAAGATACTCCTGTGGTTCGTCAAGACAAAACATTTCGGGATGTCTAGGAGAAACAAACTCTAGTACCTCGTCATATCTAGGACCAGGTCAAAGTGTTGTAAACCACAGATCAAGAGGCATTGATTAGCTTCTATATGTTCCACCTTAAAGTGTCACACTCTTTTATACTAAGAGGTCGTGCTGAGTTTCAGGACCCTTAATAACGTGATGCTTCACATATTTACCCACCCTCCCTCGAGCTCTCGTGCTCGTGAATGATGTGTGTGCGCAATAATGTGGTCATCTGAGATTATTAGCAATTTCCATTGCTTTAAACTCAAAGGACATTTGTGTCATTCTTAGCGTGATGGTTAACCCTATCAGTAAGCGAAGTTTGAATGTGCTACCAGGTCCGACATTCTGGTACACCCTCTTCAGTCAAAGATTTAGGCTCATGCCGAAGCTCTGAGACTATGTCTTCTTGCCTTACCAAGCAAGTTTCCCTCTTGAACTAAGTGACATATCGGTGATCCGTGATATTCTAGATGTCTACTAGAAGTGTCGCCATGTTGCCACATGACCGTGATGTAAAGTTCTTGAGCAAGCAAGTTCTCTGAACTACTCCTTTCTCCAAGGATCCGTTCTGGATACCCCTGAACAGGTTGGTTAAGCTTAAACAACAACTTGGAGAGTTGTAAGAAAAAATGTCTATTCAACTCAGTTCCTTCTTAAAGGGATATCTGGTTGTGTTCGTGTTGAAGCCAGATATTATCTCCTTTGTGAATATGTTATCTTTCCTACCTTTGATTTGATTTGGGCTATCGTCAACTAAAACTCGGTTCCAAGAACTATCTGTTGGTGTATTTACTTGTGATGTCCCACCTAAGTGCATCTTCTTGTCGACTGGTCTGACCAATGTCTATGCCTTGTTTATACAACATGTGAGTATGTCTTCTTGGAGTGTATAGATAAGTCTGTTATTGAGCCCATCAATGACATCCTTACCTTCTCCATGCTAGAAAAGATTCATATGGAACATTTGGCATTAATGTTGGAAACTTTTGAGAACCATCTTTGTGCCATTTTGAAGTATGTGTTTTGGAAGTTAGAAGTAAACCTCTCTAGTTCACGCACAAATGTTGAAAGATGTCGCCGTGGATTCGAGTAGAGTTGTCTTTGTCTCCTCGGAAATCATTTCAAATTAGCCAAGCATGTGCGAAGAATTCTTGATATGGTAGGTTGATACCTTCACGTATCAAGAAGATCCTCCAAGAACACCAAGCCACTGATTGATTTGTTCACGGAAGATAAGAAGTCCAACAGAACTTCGATATCCTCCTAAATGTTTTCCAACAAGGATTCAGTTGTGTTTCATTGGAAACAATTCATGTAGATGCAATTATCTTTTGATAACTTGCTAATACATGTGTTTCGCAATCTACCTCATCTTTTGGAGTTTGACACTGTAGTCTGTGTCTTGAGAATCTAGTGGCTTTACCTCTGTGGTAAATGTTGCAAATATTCTATTCGGACATGCTGAGTCTGAAGTATCTCTCCACTCAACCAAATCTGAATCTCAAGAAGATATGATGGTTGGTGTTCTTCAAGGGTTGACATAGGTCCCTCTGTACATCTGGCAAGATTGCTGTAATGGTTGACACACTTAGCCGGAAAGACCTTTTGTCATATTCTCTTGAATCAGCAGTAACAACCACTCTTCATGAGGCATCTTCTGTGACTTACTATAGGAGTTATGCTTATGGTTTCCTTTTTATCCGAAGTCCGACCTTTACTTGATGACTGGTTAAAGGCACATCACAAGAGTCTTCGCTAATGGTGTTTGGAACATCAAGGAGAACATTTAAAGTAGTGTTGCTAAATGTCTCTCGGTCAATCCTCTAGACCCTTTTACATTGGCAAGCGCCTTGTTATGCCAAGTACTTGGAGTCGGAGAATGAAGTTTCTTTCTTCTAGTGTCATCAGGAATCTTCTTACCTATTCATCTTGGTGGTGCAAAGTGATATCCAGATCGTTGGCAAAGATTTTGATAGCTCTAGATGAATACTGAGTTTCCTTCCCGCTTTCTTAAATGTGTTTGAAGAGCGACTATGATTTTGGTAACCAATAGTTTCTCTTGTTACATGTTCCTTGTGACTCTTGAGAGTCCTCTCCACTAAAACACCTTTCTATCTTGGCCTTCTGTTGAACCGAAGAATGACCCTTCTACCTCAAAAGTAGTCAACAGCTTGGTTTTGTTGGTACCTATCATTTCCACCTGTAAAGCTCTATTAAGATGTTAGTAGAGGTTTATCTCTCGAAGTCTGCGGTCATGTTCTTTCTATTGGAAGTTCCCTTCCTTCAGAAGTCAAACTCTTCGGCAAGTTCCATGGTCTCAATCCTTATGAAGACCAGCTATCTGTCACCTTGCAAACCATCTCCTTTTGTTTCCTCCTTTACCTTGATGTGTTTCATGTTGTTAGCTCTAGAGATGTTTGCGAAGCATCTATCCATGAGTTGATCATGAGATACTCAGTTTGTGGTTCCGTGTCATTCCCTCTTTTCCTTAGTGTGAGCAGCCACCTCGAAGATTACGAAGCGTTTCGTCCACTCGTCATGGTGGCATGGATCAACCTT
The DNA here is from genome assembly GCA_030063025.1 of Avena longiglumis. NCBI lineage: Eukaryota > Viridiplantae > Streptophyta > Magnoliopsida > Poales > Poaceae > Avena > Avena longiglumis. The sequence continues at coordinate 530,362,936 of CP125976.1, forward strand.
TCGGAGAAGATTGTTGAAGTTTAGTGTGACCCTGTTCCTTCTATCTTCCTACCTAGGAATCTCGGGTCGAGATTCTTTTAAGGGGGATAGAATTGTAACAACCCTAGTTTTACTAGATAGTAAATGGGATTTTTTTGTGCATCCATGAGCATCATCTTAAAATTTCATGCAAGAAACAATAGCAAAACCCTAATCCTAACTCCTTTCCTCTTTATTTGAAATGTGTTCAAAATGGTTTTAAATGTTTTGAAAGTACAAAAGGATGGAGCCCAAAGACTAACCAGGGACCTACAATGTTTGAAATATTTACAAAGTTTCGCCTTTTTCAAAATAATATAAAACAGATTTGTATTTGAAAAATACAAAGAGAAAACAAAACAGAAAATGGAGAATGGTTTCAGGAAATAAAACAAGAGATGACCCAATGGCCGAGCCTCTCTCTCTCCCTCACTCGCCGATCGCGTAACCAACCCCAGCCCAAAGAGCCCATTGCAGCCCGCTCGCCCATACCCGCCTCTCTCCTTCATCGTCTTCCTCCCCTTTGCAAGATCCTCTCTATCACCACCGGCGCCGTCGATCCCTCCCCGCCGTGATTCCCGCCACCGACGAGCTCCAGGGGATGGATAAGAGCCGCAGCGCCCCTCCCTCTCGTCCTCATCCACTTCACCTCTCTCTCCCTGCCTCTCTCCTCTCTTTCCCGCCAGGCGACCGAACCCTAGCCGCCGCAGAACCGCTCCTCGCCATCGTTCTGTGCAACCCCGAGCCTCGCCGTGGTGTCTAGGAGCTCCGGCGTGCTCGACTTCTTCTCCCTGTCAAAGGAATCGGGCCAAAGCGCCCTCCATCACCGACGATGACCTCACCTTCCCCGACTCTGGCCGCCGTCGATTCATCGCCGTCAGACCATCCCCGGCCTCTCCGACCCATCTACCGTGTTCGTGGTGAGCCACTTGTCCTTGTGGCCTTCTCTGTTTCCTCCCTCTCGCTCTCTAGCTTCCTCCGCGCCGTGCCTCTGCTGCCACCGCCGCTCGCCGCCGTCAGGTGCGCAGCTCCGATCACCAAATCTAAGAGGCGCCGCCTTATTTCTGTTCCTCGCGGTCGTCTGCGCCGAACACGATCAACCCCGCTTGTCCGCGTGCACCTAATCACCTTCCCCGTCGTTGATCTGGGCAATCGCTGCGTGACGTCATACCGACATCGATGACATCAACGAGCGTGAGTCACCGCCAATAGGTTGCATGCCCTCTTTGCCAACGTGATGATGTGGCCTTGGGCCCATCGGTCAGTCACCCGGGTTAGCTGTAGCCTGGGTGCAAAAAGTATTTCCCCATTTTGTTATAATTTCAGAAAATGAATAAAACTTGTAAATTCAATAAGTAATTATTTATAAGTTAGAAAAATACAAATAATATATCAAAATGTTCATAAAAATGAACTCTATCTAATTACACTATAATCATGCATTGATAATCAACTTACATGACAAGTTTAATTAGACAAGCAAATGCACCCTCCCATATGCATTCGGGGTTTCTCCGAATTAGGGTTTGGACCCCTCGGACCCCGATTAAAATGACCAAGCATGTTTAGGGTTTTAATTTCAATACAATTCAACTTGTCATATCATCATCCTTGTTTGAGTATTACATCGATGCCATGTGTTGATTGTTTCCCTCTCTTTCCGGTGTTTGGTTCTTCCTCGGTAGAATACGATATCGGGATCGAGATTGAAGACCGAGATCAACACCGTCGAAGCTCGAAGACAAATACTTGACCAACTGTAATCAAGTCAAGTACCAGATGTCCAAAGCTCCTCTTTCTGGATATCAATTGGCAAAGGCAAGCGAAACCCCACACATGATATAATCCTATGCTTTCAAGCATTCTAAGTTCTTGCCATGTGCATATGATTCTAAAGTCTTTTATCGATAGATAGAGTAATCCTATTTGATGCATGTTTCCTTTGAACCTATAATCCCTGATCCACTGCTCCTAGCATAATTAGGGGTTGGCTTTATGATCGCTGCTAGAGCTACTTTATCTGTTGTGCTTAGCCAAGCTTAGTTGTTCTGGTGATTCACTTGGCTGATGGTTCCGGTCTTCGAATGAACCTAGTTGGACAGGAGAACGTGGTATGACAGGTGAACTAAGTTAAACATGCTAAGTCTAGTATGGGAGGCCACGAGGGTTGTGGTTTTTGCAGTCCCATACTTGCCACCCTTAGGACCCGAGGTTCTTGCCTCTTGAACCAAGACGAGCATACAGCCACACGGGGTTATATAGGGACCCCCTTGACCCCAACTTGCCTAGTCTGATCCATGAGTCTGTAGTTTGAAGATTTATTCGGCACCCCCAAAGAAAAAGATTTTGGAAAATGGTGCAAGCATATAGGACGTGGCCGGGTGAAGGATGCTCGGCATTGAACTGGATGTCGGTACACAGAGTCGAGGACCGCCTGGGAGTATGGCCAACTACCATAGCCGGGAGCCCTTATGGTGACTCATGGATTAGGCAAAAGTAAGGGAAAGGTTTCGGTCGATCACCCTCTATCAGCACACCAAGGAAGTGTGTCATGTGACGCTAAGAGTCGGTCGGCGCGTGTGGGTAAAGTTGTACACCCCTGCAGGGTATTAATCCTTTCGAAAAGCCGTGTCCACGGTTATGGATGACTTGGGAATGGACGTGGGATCATAGAGAACTTGAACCTAATCATAAAAATTGGCAAATTAAGATAAATTGTGCTTAAGGATGCTTCCTCTTGGGTACGAGGGGGTGATCCTCGATAAGGTTCGATGATGACTTGGTGGATATCAAAATATGATGGTCAATACCTTGGATATGTCGCTTTCTTATCCACTTTTAAAACACTCTGATTAGACGAGCTTCTTCTCCCTCTTGTTTTACAAAACAAATTTGGCTTTATGCAAAACAACTCCACCAGCCATAAGTCTTGCGGAGTACACCCTGTACTCACCCCTTGCAGAGTAAGTTTTACCATAGAAGGTGAGTTCCTCACGGCATCGACATCGACGAGTAGTTTGGAGTTCCCGGCCGGCAGCCTGGAATCTATGGAATGGGAAGTCATCGTTATGCTTCAGGCCTCTTAGGCCATTTGTCAAGTTTTCTATACTTAATAGTATAACTTGCCTTTCGTTGTTTGATGTTAGTGGTCAGTGACCTCTACTTGTAATATTTTGGTTCTTCGCTCAGATATGGGCTAGATGTAATAGTTTTTGTGTCGTAGGGTCACTGATGTTTTACCGATTATTCACTGGATGTTCTCGAGCTCAAGGTTAACCTTATTACAGACGGAGGTCTGGGATTTGTTTAGCCTTGATCCCGGGGGTGTCACATGTCTCCATCGTTTTGGCAATAGAAACTAGTAAAGTATGTTGTTGGGTCAAAGTCATATTGGCTCAGGTTTTAGAAATGCCAGAACATTTGAGAATATTAGAAAGAGCCAAGACATCTCTTTTTGTAAAATAGCTTTTTGGAAACTAGTGTTGAGATGAGGAGTACACTATTAATACACAACCAGTTGCTTGAGCACAAGCAAACAAGTATGCACACACTGCAAGAAAAAGTTTTTTCCCCCTGATTTTTGCCATTCTGACTTAAATCAGCGTTACTGAAATTGGGATGTTACACAGGCTGTCAGATTTGAACGAGATCGATGGTCCGTGGTCGTTTGCCATTTCTGGCCGCGGGAGCCAGCGAGAAAACCCTAGCCGGTGATAGGGAGAGGCGAGGAGGATCACCGAGGGCCCAGGGGAGGTCGAGGAGGGGCTAGGTCGACGCGGTCGATGATGGTGAGTCCGGGGATGGTCGGCTCGAGGGGTCCTGGCGACGAGGAGGTCCTCGTGCGATGACGACCGAGAGGGAACTCGTCAGGGTTCGCCGGGGTTGGTACCTGCGGTGCCTGCATGTTGAGAAGAAGGGTATTGTTAGGTAGAGGAGGGAGAGGGGGTCGCAGTGTTATGACATGCAGAGGGAGAAGGGCTAGGGGGAAGAGCTCTTGCTCGATTTCGTGGAGGAGGAAAGGTATTTTTAGGGAATTTTTCCTTGTTTCTGCCATTTAGGAAAAAGGGCAAAAAAAAATAATAAAGGATCTCAAAAATATTTATTTTTGTGTTGGAAGGATGGGATATGTTATATAGGAATCAAATGTTCCTTGAGTTGAAAAGGTGATTTGGAGAAAAACAAAATTGCCTTTATAGACAAGGATTTTGAGAAATTGGTAAGTAGAGGAAAATAAATAATTTAATAATAAAAATAATTGGGAGAATTATTTGGGGATGCTTATATCCGAGGTATATGATGTAAAAATTGATGTGGGCAGCAAGGTCAACCTTAGCTTTGAAGAAAAGTGATGAAAAGGGTGGAAACTAGATTCTTGGAGGATATAGGGTTTGGTTATTCTGATGCCACCTAAACAGGGTTGGATTAGGGAGCTCAGAGATCACCATGGTACAAGGGATATATGTATGGATAGACCATATCATACATCATGGAAGCAAGAGTTGGGATTAGTTGGATTTGAGGGGATCATGATGAGATAGCAAACTTTGTTGAAAATAAGGTTGCCATAACAGATACATCAGGTAGCCTCCTAAACCATGTGGGTTTAGGAAGCACAAGGCTCCAATGGAAGCAAGGGAAGTGGGGGTTGATATGACATGATAAGTAGATCACAATAATGCAAAGATTTGGTCAAGGGGAGGTGGCATATATATGTCAGATTCGGCCAAAGTAGGAAAGATGATAAGATTTGCAAAAAATATTATTATCTTGACTACAAAACCATCATGGAGGAGTGGGACATAGAATGGCTTAGCTAAGGGAAAGAAATGTCTTTGTTAGTACTAATGATGTACTACAAGATGGTTCAAGTACATTCTCAATAATGCACCTAGGTTGGAAGAGGTAGGGCTCCAAAGATTGAATCTAGAGAAGAAATCCAGACTTAGCCATTTTGGAAGTTTTGGGGATTTTTAACTAGAGTGCAAGTGTAGATAATTTTGGAGAGGATGATAGGTTCCAAACTCATGATCATATGAAGGAGGTTGATGTGAGGGATAAGCAGATATTATACCTGCTTAGTTTGGGTCTTCACTGAGTTAGAATCCATCCAAAAGGGTTATCCTTGGTTTGAGGTAAGCAAGAGGTGAGATGATCAATTGAGTGGATTAGTACAGATCTAGACTTGGATGCTTGCTTTGAGATTGATGATCACATGCATATATTGGGTCCTAAAGGATGATATACTAGATTAACTCACACTAGTTTCCTAAGAAAACAAGGCAAATAGCAGATCAAGGCAAATCATCAGACACTAGATCAAGGCAATTCATCAACCAGCAGATCAAGGAAATTCATCTTATTACTTATCTAACTACTACTAGGGTTACCATCAAGCCTATCTTGAGGTAAGGAGGGGTATTTTAAAAGGGGTTTTGGCTTTGAGGTAAGATAAGGATCATATTGGTATTACTACCAAGATTGAGATGAAAAGGTTTTAATAAAGTTTTGGAAAACCTAGGGATAAGAATAGTTGAAGGTTCTATCTTGAAAACATAAGGAGAGTATATATATGTCTCCATCGTTTTGGCCATAGAAACTAGTAAAGTATTTTTTGGGTCAAAGTCATCTTGGTTCATGTTTTATAAATGCCAGAACATTTGAGAATATGAGAAAGAGCCAAGACATCTCTTTTTGTAAAATAGCTTTTTGGAAACTAGTGTTGAGATGAGGAGTACACTATTAATACACAACCAGTTGCTTGAGCACAAGCAAACAAGTATGCACACACTACAAGAAAAAGTTTTTTCCCCCTGATTTTTGCCTTTCTGACTTAAATCAGGGTTGCTGAAATTGGGATGTTACGCAGGATGTCAGATTTGAACGAGATCGACGGTCCATGGTCGTCTTCCACCTCTGGCCGCGGGAGCCGGCGAGAAAACCCTAGCCTGTGATAGGGAGAGGCGGGGAGGATCACCGAGGGCCCAGGGGAGGTCGAGGAGGGGCTAGGTCAACGCGGTCGTTGATGGTGAGTCCGGGGATGGTCGGCTCGAGGGGTCCTCGCGACGAGGAGGTCCTCGCGCTATGACGACCGAGAGGGAGCTCGTCAGGGTTCGCCGGGGTTGGTACCTGCGGTGCCTGCATGTTGAGAAGAAGGGTATTGTTAGGTAGAGGAGGGAGAGGGGGTCGCAGTGTGATGACATGCAGAGGGAGAAGGGCTAGGGGGAAGATCTCTTGCTCGATTTCGTGGAGGAGGAAAGGTATTTTTAGGGAATTTTTCCTTGTTTCTGCCATTTAGGAAAAATGGCAAAAAGAAATAATAAAGGATCTCAAAAATATTTATTTTTGTGTTGGATGGATGGGATATGTTATATAGGCATCAAATGTGCCTTGAGTTGACAAGGTGATTTGGAGAAAAACAAACTTGCCTTTATAGACAAGGATTTTGAGAAATTGGTAAGTAGAGGAAAAGAAATAATTTAATAATAAAAATAATTGGGAGAATTATTTGGGGATGCTTATATCCGAGGTATATGATGTAAAAATTGATGTGGGCAGCAAGGTCAACCTTAGTTTTGAAGAAAAGTGATGAAAAGGGTGGAAACTAGATTCTTGGAGGATCTAGGGTTTGGTTATTCTGATGCCACCTAAACAGGGTTGGATTAGGGAGCTCAGAGCTCACCATGGTAAAAGGGATATATGTATGGATAGACCATATCATACATCATGGAAGAAAGAGTTGGGATTAGTTGGATTTGAGGGGATCATGATGAGATAGCAAACTTTGTTGAAAATAAGGCTGCCATAACAGATACACCAGGTAGCCTCCTAAACCATGTGGGTTTAGGAAGCACAAGGATCCAATGGAAGCAAGGGAAGTGGGGGTTGATATGACATGATAAGTAGATCACAATAATGCAAAGATTTGGTCAAGGGGAGGTGGCATATATATGTCAGCTTCGGCCAAAGTAGGAAAGATGATAAGATTTGCAAAAAAGATTATTATCTTGACTACAAAACCATCATGGAGGAGTGGGACATAGAATGGCTTAGCTAAGGGCAAAAATTGGCTTTGTTATTACTAATGATGTACTACAAGATGGTTCAAGTACATTCTCAATAATGCACCTAGGTTGGAAGAGGTAGGGCTCCAAAGATTGAATCTAGAGAAGAAATCCAGACTTAGCCATTTTGGCAGTTTTGGGGATTTTTAACTAGAGTGCAAGTGTAGATGATTTTGGAGAGGATGATAGGTTACAAACTCATGATCACATGAAGGAGGTTGATGTGAGGGATAAGCAGATATTATCCCTGCTTAGTTTGGGTCTTCACTGAGTTGGAATCCATCCAAAAGGGTTATCCTTGGTTTGAGGTAAGCAAGAGGTGAGATGATCACTTGAGGGCTTAGGATAGATCCAGACTTGGATGCTTGCTTTGATATTGATGATCACATGCATATATTGGGTCCTAAAGGATGAGCTACTAGATTAACTCACACTAGTTTCCTAAGAAAACAAGGCAAATAGCAGATTGAGGCAAATCAACAGACAGCAGATCAAGGCAATTCATCAACCAGCAGATCAAGTCAATTCATCTTATTACTTATCTAACTACTACTAGGGTTACCATCAAGCCTATCTTGAGGTAAGGAGGGGTATTTTAAAAGGGGTTTTGGCTTTGAGGTAAGATAAGGATCATCTTGGTATTACTACCAAGATTGAGATGAAAATGTTTTAATAAAGTTTTGGACAACCTAGGGATAAGAATATTTGAAGGTTCTATCTTGAAAACATAAGGAGAGTATATCTATGTCTCCATCGTTTTGGCCATAGAAACTAGTAAAGTATTTTTTTGGGTCAAAGTCATCTTGGTTCATGTTTTATAAATGCCAGAATATTTGAGAATATGAGAAAGAGGCAAGACATCTCTTTTAGTAAAATAGCTTTTTGGAAACTAGTGTTGAGATGAGGGGTACACTATTAATACACAACCAGTTGCTTGAGAACAAGCAAACAAGTATGCACACACTGCAAGAAAAAGTTTTTTCCCCCTAACTTTTGCCTTTCTGACTTAAATCATGGTTGCTGAAATTGGGATGTTACACGGGCCGTCAGATCTGAACGAGATTGACGGTCTGTGGTCGTCTGCCACCTCTGGCCGCGGGAGCCGGCGAGAAAACCCTAGCTGGTGACAGGGAGAGGTGGGGAGGCTCACCGAGTGCTCGGGGAAGGTCGAGGAGGGGCTAGGTCGACGCGGTCGACGATGGGGAGTCCGGGGATGGTCGGCTCGATGGGTCCTGGCGAAGAGGAGGTCCTTGCGCGATGTCGACCGAGAGGGAGCTCGTCGGGGTTCGCCGGGGTTGGTACCTATGGTGCCTGCATGTCGAGAAGAAGGGTATTGTTAGGTAGAGGAGGGAGAGGGGTTCGCAGTGTGATGACATGCAGAGGGAGAAGGGCTAGGGGGAAGAGCTCTTGCTCGATTTCGTGGAGGAGGAAAGGTATTTTTACAAAAAATTTCCTTTTTTCTGCCATTTAGGAAAAAGGGCAAAAATAAATAATAAAGGATCTCAAAAATATTTATTTTCAAGTTGGAAGGATGGGATATGTTATATAGGCATCAAATGTGCCTTGAGTTGACAAGGTGATTTGGAGAAAAATAAACTTGCCTTTATAGACAAGGATTTTGAGAAATTGGTAAGTAGAGGAAAAGAAATAATTTAATAATGCAAATAATTGGGAGAATTATTTGGTGATGCTTATATCCAAGTTATATGATGTAAACTTTATTTGGGCACCAGGGTCAACCTTGGTTTTCAAGAAAAATGATGAAAAGGGTGGAAACTAGATTCTTGGAGGATCTAGGGTTTGGTTATTTTGATGCCACCTAGACAGGGTTGGATTAGGGAGCTCAGAGCTCACCATGGTACAAGGGATATATGTATGGATAGACCATATCATACATCATGGAAGCAATAGTTGGGCTTAGTTGTATTTGAGGTGATCATGATGAGATAGCAAACTATGTTGAAAATAAGGCTGCCATAATAGATACATCAGGTAGCCTGCTAAACCATGTGGGTTTAGGAAGCACAAGGCTCCAATGGAAGCAAGGGAAGTGGGGGTTGATATGACATGATAAGTAGATCACAATAAGGCAAAGAGTTGGTCAAGGGGAGGTGGCACATAGATGTTAGCTTCGACCAAAGTAGGAAATATGATAAGATTTGCAAAAAAGATTATTATCTTGACTACAAAACCATCATGGAGGAGTGGGACATAGAATGGATTAGCTAAGGGCAAGAATTGGCTTTGGTAGTACTAATGATGTACTACAATATGGTTCAAGTACATTCTCAAGAATGCACCTAGGTTAGAAGAGGTAGGGCTCCAAAGATTAAATCTAGAGAAGAAATCCAGACTTAGCCATTTTGGCAGTTTTGGGGATTTTTAACTAGAGTGCAAGTGTAGATGATTTTGGAGAGGATGCTAGGTTCCAAACTCATGATCATATGAATCAGTTTGATGTGAGGGATAAGCAGATATTATCTCTTCTTAGTTTGGGTCTTCACTGAGTTGGAATCCATCCAAAAGGGTTATCCTTGGTTTGAGGTAAGCAAGAGGTGAGATGATCAGTTGAGTGGCTTAGGATAGATCCAGACTTGGATGCTTGCTTTGAGATTGATGATCACATGCATATATTGGGTCCTAAAGGATGAGCTACTAGATTAACTCACACTAGTTTCCTAAGCAAACAAGGCAAATAGCAGATTAAGGCAAATCATTAGACAGCAGATCAAGGCAATTCATCAACCAGCAGATCAAGGCAATTCATCTTATTACTTATCTAACTACTACTAGGTTTACCATCAATCCTATCTTGAGGTAAGGAGGGGTATTTTAAAAGGGGTTTTGGCTTTGAGGTAAGATAAGGATCATGTTGGTATTACTACCAAGATTGAGATCAAAAGGTTTTAATAAAGTTTTCGAAAACCTAGGAATAAGAATAGTTGAAGGTTCTGTCTTGAAAACATAAGGAGAGTATATATATGTCTCCATCGTTTTGGCAATAGAAACTAGTAAAGTATTTTGTTGGGTCAAAGTCATATTGGCTCTGGTTTTAGAAATGCTAGAACATTTGAGAATATGAGAAAGAGCAAAGACATCTCTTTTTCTAAAATAGCTTTTTGGAAACTAGTGTTGAGATGAGGATTACACTATTAATACACAACCAGTTGCTTGAGCACAAGCAAACAAGTATGCACACACTGCGAGAAAAAGTTTTTCCCCCTGATTTTTGCCTTTCTGACTTAAATAAGGGTTGCTGAAATTCGGATGTTACACGGGCCGTCAAATCTGAACGAGATCGACGGTCCGTGGTCATCTGCCACCTCTGGCCGCGAGAGCCGGCGAGAAAACCCTAGCCGGTGACAGCGAGAGGTGGGGAGGCTCACCGAGGGCTCAGGGAGGTCGAGGAGGGGCTAGGTCGACACAGTCGACCATGGTGAGTCCGGGGATGGTCGGCTCGCGGGGTCCTGGCGACGAGGAGGTCCTCTTGCGATGACGACAGAGAGGGAGCTCATCAGGGTTCGCCGAGGTTGGTACCTGTGGTGCCTGCATCTCAAGAAGAAGGGTATTGTTAGGTAGAGGAGGGAGAGGGGGTCGCAGTGTGATGACATGCAGAGGGAGAAGGGCTAGGGGGAAGAGCTCTTGCTCGATTTCGTGGAGGAGGAAAGGTATTTTTAGGGAATTTTTCTTGTTTCTGCCATTTAGGAAAAAGGGCAAAAAGAAATAATAAAGGATCTCAAAAATATTTATTTTTGAGTTGGAAGGATGGGATATGTTATATAGGCATCAAATGTGCCTTGAGTTGATAAGGGGATTTGGAGAAAAACTAACTTTCCTGTATAGACAAGGATTTTGAGAAATTGGTAAGTAGAGGAAAAGAAATAATTTAATAATCCAAATAATTGGGAGAATTATTTGGGGATTCTTATATCCAAGTTATATGATGTAAACTTGATGTGGTCATCAAGGTCAACCTTGGTTTTGAAGGAAAGTTATGAAAATGGTGGAAACTAGATTCTTGGAGGATCTAGGGTTTGGTTATTCTGATGCCACCTAAACAGGGTTGGATTAGGGAGCTCAGATCTCACCATGGTACAAGGGATATATGTATGGATAGACCATATCATACATCATGGAAGCAAGAGTTGGGCTTAGTTGGATTTGAGGTGATCATGATGAGATAGCAAACTTTGTTGAAAAAAAGGCTATCATAACAGATACATCAGGTAGCCTCCTAAACCATGTGGGTTTAGGAAGCACAAGGCTCCAATGGAAGCAAGAGAAGTGGGGGTTGATATGACATGATAAGTAGATCAAAATCGTGCAAAGAGTTGGTCAAAGGTAGGTGGCATATAGAAGTGAGATTCGGCCAAAGTAGGAAAGATGATAAGATTTGAAAAAAAGATTATTATCTTGACTACAAAACCATCATGGAGGAGTGGGACATACAATGGATTAGCTAAGGGAAAGAATTGGCTTTGGTAATACTAATGATGTAATACAAGATGGTTCAAGTACATTCTCAATAATGCACCCAGGTTGGAAGAGGTAGGGCTCCAAAGATTAAATCTAGAGAAGAAATCTAGACTTGGCCATTTTGGCAGTTTTGGGGATTTTTAACTAGAGTGCAAGTGTAGATGATTTTGGACAGGATGCTAGGTTCCAAACTCATGATCATATGAAGGAGGTTGATGTGAGGGATAAGCAGATATTATACCTACTTAGTTTGGGTCTTCACTGAGTTGGAAACCATCAAGAAGGGTTATCCTTGGTTTGAGGTAAGCAGGAGGTGAGATGATCACTTGAGTGGCTTAGGATAGATCCAGACTTGGATGCTTGCTTTGAGATTGATGATAACATGCATAGATTGGGTCCTAAAGGATGAGCTACTAGATTAACTCACACTTGTTTCCTAAGTAAACAAGGCAAACAACAGATCAAGGCAAATCATCAGACAGCAGATCAAGGAAATTCATCAGCCAGCACATCAAGGCAATTCATCTTATTACTTAACTAACTACTACTAGGTTTACCATCAAGCCTATCTTGAGGAAAGGAGGGGTATTTTAAAAGGGGTTTTGTCTTTGAGGTAAGATAAGGATCATCTTGGTATTACTACCAAGATTGAGATGCAAAGGTTTTAATAAAGTTTTTGAAAACCTAGGGATAAGAATAGTTGAAGGTTCTGTCTTGAAAACATAAGGAGAATATATATATCTCTCCATCGTTTTGGCAATAGAAACTAGAGTAAAGTATTTTTTTGGGTCAAAGTCATCTTGGCTCAGGTTTTAGAAATGCCAGAACATTTGAGAATATGAGAAATGAGCCAAGACATCTCTTTTTGTAAAATAGCTTTTCGGAAACTAGTGTTGAGATGAGGAGTACACTTTTAATACACAACCAGTTGCTTGAGCACAAGCAAACAAGTATGCACACACTGCAAGAAAAAGTTTTTTCCCGTGATTTTTGCTTTTCTGACTTAAATCATGGTTGCTGAAATTGGGATGTTACACATACCTTCACAATGGCCAGCCGAACATTTTCCGGTAGAATCCCTCTCAATGCAACCGAAAGCAATTGCGTCAAACCACATGGCAGTCATGGGACTTTAGGTTTTGGAATTTTTCTCTTTCATATTTACTATTCCCTTTATGTTAGTCGAGAAGCCAGACAGGACCTTGATACTAAAAAGGACTTCAAAAAATATTTCCTTCTCTTCCTTGGTAAGAGCGTAGTTGGTAGGCCCTTGAAACTGCCCTAGATGCTTGCCATCTCGTCCTTTATGACGTTGCTGGTCCTCCCGTGCTTCCGGTGTATCTTTTGACTTCTCAATTGCAGAGAGGACCTCTTGGAGTTTTCAATAGGGTAGCTCCCAAAATATAGATTTCTTCTTCCACATGGGTGCGCGTCCGTCGGCGTCTTTCGGAACAGGTTGTCCTCCAGGACCCTTTCCAAATATTACATTTAAATCCTTGACCATACCAAATACATCAGACCCGACGGGGAAGGCTTCTTAGGTGATGCCTTTCGCCATCGAAATGCTTGCCTTTTTTCCTTAAGGTATGTCTGGGCGGAAGAAAACAACGATTATACAGGTACACATTCTTCCTAGATTTATCCAGATATATACTTTCAGTCTCATCTAAATAGTGTGTGCATGCATTATATCCCTTGTTCGTCTGTCCTGAGATGTTACTAAGAGCAGGCCAATCATTGATGGTTACGAACAGCAACGCTCGTAGGTCGAATGGCTCCTGTTTGTGCTCATCCCACACACATAAACCTCGTTCAGCCCACAACTGTAAAAGTTTATCAACTAGTGGCCTTAGCTACACATCAATGTCATTGCCTGGTTGCTTCGGGCCTTGGATGAGCACTGGCATCATAATGAACTTCTGCTTCATGCACAACCAAGGAGGAAGGTTGTAGATACATAGAGTGACAGGCCAGGTGTTTTGATTGCAGCTCTGCTCCCCAAAAGGATTTATGCCATTTGTACTTAGACCAAACCATAAGTTTCTTGCGTCACCAACAAAGTCCGGGAAGTCTCTCTCGATTCCATTGTCGAACATCAGCGGGGTGCCTCAACATCCCGTCTTTCTTACGCTCTTCCATGTGCCATCGCAACAACTTGGCATGCTCTTTGTATGTGAACAAACGTTTCAATCGTGGTATTATAGGAGCATACCACATCACCTTGGCAGGAACCCTCTCCCTGGGTGGCTCGCCATCAACATCACCAGGGTCATATTTTCTGATCTTATACCGTAATGCAGTGCATACCGGGCATTTATCCAAATTCTCATACTTAACACCGCGGTAGAGGATGCAGTCATTAGGGCACGCATGTATCTTCTGCACATCTAATCCTAGAGGGTAGATGAGCTTCTTTGCTTCATATGTACTGGCGTACAATTCGTTATTTCTTGGAAGCAACCTCTTCATGAGTACCAGCAACTTCTCAAATCCCGAGTCAGTCACACCGGTCTCTACCTTCCACTTCAGCAATTCCAGTGTGCTACTCAGCTTCTTCTAGCCATCTTCACAAGTTGGGTACAACAATTTGTTGTGGTCCTGTAACATCTGCTCAAACTGCAACCTCTCATTTTCCGTGTCGCAATCTCGCTTCGCATCAGAAAATGACCCGACCAAGATCATCAGCGGGCCGGTCTGGTTCTCGTTCTTCACCTCCTTCTTCTTCATTGTCTTCCATTGCGGTATCAGCTTATTCAGGGAACATAGATCGGTAGTTGTCATCATCGTTCTCTTCTTAATCGCCTTCTTCCATCACAACCCCTCTTTCTCCGTGTTTGGTCCAAACATTATAGCCGGACATAAAACCAGACCGAAGCAGGTGGTTCTGAATGACTCTTGCGGAAGTGTGAGCCTTCTCATTTCTATAGTCAACACATAAACCATCCCTCCATTTGTTCTCCTCATCCACAACTCGAAAAGAACGCACGCCTTCTCTAAAAGCAGCAGAGCGTCGGTCACCGTACATCCATGGATGGCTCATCTGTATCATATAAATATATGTCAAACGCAATCACTATGTTGCTAACCTTTTATTACACATGGAAACAAAGATGAGAAAACTTAAGTGTGGCTCGGGCACCTCATATCATGTTTGTCTTGTGTGACCTAAACTCGCATCTCTCTAATGGACATTTCACCGAAAACCTCTAGTGCATATGTATGAATAATAAAAAAATAGCACAACAACACTCTCTCCCACCATAAAAAAACAGTTGAGAGGAGGAGGGGGCTGTGCGTATATATAGGGCCGGACCACTAGTCCCGGTTTGAGATACAAACCTGGACTAAAGGGGGTGCCTCCAGCGAGCGGCAGGGCCAAGGCCCTTTAATCCCAGTTTGTGTCTCAGACCGGGACTAATGGGGTCTAACGGGTCGGGACCTATGGTTCTGGGTGGCTCAGGCCATCCGGCGAGGGCCATTAGTCCCGGAACCAGCCACAACCGATACTAATGGCCTGGACGAACGAACTGTTTTCTACTAGTGGTTGCTAGGACGGCGGCCTGCCACCAGTCCGCGAATCTGTCCCGTATGGAAGGGATATTGTGCATTGTTTTTATACATTAATTTGATTAACATATTGTGCATTGTTTTTCATGAAAAGGAATCATTGCATACTATGTTGCACAATGTAAAAGAAGTGAGGCTAGCTCACTTGGCAAGGCTAGTGGCTATACAACCCCGCTACCCAGTGATGAGGATATGCCTACCGGGGTATACCCAGCAGGACGTTTCCGACTGGCCCAGGAACTGGCGAGTGGGGCTGCAAGACGGCGACTGGATCAAGGCCTGGTGTGGATCCAAGCATTTGGAAGGCCCAGGCAGTAGATAGGCCCAGTCGAGTTAGGTTAAACGATTACCGAAGCCTTAACTGATTTGGTTGAGATATGTAAACCCTAGGAGAGGTGAGTCTATATAAACCTCCCTACAGGGCGTGTAGAGATACGTTCCACCATACACCCAAGCAACTCGCCTAGCCATGAGCTCGCCCATTGTACCACCATCATAATACAATCTAGCAGAGTAGGTCTTTACTCTCCGGGGCCGAACCTGGTAAAACCTTGTGTCTCCGCCTCATCTCGCACATGAGATGGCTGGCCGCCCTGCCCTCGTTCTACTACTCCCGCCGATTGCGGCATCTGCGTGACCATTCCCACCACAGTGGCGCCCAGTGGGGCCTGGCCGGTCAGCCGGTGTTCTGGCGAGATCAATTTGCCCATCAGGGCAGTGCGCCACGGCGAATGATAGCGATCGGCGAGATGCTCCAAATCTTGCCGAGCAGCTACGTCCGGCGCTTATCACGCCTGAGCGTGATCCTGCCGATTGGCACGATCAGCCTCTTCGTTGGCCTCACCGACGTCATCGTCTTGGAGGATTCGGCTCGCATCCGTGAGTCGCCGCCACGCGATCGACTCTCTGAGAGCCAGATCCGCACGATCCATCGCCTCGCCTCTGAGTACAACTTCGGCCTGACAGCGTGGCCAAAAACTTCGATGGCAGAAGACGCGGCCCTCAACGACGACGCCGACTCGGCGACCCCGGCGTCACTCGCCGGATCCATCACCGCGGCTTCACCCGCAGGCTCCATCACCCAGGTTTCCAACGTGGGAGACTGCGAGGATCCCTCCATCATTGGGATCTTCGACTTCGACTCCGGGTCGGAAAATTCCGCTGACCTCCGCGACGGGACTAGTCGCCACGCCGCGACCTACATGGCGACTGGCACCGATCCACCGGAGGATCCCTTCTCCACCCTGATCCCTCCTAACTCCACGGCAACGGAGGTCAAGGAACTCCTCCTGAAGCTAGCGGAGGCAGTCCGCAAAGAACAAGCCGAGCGTAAAAAATTTCGCCTCGAGCAGGTGACGGCGCAGGAGCTGTCGCGCTACCACCAGCAGCGGATCGGGACGCGCCTGAACCCCACCGGTATACGAACCGGACGACGAAACGGCCAGCGGGTAAGCGCGTCTGCGAGCAGCGCCACCAGGAAGCGCGGCCCCGCCAGGGTCGACGGCGATGGGCCCAAATTTGGATTTTTATTATTACAAAAACTCGTTGTTGGTGTCTCACCTACCGCTTTGCTTAAAAAAATGTAAAAACTGGTAGCAACCTAACTGAACATAGGCAAGAGGAAGATGGATGAGGAATAATATTTGAAACCTAGGAAGTTAAGGGTGTTTTGAGCTAGGAAGTTAAGGGTTTTTTGGTAACTCACTCCGTCCTCTCGCGTCTCCGGGGGACATACCCTAACCCCGCCGACACCTCCTCCCCCTCCATCCTTCTCCCCCTCATCGCCCCCAGAGGGCCGCTGGCCTAAGTACACGGCACTGGTGATGGGGGCGACGGGGATCTGGCCTCCTGGCCCGAGCGCGGTGGTAGGGAGGAGAACATCGGTGCTAGACGGGCCCCCTCGCCATTGACGTCTACGCGGCTCCGTCCGGCGGTGGCTTCATGGGAGCTCGAATTTGGAGGCATCGGCCTCTACCGAAGTGGGGCGGGTGGTGATATGGTGGAGGTGGTGTCAGCGATGGGATTCCATTGGAAGACCTAGATCGGCTCTCTATCCCTAATTGCCTGCTCGATCCATTCTCCTGAAACTGGCCGGTGGTGTGTGGATTGCTGTGTGGGATCTAATAAAGGAGGTGGTCCTTTGGTTTCTTTCGCACGAAGATGAAGATATTCTTTGATGTCTGCCTTCATTGATCTGGTCTGGAGAGGCGGGTTCCGGAAGGCTCCCATGGGCGTATCATGCCTAGAGATTGCTGGATCGGAAGGTATTCGGTCGAGCGCACCTTGTTTTTATGGACGTTTGGTTTCATCGGGAGCGTTGTGAAGCTCTGTTGTTTGTTCCCACCAAGTGCCATTCTTTGAGCCATGGTGAAGTCAGATGCGGAGAATATTAGGAAAACGGAAATATAAGGGTGGCGATGGTGATTGGGCACTGTTATGGCCATTCTTAGTGCCATTCTTGTGGCCATAGAGAACTGGCCGCGTGATCTGGGACTCGTTGCAGCTGCTTGTTGGTGCGGGAAGACAACACAAGGGGAGTTCTTAGTCTTATCTTGCAGGGTGAAAATCCAAGATCCGGCCTTAACTAGTTGTGTCTGGCAATGACCTTGTTGAAGGCATTGTTTTGTGAGCAAGGACTTTCTCCATGGTGAAAACCTATGATCTTTGATCAGGAAACGATGGCGCTTGGGAACTGTTTCCTTCTTGAATGCATTGTTATTGGAGAGGAGGACTACTGGTACGGTGTTGTTCTGATGGTGTCAGTGTCGTTACTTTGAGGATTAGTTCTCTATAACGGGACTTTTCTTTATTGTAATTCTTATTTTTTGAGCTGTGTGCATCCGTAGGGCCGCTAGGACATGCGTTGTTGCAAAGGCTGGGTGTAACTGGTATTCCTATGATATTAATATATACTATTTTCCAAAAATTGTTTAACTTTTGCTAACTAGTTTCAGACGTGATAATTTGACATAACCCTTGCACAACTAAGCATATTGTCACTTTATTTGTATTGAGCGCTTTACATGAGGGCGAAGGGGGATGGGAGTTATTTTTCATGTCAATATATCTCCCGTAATAGCTACGTTTCACAGTAAGACAATTTGGACACCTTCGGCTCACTAGTAGAAAACAGGACACTAGTCCCGGTTTGTAAGAGGCTTTAGTCCCGGATTGCAATCCGGGACTAACGTATCAGGACTAAAGGTTAGGCCTTTAGTCCCGGTTCTGTTACAAATCAGGACTAGATTGTCTCCACGTGGCCCCGCTACTGTTGAATTTGGAGGATATTTAGTCGGTTCGTAACACGACTAGGACTCTTCTGCCATGGCGTTTACTCAAAGCTGCTGCGGCAGGAGGTGGGGTTTTAGGGTTTTATTTTTTTGTGTTTGATTATTTTTCATTTTTTGTTTTCATATACATATTATTCTACGCTACTACATGCTGTATACATTGATGCATATATAATATAATTTCACTCACGATAACATAAATACATATAAATATATACACAACCGAGACTAGAGCTCGTCTAATTGATTTACACCAAGATCATCATTACAATAGCTACTGTCCTTTTGTGTCTATCCACGATTACATGAAGGTCTATCTATGTTGTACTCTCCTTTTGAGTTCATGATGTCCCTGAGCAAAAATCCCGACAACTCCTCTTGAATTGCTAGTAGGCGTTCATGTGGTAGGAGCTTATCCCACATCGCATCCAACTATATATAAAGAAGTAGATCATTATGAGTGGAACTCAACAAAAACTATGGTATAGAATAAATTGCGAATATATTGTTTACGTACTTGAAGAAAGTCTATGCCCTGCTCCATACACCCACGAATGAACTCGCATACGTAATATCCACATAAATAGTCCCCTGTGGCTACATCACACACTTTTTGATCGAGAATACAATTCAATCAGATAATAATCAAGCATGATAATTGTAAGAATGATAATTGTAATATCCATATAAATTAGTCCCCTAGATCTCGTACTACTTACCGGGACCGTACGAAAAGTGAGTTCCTCACGCCATTCACCGTGAACCTCCTTCATGAACCTTTTCCAAACCTTGGCTGGCAAAAAAGAAATGAATGAGTTATTAATTAGTTTACATCTCAGAGAATGAACGAAAGAGACAGATATAGTGATTGAAATTACTTTTGGAGGCAATCAATTATGCTGCGGTAGTCTTCCATCGGCTTCTTTAACGAGTCCGAGATTTCAACTTTTGCATGGTCAACGTCAATGTTTAGAAGAATCCAGTGGAAGCTGCGCACGTTTATATACACTTAACATCGAGTAAACAAAAATTGAATGTGTACAAGACAGTAAGACTCTTACCCATAGTTGTAAGAAAATAGTATTTGTTTCTTTTAATGTTGCTCCATTAAAAACATTAGCAAGTTATCCTCCGTTTCCTCGAGGTTATTTATTAGCGTATGTCCATTAACTCTGCTTGGGTCAACGAACCCAATGCTGTAGATTGACTTTCTTCTACATTCTTGAATCTTCATTCTGCATATATAATAGCATACAGAAGGAGCTATAGTGAGGATAATGACAGGAAATGAATTGAACGAGCTGAGTTAGTGACTTAATTACTTATAGACAATATATGCTGAGGAGGGACTTGTCGAGGGCGTCTAGGTTGAATAACTAAAATAGTTCACAAAGTTCAATGGAGATCTCGTCTGGACAGAAGTACTCCTATCCAACTTTACATAGGAGAAATTGTATCCCTTCCTTTGTGACTTTCAAGTACCAAATATGCAACAGTCGCATATGTGTTGGCAGATCATCGAATACCTCATCGCTGACAAGAGGCTCCCCGTAGACAAATTTTCATGCTATTGGTCCCTTGGAGACATTATCTCCACTGGCTAGAAGTGCTTCGACCGACACGTTACACTCCTTGGCTAATTTTATAGCTAATTCCATATCTATTCCACCTTGTGTGGGCTGGGGTAACACCTTGAGCGGGGCAATAGATTGTTTTGCCTGTTTGCTGAGCTGGGCAACTTCTTTTGATTTTCTCTCACTTGCAGTACTTCTTGATGACTTCTCTTTTAGTGTCTTCGTAAGATGGCGTGTATAGTCATCTTTCCTATTTAACACATGTTGTGGTGTATGCTAAAGGAATGCCTTGAAGTGCTTCTTGACTTTTGGATCAACTAGCACCTTTGGCTCTGGTTGTTTTGGTGCAAAATGGGCCTTCACTTCGGCCCGGGAGATCACCGCGCTTTCCTCATTAGTCCGGTGATAAGCTAACTTTGGAGGAGACGGCGGTAATCTTGGGAGGGGATCTTGTCATTTTCGGCATTGGGTCTCCCTCGACGTAGTGGTGTTATTCTTTCGCTTTCTTCCCTTTGATTCAGTGGGCGGAGGCGGAGGCGCCGGAGATGGAGATGCAGTCGCGCTGCGATCCCTCTTAGGAAGGGGTGGACTATTGTTTCTTGGTGGAGACGGTGGACTCGGAGGTGATGGATTTCTTCTCGGAGGAGAAGATTTCCTTGGCGCCCAGCCTGGAAACACGATGTGTTGTTTTTTCCAAAGAATGATCCCACCCTCCACTTCTCTAAGTGTTTTCTCCCCTTCGCCTGCAGGGATGTCAAGCTCAAGTGATCGACATGTGAGTTCAACTTCATCCGCACCGACACGAGCATATCCAAGTGGAATCTGACTTCCATGGTAGGTCGCTTCCGGTGGACAAGGTAAAGCAAAGCCTAGCGCCACCTTCATAGAAATGTTCTTCATTGTGACATGTAGCTCACAAGCTGTCCTTGCCTCGACTTCATCCACGGGGTAGCGAACCATCGTTGCACCGGACGTATCATCTATCACCGGTGCATTATTGTCCATCAGCATTGGATTATTAGCTTGTACCTCCGTGGAAGCCACGCTGCTTCTCCGCTGAGATGGGCCCACCGGACTGTCTAACGCAGGATCTTGCTGTCGGGCCAGTACTCTAAGTTCATTAATCTGCTCCTGCTGTAGCTTGAACATGGCTTGAAATTCCTTGTTCCTTTTTTCAACCTCCTCCAACCGCGTTGCCTCCTCCGCCTTCTGCCGGTTCGTTTTTCTGGATCGGCTTTAAGTGTCGATGTCAGCGGGAAACCCTGTCTTCCATGGAATAGATGGGCCACAGCCTCGTGTTCATCCGACTTTTTCAGGATTACCGAGGGCATATGTCAGCTCATCGTTCTCTCTGTCGGGAATGAACTTTCCATCTTTTCTCAGTTGTATCACTTTAACAAGTTCATCTTTGGGTTTAGTAATGGCCTCCTTTGTAACAATAATCTCCCCGGTTTCAGTGTCATACGACCCCCCATGCCCAAGGAGCCAATTTTTTGACCTCACGGGCCACTTATTTGTAGCTGGCGTGACCCCTTTTTTACGCATTTCTTCCTCGGTTTTTCCCAATTCGGCGTGGCCGTCTTGTAGCCACATGTCCCCATAGTATGGTGATATTTATTTTTGGCCGCATTTATCTTATTCTTTTCTGACTTGGCCGTAGCTGCTTCTGATTCCTTGTATTTCACAAATGGGGTCCAGTTATCTCGCTACTTCTCCAGCAGGCCAGTGAATGGCGGAGTCAGCCCCTTCTTGGCAAAGTTGTTGTACAATCTTTTCTTCCAGTCCTTGAACTGTCCGCCCATCTTCTTAAGGGACCACTTTCTGACTTGCAACCTCAATGCCTTAGTGAGTTTAGGAGTGTCCAATTCAGGCAGAGAGAAGTGTGCCATGAGTGAATTCCAAAGACCGTCTTTGGCTCTGTCATCGACAAAATTTTCTCCAACGCGATCACTTTTCTTTCCTGGCTTATTCCACTTCTGAGTAGTGATCGGGATGGCGGCCCTGACTATCCCTCCGCATTGGTATACAAATACAATTGTGGCCTCTTTCGGCTCCAAAGGTTTGCCGAACTCAGACACTAGATCATTGGTGATACGCATACCATCGGCCAACTTTTTGGTCGGGCCTCGTTTCCTTGCAGAAGATTCGCCCAATGCGGAGGTCTAAGAGAAGAAAAAGTTGTTAGTACATATATATATGAATCAACTAATGCATCTACTAGCTCGTGATCAGAAGAGGCTTTATATACCTCGCCGGTCTTTGCTATGGTGGTGTCTCCACCGTCAGTTCCACCGTCGTCTCCACCAAAGAATTTGTCATAGTCGTCTCTTCCGTCGGCTTCATCCAAGTTGAGGTATTGCGAGCCATCATCATCTCCATCATCGTCTGCTCCATCATAATGGTAACCTCCTGTACCCTCATTTATCATGTTGTACATGATGTGCTCTTCGTTGTCTCTACCGTCCATAACTTAACTAATACAAAAGAAAGATAAAACCATTTTGCTTAATGCGATAAAATAAAGGAAGATAAAGTAATCCAGCTTAAACAATGTGATAAAGAAAGATAAAGTACCAATTAAACAACAATACATCTCGAATAATCCAGCTAGTACAACAATAAAGTACCAATTAAACAACAATACAACCGTATTACACATCTAGCTAGCTCAGCAAAGACATCGAGCCCCGGCTACTGAGCCGCGGGAGGTGTGCACCCAAAGTGTAGGAACCATCACCGGAGAGTATCTCGGGTAAGGTGCCTGAAGAAGCTGCCAGGTATTGGCGTCCCGGACTCCTAAAATGTGCATGTAGCGCCGGACGTGCTCATCCTCCTCCCTGACACGACGCTATACCACCTCGTCGGGGGCCGGCTCCCTTTGCATCTCACCTAGACCACTCGGCCACCACCACAGAAGATCCGGGTCGACAACGACACCCGGATTCCTCACGAGACGACGTCCCCCGGCTGGTAGCACCTCCGGTGCCCGGCCCGTGAGCCCGTGGATGCCCCGGTGACTGTCTAGTAGCGCTCGAGGTCACTCCGAGTGAACGAGGATGAGGAATCGGCATATTCCTAAACACTAAATTAAACCTATATACTTTAAGCATGATGAAAATAAATAGTATCAACTAAAATAAACTATATTAAACAATAAATAAATTCACTAACTAAAATAAACTATATTAAACACTAACTAAAATCCTAAAATTCACTAACTAAAATAAACTATATTACACTAACAAAACAAAATTTATTAAACACTAACTAAAATATCTAAGAAAAAATTACACTAAACTTACTAACTAATTAACCCTAAAATAACCCTAACTAATTAACCCTAAAATACACTAACAAAATTATATACACTAACTAATTAACACTAACAAAATTAACACTAACAAAATTAACACGTACTACTAAACTAGAGCTTACCGCGGGGAGGGGCGGCTCCGGTGGTGGTGGACGGTGCGGGCGGCGCGGTGGGATCCGGTGAGGCAGCGGCTGGCGGTGGCGTCTTTGGGAAGGGTGGCGCACGAGGCGGGCATGACGGGCAGCGAGCTGCACGGGCACTCAGCGGCGAGGAGCATGAGAAGGCGCCATGAGGGGGCGTGAGTGGTTGCGGCGCGGTGGCAAGACGGCGTGGCTCGAAGAGGAAGACGGCGGCGCGGGGTCGATCTGTGCGCTCCGTTTCATGCACCGAACCGGGGCGCACGGGATGTGTATTTATACCCACCCCCCTTTAGCCCCGGTTGGTAGCACAAACCGGGGCTAAAGGGTTTTCGGCGCGCAGCCCCACACCCACTACAAACCGGTGCTAAAGGTCCTTTTTTAAAAGCTTTTTCAAAACCTTTTTTAAAATTAATTATTATATGCCTGTTTAAAACCTTTTTAAAAACAAAAAACCTTTTTTAAAACCTTTTTTAAAAACCTTTTTCAAAACCTTTTTTAAAAAACTTTTTGAAAAAAAAATTAAAATCCTTTTTTAAAAACCTTTTTCAAAACCTTTTTTAAAACCTTTTTCAAAACCTTTTTTGAATTTTTTGCCGTTTTGAACTTAGGTCAAAACGGTGTGCGTGAAGATAGGGGATGATAATATTATAACTTGCATTGGATCTCTGAAAAAACGACATATTGTGAGTCTAAAAATGAGTTTTTCAAAAAATCATGGACGTTAGATCATGTACTTGTAGTTCAAATCGGACCCACTACCTACCGATTCGGCAGACATTTGTCTTTTTCACCCGGGAAGGACAGAAAGGTTTGAGATCCCCCGGTTGGGATATAGTTCACGTAACGTGGTCTAATATTTTAGAAAAACGGGATGGTAGCATTCTGTAACTGCATTTTGGTGGCTGCTCAACAAAACGACCCGTCTTTTTGCGCTCGGGAAATGGAAAATGGCTTTTCCGAGCGACGAAAAGGAAAACTTCCTCCTGCAACATTGTACTACATACCAATATACACGTGCATGCATAATATGGGCATTATATCACAAACTATACCGCGATTCAACACATAACAACCGTCTCTTGGACCGAAAGCCATGAAACCTCGAACATGATAGGTCATTTTGTGAAGGTTTTTTGGAGACATAATCAGTATACCAAGTTTGATATTTTTCCTTGCAACTATGTCACATAATATCACACCACGCGAAGAATTTACATTGTTCGGACCTTTTTTGAATTTTTTATGCCCGTTTTGAATTTTTTGCCGTTTCGAACTTAGGTCAAAACGGCGTGCGTGAAGATAGGGGATGAGAATGTTAGAACTTGCATTGGATCTCTGAAAAAACGACATATTGTGAGTCTAAAAATGGTTTTTTCAAAAAATCACGGACGTTAGATCATGTACCTATAGTTCAAACCGGACCCACTTCCTACCTATTCGGCAGACATTTGTCTTTTTCACCCGGGAAGGACTGAAAGGTTTTAGATCCCCCGGTTGGGATATAGTTCACGTAACGTGGTCTACTATTTTAGAAAAATGGGATGGTAGCATTCAGTAACTGCATTTTAGTGGCTGCTTCACAAAACGACCCGTTTTTTTGCGCTCAGAAAATGGAAAATGGCTTTTCCGAGCGACGAAAAGGAAAACTTCCTCCTGCAACATTGTTCTACATCCCAATATACACATGCATGCATAATATGGGCACCGTATCACAAACTATGCCGCGATTCAACACATAACATCTGTCTCTTGGACTGAAAGCCATGAAACCTCGAACATGAAGGTCTCTTGGACCACCGCTTCCCGCCCTTTCCCTCTAAACGATGCTTTTAGTCCCGGTTGTAGCCACTAACCGGGACTAAAGATATTTCCCGCCATATCCCACCGCTTCCCGCCCTTTCCCTCTGAACGGTGCTTTTAGTCCCGGTTGTAGCCACTAACCGGGACTAAAGATATTTCCCGCCATATCCCACCGTTTCCCGCCATGTTTTCCAGCACTTTCCATCTATATATAGGCCGACCACGCCATGGGTATCCATACATCCACACCTTCCTCTCTCACAACTATGGACAGTGCCTATTGGGCCATTCTGACCCTCGAGGAGACCCAGGCGTTGTGGGCCTCCAACTACCCTTGCCCGCCGGGCTACCGGCCGGCCGCCGGATGGATGCTGAGAGCTGGAGGGGGTCCTGTCCCTCCTGTACCTCAAGGCTCCACCCGACAGGCGGCCATCACGAACCACTTCTACCACGAGCTCACGCCAGAGCAGCGGATGGATCCCCAATGGGATTCCGATAACTATCACACCTGGAATGCCTTTTTTGCTAACCAACGGGAAAGGGAGCTCGCCAGGTACGAGGGTAATGGCCCGCCCCCGGTGAACCACAATGAAGCCGGTCGGCGTTTGTGGTGGGCGAACCGTACTATCATCGGTGTGATGCGCTACATCACCGGGGGAGACCATCCTCGCCTGCGGTGCCCACAAGTCTACCCGCCACATAGCCACAAGAATGCCCCTCCCGCGCCGGTGATAGCGCATCGTCTTCAGGAGACTCCTCCCCTTTGCCATGAATCAGGGCGGAGTGGCGGGTGACCGTATATGGCATGGTGGTGAGGATCTACGCCTTTGGCGGTGATGATGATGATGACGATGACGAAGAAGACCCTAAAGCTGTGTACTATAGGACTAGGCATGATTATGACTAAAGGGGGTGGCTTTAGTCCTCAGTGTTAGCTAGTCCCGGTTTGTCCCGGTTTTTAATATTAATAAATGTCTAAGTGTTACCTAGTATACAGTTTTGGTACCTTCCTACAACAATCTCAGAAATTCCTTTATTAACCATGGAGCATCTTCCTTTAATAAATGAAAAATAGGATTAATTCACAAAAGGTTTAATACATTACATCACCAACATCCACATCTAGTGTTTTGGTTCTCTTCTTGTCCGTAGCCATGGAGCATCTTCCTTATTTAGCGATATGCTTGGGTTAGTTTTCACTTTGAATGGCGGAATTTCATGAAATTTGTCATAATCTTATGACATGTCTGTCCTGTCCTCAACTCCCACCATGTTTCTTTTTCCTAAAAGAACTATGTGGCGCTTTGGCTCATCGTATGATATTATATTCTTTTTCTTATCTTTCTTTTTTCTCGGTCTATTAGACATGTCCTTCACATAGAAAAATTGAGCCACATCATTGGCAAGGACGAATGGTTCGTCTCCGTACGCAATATTATTGAGATCCTTGTTGTCATTAAAATACGGCTGTCTACCGTTACCCCACCTCCTGTCATCTTGACCCATTTGCATCGAAACAATCGGACCTTCAAATTAGGACCATAGTCAAGTTCCCATATGTCCTCTATGTAACCATAATATGTGTCCTTTTTCCCATTCTCGTCCGTTGCATCAAATCGGACACCACTATTTTGGTTGGTGCTGTTTTTATCTTGGGCGTGCATGTAAAATATATTCCCATTGATCTCGTACCCTTGGAAAGTCAATATAGTTGAAGATGGAGACCTGGCCAACAAGTACAACTGATCTCCAATAGTGGTGTCATTCATGAGATGTGTCTGCAACCAACCGCCAAAAGTCTTCATGTGTTCATCTCTAATCAACCTGTCAAACTGCCCCAGGTAGTTCGAGCATACAATATTCTTGTGTACCTCGATATATGGAGCCACCAAGGTGGAACTTTGTAGAATTGTATAGTGTGCTTTAGTGAAAGAATGTCCGTCCATACATATATTTGCTTTCTTTCCTAGCGTGCCTTTTCCACTAAGTCTCCCTTCATGCTGTGATTCAGGTACACCGATCGGCTTAAGGTCAGGAATAAAGTCAACACAGAACTCAATGACCTCCTCTGTTCCATATCCCTGGGAGAGGCTTCCTTCTGGCCTCGCACGGTTATGGACATATTTCTTTAAGACTCACATGAATCTCTCAAAGGGGAACATATTGTGTAGAAATACAGGACCGAGAATGGTAATCTCTTCGACTAGGTGAACTAGAAGGTGCGTCATTATATTGAAGAAGGATGGTGGGAACACCAACTCAAAACTGACAAGACACTGGACCACATCTTTCTGTAACCCTGGTAGACTTTCTGGATCGATTAGCTTCTAAGAAATTGCATTGAGGAACAAACATAGCTTCACAATGGGTACTCTAACATTTTCTGGCAGAATCCCCCTCAAAGCAACCGGAAGCAACTGCGTCATAAGCACGTGGCAGTCATGAGACTTCAGGTTCTGGAATTTTTTCTCTGGCATATTTATTATTCCCTTTATATTAGACGAGAAGCTAGAAGGAACCTTGATACTACTCAGGCATTCAAAAAATATTTCCTTCTCCTCCTTCGTAAGAGCGTAGCTGGCGGTACCTTGAAACAACTCTGGATGCCTGCCTTCTCGGTCTTTCATACGTTGTTGGTCCTGTCGTGCTTCTGGTGTATCTTTATTCTTTCCATACACGCCCAAGAAGCCTAGCAGTATCATGCAAACATTCTTCGTCAGGTGCATCACATCAATTGCAGAGCAGAACTCTAAGACTTTCCAATAGGGTAGCTCCCAAAATATAGATTTCTTCTTCCACATGGGTGCATGTCCGCCAGCGTCCTTCAGAACGGACTGTCCGCCAGGACCCTTTCCAAAGATTACTTTTAAATCCTTCACCATATCAAATACATCATCACCAGTACGACGAACAGGCTTACTCCGGTGATCTGCTTCACCATTGAAATGCTTGCCTTTCCTTCTTAGGGAATGTGTGGCGGAAGAAAACGACGATTCCTTAGTTACACATTCTTCTTGCACTTATCCAAATAAATACGTCCAGTGTCATCTAAACAGTGTGTGCATGCATTGTATCCCTTGTTTGTCTGTCCTGAAATGTTACTAAGAGCAGGCCAATCATTGATGGTTACGAACAACAATGCCCGTAGGTTAAATTCCTCACGTTTGTGCTCATCCCACACACGTACACCTTGTCCGTGCCACAGCTGTAAAAGTTCCTCAACTAATGGCCTTAGGTATACATCAATGTCGTTGCCGGGTTTCTGCGGGCCTTGGATGAGCACTGGCATCATAACGAACTTCCGCTTCATGCACAACCAAGGAGGAAGGTTATACATACACAAAGTCACATGCCATGTGCTATGACTGCAGCTCTGCTCCCCAAAGGGATCATGCCATCCGTACTTAGAACAAACCATAAGTTTCTCGCATCACCTGCAAAGTCCGGGTACTTTCTCTCACTTTTTCTCCACTGCGACCCATCAGCGGGGTGTCTCAACATCTCTTCTTCCTTACGGTCTTCTTTGTGCCATCGCAACAATTTGGCATGCTCTTCGTTTCTGAGAATACCACATCACCTTGGCGGGAACCCTCTTCCTCGTGCGCTCCCCCTAAACATCACCAGGGTCATCTCGTTGTATCTTATACCACAATGCAGTGCATACCGGGCATGCATCCAAATTCTCGTACTGCTCACCACGATAGAGGATGCAGTCATTAATGCATGCATGTATCTTCTGTACCTCTAATCCTAGAGGGCAGACAACCTTCTTTGCTTCATAAGTACTGGCGGGCAGTTCGTTATCCTTTGGAAGCAGCTTCTTCATTATCTTCAACAACTTTTCAAATCCCTTGTCAGGCACACCGACCTCTCCCTTCCATTTCATCAATTCCAGTGTGCTTCCTAGGTTTTTGTGGCCATCTTCGCAATTGGGGTACAACAATTTGTTGTGATCATCTAACATCTGCTCAAATTTCAACCTCTCCCTTTAGCTATCACATTCTCCCTTTGCATCAGCAATGGCCCGACCAAGATCATCATCTGGCTCATATGATGCACGTTCTTCTGCTTCTTCTTCATCATTGTCTTCCACTGTAGTACCACCGTATTCAGAGGACATAGGATAGCTGTCATCATTCTCTTCATCTTCGTTGTCTTCCATCATAACCCCTCTTTCTCCGTGCTTGGTCCAACAATTATAGCCAGACATGAAACCAAACCGAAACAAGTGGCCATGAAGGACTCTTGAGGAAGAGTATTCCTTATGATTCTGACACTCACCACATGGACAACAGATAAAACCATTCCTCTTGTTTGCCTCTGCCACAACGAGAAAAAAACACACGCCTTTAATGATCTCGTCAGAGATTCGGTCAGTGTACATCCATTGCCGTCTCATCTGCATTTTATAAGTTCATCAAACAAAATCACGATGCTAAGAGTAGTACTAGTCTAAAAATAAAAGAACACATCGTATACATCAAACAAGCACTGATTTAAAAAACTTTCTACTACATCTTTAGTCCCGGTTGGACACACCAACCGACTAAAGAACTATGACAGTGGGGCCGACATGAGCCCATTTAGTCCCGAATGGTGTCTCCAATTGGGACTAAAAGTGGGTGACAACACTATATGTCGTGAGTGGACACTATTCCAGTGATTGGCGACCTTTGTTTCAAAGGTGGCGACACTATGACAGGGTGAGTGTCGACATTATGTCATGAGTGTCGACACTATGTTGTCTGCTTAATCTATAAATAGGCTTCCTTGTGAACTATCAACTGCAAGGAAGATTGTGTGCGAGACCAGGGACACCACTACGGCAGAGCTTCTCGAAGATGTATTAGGACCTCGTCCTCAGACATCTTCGAGGAGCTTCCCATAGAACACTCTAATATGTGAAATTAGTTAGCTCCACCAAGATATTAATTTAGCTAGAAAAGATATGAACTGAAGATGGTGTGCGAGGCGGGACACCACTATGGCGGAGCTTCGAAGATGTCTTAGGATGCCTCGTCCTCGACATCTTTGAGCATTCATCATAGAAACACTCTAATTTAATTTGGTAGCTCCTTGCCGTGTTCATGTTTTTGTTCTTAATTTCTTGCTTAAATGGCCGATGATTAACTAAAATGCTAGGGAGCCACTATATATATATGTGTGCCTTCATAGTTTTGATACTTATTTTTGTTTCAATGGATTTTGTGACGATAGGTAGAAGAAAGAAGAATATTTTGTTGCTCAACGGTGTCATGATGCACTGTGAACCGACCGAATTTCAAGACAACGTGTCAAACCAAGATATGTATATAGGATGAACTCATGTATCTATGTGCTTCGATGAATCAAATGAATTTCGAGAACTATATGTGCCAAATTAACCAGATATACAGAGGTAGAACCCACACAAAATCTATCCATTCTAGAGCATGAAATGAGCTAAAACAAGCAATGAGAGTGAAATGATGAAGTTGCTAACCTCTTAGGACCCTTGATAGATATGGAGCCAAAAAATCTTCACAAATCTTGAGAAAAATGGGGAAGAACTCAAGATTGAGGGGAGAAATTTGAGAGGGATGATTGTGTGAGCTTGAAATGGCTCGGGCTGGGAAGGGGAAGAAGATATAGTCGGGGACTTTAGTCCCGGTTTGAGAAACAAACCGGGGCTAAAGGTCCACGCATCTGCTCTTTTCGATGCGGACCCTTTAGCCCGGTTTGTTAAGCACAGGGCTAAAGTTCACATACGAACCAGGGCTAATGTCTTCTGGTCCCTGTGGCCGTTTCTAGCCGTTGGGAACAGGGCATTAGTCCCGGTTTGTACCAGAACCGGGAATAATGCTCTGGACCAAAGGTCCGTTTTCTACTAGTGGCTGGTAGGATTATCTTTTCCAGATCATGTTTGCATACCACTTGTACACTACTAAACTATATAGTGTATTCTTACTTGAATGGGGGTTCCCCCAGATATATTCTTTTGAACAAAAGTGAATCTGAATAATTAGAAACATGCACTTAGGTGTGTATAGTGCAGGTTCGAGAAAATAAATGGTTTGTATAATGCAAGCCATGTTAAATACGGTTTAGTGTTAATACAATTTGTGTATGTGTACATATATACCATGTATTGTATCCTGCTAATGTCTATATAAGCTGATCACCATGGACTGGAGGGTATACCCCACGAAACCCTAAACATTGGTTTTGACTTGGTATTAGAGCCTCCTGGCCGCCGTCGTTAAACCCTATCAGCAACTGCCTCCTGGAGCTTCCTGGCCACCACTGCCGAAACCCTGGCAGCCACTGCCGAGATGTCCTCCTTCTCAGACGTCCAGCTCTCCACGGTCCTTGGTTCGACCATCCTCCACACCGGCCGCCACCACCGCGGTGCCCATCCCCCCGCCCTAGGTCCTCCTTGACCGGAGCAATTTTATGCTCTGGCACTCCCTCACCGTGCCGAACTTTGCCGATGCAGGGCATCACGGCCACCTCAACGGCACCCCGACGCTGCCCGAGAATACTATCACCCAGGGTATGGGTGAAACCGCCGTCTCCATCCCAACCCCGAGTACGCCACGTGGTGGATGCATGCTCAACATGTGCTCGGGCTGCTCCTCGGCTCCATCGGGCCTGACATCGCCCAACGGATTATTGGGAAGACCACGACTGCCTCTGTGTGGAAGACCATCTGCACCATGTTTGGTGCCTAGAACCGTGCTAATGTTCGGAATATCCGGAGGCAGTTCTAGTTGCTGAGGAAACTCGACGCGACGGTGACGTGGCTCAATAGTAGAGCTTCATTGGGAAACCCCAAGAGGAAGGTATGATGAGCACGATAGCAAGGTTTCCCTCAGTTATGAAACCAAGGTTATCGAACCAGTAGGAGCAAGTAAAGAACTCCAAGGTGTTGCTAGCAACTTGGAATCCTGCACAACACAAACTCAAGACTTTGCCCCAACTTACAGTGAGGTTGTCAATCTTACTGGTTTGCTGAAAACAAAGGATTAAACGTATAGTGTGGAAGGTAATGGTTGCTTGTAGAAAGTAAACATTAACAGTAGATGATGTAACAATGGTAAAGATTGGACAGTGGTCCACAGTTCACTAGAGGTGTTCTTCTTAACATAAATAACATAACATGATGGGTAAACAAATTACAGCGAGGCAATTAATAGGACTGAGTAAGGCATAACAATGCAAATACTAGACATAATGATTCCAATGAGATTTGATTGGGCATTACAACAATATACATAGACCGCCATCCAACTGCATCTATGACTAGTAATCCACATTTAGGTTATCATCCGAACCCCCTCCAGTATTAAGTTGCAAGCAATAGATAACTGCATTAAGCAATGTCTGTAAAGTAAACAATACAATTGTTCCATGAACAAAAGATTGTTATTTTCTCCCTAGTAGCAACTGCACATCTATAAACTTAGAGATTCCTTTCACTTCCCCAGATTTAAAAGAGGCATGAACCCACTATCGAGCATAAATACTCCCTCTTGGAGTCACTAGCATCTACTTGGTCAAGATAGCTGCTAGCAACAGAGAGCATGCAAGATCACTAAACAACACAGACATGATAGAATCAATAATCAATCTGACATAGCAATCTCAATATCCATCGGATCCCCACAAACACAACATGTATGATTACAAATAGATGATCTTGATCATGAACGGAGCTCACAAGATCTAAACATGATAGCACAAAGGAGGAGAAACAACCATCTAGCTACTGTATGGACCCGTAATCCAATAGTGAACTACTCATGCATCATACCGAAGGCTGGCATGGTGATGAAGAATGCCTCTGGGATGATCTCTCCCCTCCTGCAGGGTGCCGGGAAGAGCTTCAGATCCCCCCGATCTAGGGACGATGGTGGCGGCGGCTACAGACTGGCGCAGGAAGGCGGCCAAGAGGCGCACACCATAGGGCGGCATGCCCTAGAATGGGCCCGCATGGTCCTAGGATGTGGCCTCCCTATGGCGCTCCTTTGGCTGCCCTTCGGTATCTATGTTCGTCTCGGTGAAATATTGACTTTGGCTTTTGTCTCGTCCAATTCCGAGAATATTTCCTTACTAGCTTTTTTGAAACCAAAAACAGCAGAAAACAGGCAACTGACACTACAACATGTTGTTAATAAGTTAGTCCTAGAAAATGTATAAAAATACCTCAAAGTGTAGACAAAGCATAGAAAAGTGGATACTAAGCAAGCATGGAACATAAAAAATTATAGATACGTTTACGACGTATCAAGCATCCGAAGCTTAACTCCTATTTGTCCTCGAGTAGGTAAGTGATAAAAAGAATAATTTTTGAGGTGACATGCACCATCACAATCTTGATCAAACTATTTGCAAGCATTGAAAGCTGGGATCAAAGTACTCTAAACATGAGCATGAAAGATGAAGTTCTAACAATAAGACATAGTAATTATGTTGCAACATGAGAGGATACAAACAAAGATCATGAATAACAATGCATTGAAAGATGTTTGTTTGTTTCACATATAGAAAACATATCATAGTGGTATTTAGCTTGTCCCTCATGGAGTAGCAAAACATAAATGCATAGTACACCTTCAAAGTTCATAAGGGTGACTAGATAGAAATAGTTCAAGAACAAGCAATATCAATATTATGAATCAATCAATAAGTTTTGGGACAATGCACATAGAACTAAGAATGACAACTATGCTCTCTTAATTGGTGCCTAAGGATAGAAGGTGGAGACTCAATATAAAAGTGGAAGAAAGGCCGTTGTCACAGGGAAGCAGAAATTTCAAGTTTCATAAAGAGCTTCCAAAAATTATGGTACTTATTAGCTTTCAGCTCGCATTGCCCCTATCATAAGCATCTTGAAGTGATTAAGGTTAAAGTGAACACAATATGGAGTATATGCTTGACAAAGTGTAAGTTGGCAATCTCATGTCCCTTGAGTATGAGGGACGTTCCTCATGCTACTCAACTTTAGTTACCGGTACTACAACAAATGTGATTATCTGTGACGCACATTCAGTGACGATTCAGTAAAAAACGTCATGTTTTTATGAAAAAACTTCACAATTTGGATGAATCTCTGACGTTTTTCGTTGAATCGTCACAGAATGAGCATCATATATAATCACATTTGTTGTAGTTTATAAGTTCTTGTCATTGTAAGTATATGTGTATCTTAGATAACCGCCAACGGGGTACCCCTTGCCCCATGACACAGGAGATATCTCATATCAAAATGACAAGGCAATAGACAATGAGCATCTCAGCAATCTTCTTATTTACCATGGGAAAATGGTGCTTTTTTCTCTTCTTTCCTCTTTTTTTTATTTTTCTCTTATCTCTTTTCTTTCTCTCTCTTTTTTATAAGAATAATTCTTCATAGATTGCTCATTATGGTGATGCTTCAAGTTTCCACCATGATTAGGCATGGCTTAGGCTAGCGTCCCAGCCGTTTCTGTAACACATATACATAACTCCATGGACTTACAAGCTCCCCTTTTATTTCACACCGACAACATCCATAAACAAAAGAGCATGATATGAACTAAGTATATATTTATAGGGGTTGAAAGCGTTCCTCATGATAGCACTATTCTGCTAACTCACAGCCTATAATTTGCAAGCATATAACTTTCATGGACAGTCATAATGGTTTAGGTTTATTAAGTGAGAGAAATTAAAGTGTGCCATCAAGTTCGTGAGAGCTTTACTAAATTTCTCATAACAATCAAACATTTTATTTGGAAGAAAACGAGGCATAATAAATATGCATGGAATAGCAAATATTGCTAATAGGTGGATATGGTGGACACTTTTTACAATATTGGTTTTGGGGAGTTGGAAACACGAGTAGAGATCATACTCAGTGCAGGTGAAGGCTAGAAATAGAAAGGGAGCGACAAACGAGAGAGCAATAACTGTCATAATCATGCTTGCAACAAACAGAATTAATTATGGCATAAAAGTGATACAATAACTCTAAGGCAAAATAAATCATCGAGGCTTAACTAACTTTTGTTCAGTCATATGCATGCATTAGCATGTGCCAAGTCGATTCAACTGGAAAATTTAGAGGAGGATACCACAACGTCATACCAAGTTATGAATAGAACAATGCAAGCAAACATTCATATGACATGCTACACACACTACTACTGCTGAATCTGAAATTGCTTCTGATACTCATGATGTTACTCCTACTGTGCTTGATGAGAGTGGCTAATTAGGTCCTTTCCTAGATGCTACAATTGCTAGAACTATATTGGGGAACACTGAAACTCCTAGTGAAGACACTATTACACCTGTTAGCTCACCCGAGTCTAGAGAGAGATATGATATTAATGATGGTGACATTGAAATGACTGGTGAATTTATTGAAGAATATCGAAACGCACGTGGTGCTATTACTATTAGGAGTCTCCTTGATAAACATACTATTATACCTAAACTGTCTCCTGATGCTAAGTTTGCTACTTCTCCCATGGACATTAAAGAAAAGACTATGATTTCTCTGTTGATTTATCCTATATAAACATTGTTGAAAAAGAACCTTTTTGTGGGACTGAGAATGAAAGGGCTGTGGAACATATGAATGAGCTTACCACTATTAGAGCCTTATTTTCTGATGATGTTAAGATGCGTACCTACTTTGTTGCTAAGATTTTCCCTTTTTCACTAAAAGGGGAAGCTAAAGTTTGGTTTAATAATTTACCTCCTGGATCCATTGATAGCCATGATTGCTTGATTGCTACTTTCTTTTAGAAATATTTCCCTCCTAGTGCTAGACATGCTGCTTTGCAAAAACTTTTTGATTTTAAACAGGGAGAAGAGGAGAAATTTGCTGAGTCATGGACAAGGTTTTGTGCCTTGATTCATGCACATCCTGGATGTCCATTACTTAAAAATGAGCTTCTTGATATCTATTATAATGGACTAGCTGATGAATCTAGGACATACCTAGATAGTTTTGCTGATTGTGTTTTTAGGAAAAGAACTCCTACAGAAGTTGAAGAATTAATGGCTAAAATAAGCAAGAATTATGATGATTGGACTACAACTGAGCCAATTACACCTGAACCAATTGTGCCGAAACGAACTCCAACACTAACACCAAAGAAGAGGGGAATGATTGAATTAAATGATGAAAGAAGCTCACAAATGTCTTAAGGAGAAGGGTATTATATCTGAAGATGTGAAGAATTTACCTCCTATAGAAGAATTATGTAAGCCAATTCCCCACTCATCTACTATTGAGGTACACTCTCTTCAACACTTTGATGAAGGTGATATTCCTTATGGTAAACCTCCTGACCAATGCTTAGAGTAACTTGATAGTTTTATTGTTAAACAAGGTAATTTTAATGAAAATGTCCAGAATCATTTATTGGAAAAATCTAGGGCTATTAATGAGTTGAAATATATTGTGGAAAGAACTGCTAATGTTGTTAAAATTCTTGTTAAACACTTCCAAATGGTTCAAACCCAAATTGATCAACTTGCTAAGGTGCAAACAGATATGCTAGTTAATGCTTCTAGAGATAAACATGCTTATGGAATTAGAACTAGGAGTGGTGTAGTCACTCAAGATCCTTTATATCCTAAAGGACATCCTAATAGAATTGAGCAAGATTCTCAACAAGTTGAAAATGTAGGTAGTCCTTCTAATAGAAAGAAAAAGAAACATAAAACAGTTGAGGAACCTTCTAAACCTGCTATAGATCCTAATAGTATATCTGTCTCTGATGCTGAAACTGAAAGTGGTAATGATAAAAGTGATGCTCGTGATAAGGAAGAAATTAAAGAAGAACCTCATTAGGAATCTTCCTCATTAAGAAATTGATGCTCGTGATGGACAGGCATTGCATGGACGAGACTATTCATATAACTTCAAGATCTAGGGCATTTGCAGATAAATAAGAGAAAGCATCCAAGTACTAAACAATCATAGGCATGTGTTCCATATATAGTCATACGTGCTCTCAATGAGGACTTGCACAATAACTTTTGTCCTGCCAGCCCGTTGCAGTGGGGCCTCAAGGGAATATACTAGCAATTAAGGTACTCCTTTTAATAGATTAACGGAGCAAAGCATTAATGTCGTGTGGTGGAACACGATAGTGCCATCGGGGATGGCTAAGAAGGGACACTCGTATGCAATCGGTGGCTCACGCAACGGGTTGGGCATGGTAAACTGCAAACATAGCAACGTACCCAGGTTCGGGGCCCTCTCGGCAAGGTAACACCCCTACTCCTGCAAAATGAACTATATGAGGGGGCGAATGCCCAATACAGATGCTCCTGGAGTTGTTTCCTTACCCACTATTGAGAGCTAGAGGAAGATGAAAACTAGAAGCTAGCACTTCTATCCTTCTATCATTGATTACCCAGAGAACCCCAGCTCTGCCCTCCCTTATATACTGGTTCGGGGGGCAGATTATAAATTGGGCTCTAGGGTTTACTGTTTGGACATGGGTTTACAGGGCAGGGCCGGCTGCAGGGCCCAACCGGTGCGCCAGGACCCAGTCCGCCCTTCTTTTAGCGTCACCATCCTCTTTAGCGGCCACCCAGGCTTCCTTTGGGGCGTCACCCTTGCTTTAATAGTCACCCAAACTGGTTTAGGCGGTCAGCCGACCACTTTGCTTTATCTTTGTCGTGTAGCGCTGGCCGTCAAGGCACGCCAGCTTGCCTGGTGACGAAGGAGGGCCAGAGGTGTACCCCGCAAGGAGCGTCACCCTCTCCATGCTCTCCATCGAATCCGAGGTGAGCCGGGTGGAGGTGGCCACCCGGCCGCTTCTTCTGGCCACCGGCTAGACGGGCCAGCTGGGAAAATTTTGAGCCCAGCCGGGCAGTGTTAGCCAACCAGCTAGAGTTGTCCTTCTTGAGGGCCAGGCGGCCTGTTCCTTCTGCAGCCGGCCTACTTGTGCCTGGCTTTCCCCACCCGGGGGTTATCCCCCTGACACTAGTCCCCGAGCGCATATGGACTTGGCCGGTGGGTAAGGTCTTGCGTGCTCTTTTTGCGTCTTGATGTAGTTTGTTGTCCGCGTCCGGCTTCAGCTTTTGCTTTTGCTTTCTGGCTGGATTTACCGGCTGCGGAATCAATGGTGTAGACAGCGAAGGCAGGGACCGTCTGGCGAAGCTGGAGATGACGCATCATTTTGATGAGGTTGGTGATGTCGTCAGCCATGACTGCTGCTCTGGCACACGTCGCATCAGTTGGACTTCCGCGTGGCTGCGTCAGTTTTTTGGCAACTAAGCGTGCCACTTGCCGCAGCGGTTTCTCGGGGCGAGAATGCACGCCTCGTCTCCTGGTAACTCCTGCGGATCTTCTGTGGTTGGTCTTGATGGTGCAGAGGATCTGGATCCGTAGCGTCGTGTGGCCGGGGGGTCTCGTTGCCACGCGTCGCGCGAAAGGTGAGGGGGCGACGGTGCCCTTCGCGGGGATAAATAGGGATCTGCAGGGATGGGAGTTTACACTTCCTCTTCCTTCGTCTCTCCATCGCCTGCCTCCTAGCGCGCCCCTCTCCTTGCGCCTCCTCTCTGTTGCGGTCGGAGCCACCGCGCACCGTCCACCACGGCAGCTTCTTCTGCCGATATGCTACCGGAACAGCGAGGTGGGTGGTGCGGGTCCTTCGTGACCGATGACCTTGTTGACAAGTATCGGTGAGGTAGATTTCTTCCCTCGTTGATGCTGGTGAAGCATCGGCTCGCGCCGGAGGGGGAGCGGGTACTGGACCATCGGCCGGGGGAGCATGTCGTCTTCCTCGCGCACTTCTCATGACATGGCCTCGCCACGCCCTTTCTCCTCCAACTCTTCGTCTTCTTTGACCTCCAACTCCACCATCTTGGAACGAACACCATCGCGCAACTGTCGCATCACGCGGCCTGCTGCGAGTCCTACCTTGGGGTGCGCCCTGAGGTGGCGAACTTTCTCAAGTTCTTCCACTTCAAGACCCAGAACACCATCTAGGATGAACCACTGACCCATACGGGCTACTGCACCATCTACCCATGGCCTTCTTCGTAGATGCCGTGGTTCGAGCTGCCTGACACCGTCAAGCTGTGGCAGCGCTTATACTTTTATGTGAGCAATGCCACAGAGGTGGACTGGATCTGCCTCCCCCCCTTCCTCAATGTTCCTTCAACGCAGAAGGGATGGACGACGAAGAGCATGGGTGCTATGGAGGGCCTCGACCGGATGGCCGCCCGGGTGGAGGCGATGGTGGAGACAGAGCGGCTCACCGCCCGGGACATCGCTCTGTCGTGGATGGCACGTCGCGTCCTTCTGCTGCAGAAGCGGTCGCACAAGATGTGCCATCTGTCAACTGCCGACGATCCGATGTGGACGTCACGGAAGGATGTGCCCTACCAGTACCTGCAGAACTGGATCTACATGATCTCCAAGTTCCGCATGGAGGGAACCTGGGCATACTCCAGCCCGCCATACCATCGCGGCCGCCTGCCGCCCCGGGTGAGTTGTTCTCTGATTCCCTTGCGTTTTTTCCTTTGTCTTCTTTGCCGGGAGTTTCCGTGGGTGCCTTATGCTCCCCTTTTTGAGTAGTTGTTCACGGTGCAGCTAGCCGAAGATGGCATGGTGAATTCCCGCTCCCCTCCTTCTTGGCGGACAGGAAACCAAAGAAGTACCTGCAGACGGAGCCCGAAGGGTTTCTCGTTCGGTCGGACGACAGCCCCTCGGATACTCATGGTAAGCTGCTGGCTATGGACCTTTCCCTCGTCCTTGTCCGTGGAGGTGTGGCTAATATTTTTTTTTGTTGAAGTCGATGACACCAACGAGGAGGGCGGCCAAGAGAAGGCTGCAACGAAAGCCCGGGGGAAGAGGGTGGCGCCCATTGTTGCGGCGGCTCGGTGAAAGCAAAATAGGGCCAGCGCGTGCGCCCAGTGTGCCCCTCCATCCGTCGTTGGGTTAGCATCTTCCCTTGCGTCTTCCTTGTTGTCTTGTTGTTCTGCTCGGGATTTTTCTTACTTTCATTGCATTCATCAAGGCGATGTCGCTTGGCGACTCAGGTGCCGCCATTGCTGCTCCTCCGCCGCCTCCGGTGGTGAGGAGGTGGTGAGATCGCCGGCTGCACCCGCGCCGGCTGCGCCTACCGTGCCATCTCTGCCTGGGGCTCCTTAGGGTTCCCCGACCATGGGGCTGCTGCACCAAACACCCGCGTATTCATGGTTGGGGCAGCTTTTTGTGGCCGTGCAGGACCCCGAGACCCCCCTCCTTCATCTCGGGGCTGGCGTGAACCTGGCCTGGAGCGATGCTCCAGCCAGTTCTTCCAGGCTCGTCTTCATGAAGGTGACGGAGGAGGCTGCGGTGTGAAAGGCAGACGGCGTGGCGGCCATCCGGTGCCTATGATGGGCGGAGAGAGTTGGTGGTGGCCGCATCTTCGGGTGTGGCCGCTGATGATGACGAGGTTGTCGTTACTAGCTCGAGGCCAGCTCCGGCTATGCTAACTGAAAGGGCATGTATGCCCCATGTGTGCTTTGGTAATGTGACAATCTCTATGGACTAATGTGTAAATTGAGTTTGACTTGTAGGTTTGTCTATTGGCATCTCTTGGGCCATGTGTTGGTCTCAAGGTTGGAAGATGAAGAAATGTCCAAGGGCTTTGTGCCCTTTGGAATCTTGAAGAAAGAAGGAGCTTGAAGGTTGATCAAGGCATGTGCAACGAGTTGCATCAAGATGGATCAACCTCAAGAATGGATGAAGAAGGGAGAGCTCAAGATGCGCCATCTCTAGAAGATCTCATGCTTGAAGCTTGCCATCCTCCTGCTCATGGAATTATGAAGACAAGTTCAAAGAAGTGGTTTCCCCATGGAGTACGGGGGAGAAATTTTCAAGTCTTCATCTTCATCAAGCAAGAGCATCCAAGAAAGGTGTTCCCACTATAGAAGAACAAGACGGTTTACATCAAGTTCAAGTGGGATGCTCAAGGCAAAGGTTTGTTCTTGATAGGGATTTTATTTTGCCGGTCTCGTATTGTTATTTGGGAGACCGGGTTTAGGATAGATAGCCGTACTATCAAGAGGGGCTCTCAAGCGGGTGTCTCGTTTGCATCGTTCTGAGAAAGCTCAAACCTTTGCATTCATAGCATCATCTTTCTTGGTTGTTATTTGGTTCTTGTCCATGAGAGGATCTAGAGCTTGTGGTCATCATCTTAACAAGCTCTACTTCATCATAGAAGGATTTCACTTGCATATCTTATTGCGGTTTTTAATCTTGCGAGTTTTCCGGCTCCACACCTTGGGGGATACTTCACATATATATTCATGGTATTTTGTCCCAAGGTGATACCCAATACCTCTGTTGGATTCTATTTGTCGTTATCTTTCCAACAAAATTGGTTTCATCCCGTTTGGAGTTCGGATGCAAAAGTTATTGCGTTTCTGGTTTTCTGGTTTCTGGATTTTCCCTGACCGGAAGTTCCGGCTTCCGGCCGGAAGATCCGCTAGGGAATCTTTGCCACCGAAAGTTCCGGTGGAAGTTCCGGGTCTTCTTCCGCTCACGTTCAGTAACCTTCTGTTTTGGATGTGCTATTTGACGGAACTTCAGTCAGAATTTCCACCGGAAGTTCCACTCCCACCGGAAGTTTCGGCCAGGGACCGGAAGTTCCGCTCAGGCCTAGTTGCCGCTGAAAGTTCCTATTGAATTTTCGGCTCTTGTTCCGCTCACAATTCAGTAACCTTCTGTGTTGGTTTTGTCTATTTGGCGGAACTTCTGTCGGAACTTCCACTGGAAGTTTTGTCCCACCGGAAGTTCTGGTGAACCGGCGGAAGTTCCGACCAGGACTCGTCTTTTCAGTTTCTCGCTTAGCAGTTTTTGACAGTTGGCTATGTGCTACCGGAACTTCTGGCCTCCCACCGGAAGTTCCTTCCAGGTGTCGCGAATGCCCATAACGAGCAGATCTAGGAGCCCTTTAAAAGGGGTTCCTCTTCCCCTTCGTGGGCACTAGCTTTTCTTCTTGGTTCTTGGCTTTCTCTCTCTCCTCCATTGTTGCCCTTGAAGAAGCTTTCCCTCTCCCTTTCCCTTCCTATGATTCTTGCATCTTTTGGAGGGATTTGAGCGAGGAGATCTAGATCTACAATCCCCCCAAGACAAATCCCTTCTTTGTGAAGGAATCATTGGGATCTAGATCTTGGAGAATTTTGTGTCCTCCTCTTGTGTTCTTCCTCCCTTATTCCCCCAATATCTTTTGTAGCTTTGTTGGAATTTGGGAGAGAAGGACCTGCCCTTGCATTTGGTGCATAGGTTTGAGTTCTCCTCGGAGATTCGACAAGTTCAAGCTTGTGAGCTTGTTTCTCTTGGGTTCCTTGGAACCCTAGACGGTTTGTGTGGTTAGGTTGTTGACCTTTTGTGGTCTTGTTGACCTTTTGTGGTCTTGTAGCCTTTTGTGGCGTTGTTGGCCTTTTGTGGCATTGTAGCCTGTTGTGGCTTTGTTGTTGGGAGCATCCAATTGAGTTGTGGAGTTAGCCCCAATCTTGTACGGTTTCGGTGACCGCCATCAAGCGTCCCATAGTGGAGCGAGTGCCCGCCTTTTGTGGTGCGCACTTGGGAGAATAGGGTGAGCCTTTTGTGGCGTCGGTGAGTTGCGTGCTTCCGCATCCGGGGTGAGGCCTTGTGTGGCGTTGGGTGAGCATCAAGCCACCACACCTCGAGGTGAGCCATTTGTGGCGTTCGGAGAGCATTGCTCCATTGCACCACTCCAACAGAGACGTAGCTTCTTTGGAAGTGAACTTCGGGAAACAAATCTTCGTCTCTGCGTCCATCGGTTATCTCTCAACCGAGCTTTTACTTATGCACTTTACATTGTGATAGCCATCGTGCTTGAAGTGTTTATAGCTTGCTATCACCTTGTTGCTTGTATTGCTTAGAATAGGTTGTTGGTGCACCTAGGTGAACTTAGTGGCTAGGTTTTGTGCTCAATAAATTAAACGTTAGTTTTATTCCGCATTTAGTTGAGCCTAAACCGTAATTATTTTAAAATCC
Source organism: Avena longiglumis (assembly GCA_030063025.1). NCBI lineage: Eukaryota > Viridiplantae > Streptophyta > Magnoliopsida > Poales > Poaceae > Avena > Avena longiglumis. The sequence goes on from CP125976.1 coordinate 530,406,179, forward strand.
TATTCACCCCCCTCTTGGCGACTTCCTTTGTACTTTCACTAACACCGGTGCGATCCTCGCCCAGCTCTCGGGCGCGACGCCCGTCGCACTTAGCCAGATTCGCCACCTGGTTGAGGGAATGGAGAAGGCCTTGGCAAGGCCAAAAATTTGTCTATTTTGATGGAGGTAGGTGTCTCTCCCCACTATCTTTTTCTGCATTTTGTTTTTGCAGTTTGATTGCCGCTCCGTCTCTTACTCATTTCTTTTTGTAGAGAGCCTTTTCGGAGACGATGAAGAACACCCGGGATCTAGGCCGTAAGATTGCTTCCTCCTACATGTCTTGGCGGTTGGCTCCATTTTCCCTTTTTTGTTGACCATCGGGTATCCTCCTACAGCCATGATCCTGGACAAGGAGAAGGAGGCGGAGCGCCTGAAAGCAAAGGTTGCCCGTCTGGAGGATTCGAACAGGACGAGGCAAGTGCAGTTCGACCAACTGGCCGCGGCCAAGCATCGGCTTGAGGTTACCGGGGAGAGGGGCAAGAAGGCAGCTAACATCCAGGCGGAGGCAATGAAGAATTTTGAAACGATCTCTGCCCGAAGGGAGGAGATGATCAAGACTCTCCGCTCCCAGGAGGAGGAGCTGACCCAGCACCTCCAAAGCATTTCAAAGATGGTTGTCAGTAAGTTTTGCTACTCCTTGACTCCTTTGTACCGTGGCTAGCTAGATCGAGTCTTGCCACTCACTCATGTCTTTGGTTGCAGCTCATTACCCTGAGTTGACCGAGATGGATCTGGAGAAGCTGTCGGTGGAGGAGGCTGGCCGCCACCTAACCGCCCTGGATCTGGTTAAGGTGCTGGCGGAGGAGAGCAATGGTCTTTGTGCCGTTGGTAACAACCTCTTCCACTACATCTGGCCAGAGGCGGGTGATCTGCATGACATCGCCAGCTTAGTTGTTGCCTTGTCTCGCGGCATCGACGTGCTAAAGATCCACAACGAATGGTCGGCTCGCGGTGGCGTGGAGATGACCCTTTCCCTGGTGAAGTCCTGGTATCCATGGGCTGATCTAGGCGTCCTCACTCGCGGTTTCCGTCTTGGGACGAGCTACGAGGGCCTCCGCGACAACATTCCGGCGATCCGGTCTTGCGGGGTGAAGATTGGCACCTACGTGGATCTGGAGCGTGACTTTCGTGACCCCTCCGAGCCATTGCCGTTCCACTGGGTCCCAGTGTAGCACCCCCCGGGGTTAGGGTAAAACTAACCTCAGAACACCATCTAAGATAAGTTAAACTCCTAAACACTGAAGATCATAGAATGATTCGGTAACATTACAGAACACAGGGACTCAACACCATAATTTTAAACTCTTAACAGAGTAAGATATTAGAGTTATTACAAACCAGAGGTCATAGACCCAACATTACATCACACAGTGAAAGCAAAATATGTTGTTCTACACAACAACTTAGCAAAAGGCTTAAGAGGCCATAAACAAAAGCGACGTCCATTCCATTGTCCTCAGGCTGCTACCTGGGACCCCCAACTACTTGTCGATGTCAATGTAGAAGCCACCTTCAGTTGCAACCAGATCCTCTGTAGAAAAACAACAATGGCGCAAGGCTGAGTACGAGAATGTACTCCGCAAGACTTAGATAACCTAGTATCTATATTCTCTGGCAAAAAGGCTTTCTCTGGATTTCCTTTTGCGGAAAGCAATCTTTATTTGTAAACAAGAGAGAGAAGAGACTCGTCTACTCAGAATCTTTTAGAAGGGATAAGATAGAGACTTCTTCATCTTGTTCATCACATATCGATAACCACCAGCTTCATCAAAACCTCCTATCTAGGTGTCGTTGTATTGCCAACGAGTACGCGATGGAGGGGTCCTCACAATGCATGTTTAGAGACGTGGGGTAAGGGGGACGATTGATGGGTACGAGGTAACACAGCTTACCCAGGTTCAGATCCCACGACGGTGGCAGAATCCTACTCCTGCTATAAATCACTATAAGGGCAATACGCCGAGTTACAGAGATAGGTTCGCTGTGCGAGGTTGTATGAATCGATACTAAGTTGTCTATGATTGTGCCCTAAAGGCTCCCATAGGCCCGACTTATATAGTCGCCAGGACCTAAGGTTACAGGGAAAAGTCCTAGCCGGACAGGTTACAGTGTCCTACACCGTCTATCACTAGTCTTGTGTAACTTGTACTCCAAGGCTCCGGGTACGCTGGTGACTCCACCATAGCCTTCCTTTATCCGGCTTGGGCCTCCCTTCTGTATCCACCTAACTGGGCCGCCTAGCAGGCGACAGGCCATGCTACCGACTATGGGCCACCCGGGTTAGTCGGATAAGAGACATGCTATGAGGATACCCATATAGCATATCCCCAACAGTGGCCCCCGGAGAACTCCGAGATCTTGCGCCGTCTTGCCTCTTCTCGTGGAATGCTCCGTCTAGATGGATATCGGCCAATCGTCAAGCAATATCTTGTAGTCCTCCCAAAGAACCCTGCAAGGTTTACTCCGTCTATGATTAGTAAGTTGGAGAAATGCTGAATCTTCCATCATACTCTTCCGTAGTCGGATTAAATCAGTCCATGCCGAAATCTTCAATGCGACGGCTCATCTACCATGTCAGTTATGACGACGTAGGCCTAGGTCAGCGATGCCTCGTAACTCACACATGCAGAGAACGCAATCATATCCTATTTTCCCGCGTGAGCGATACGAACCGTTGGCGGCGGCGGTTGGAGACGTGGCGAAATTACCGCGCACGTTCTCGAACACGTCGTCTACGCGGCAACCGTCCAATTAGTTGCACGAATCTTGACGCAGAGTAAGATAAATAGTAACCGTGGGACACTTGCCACTTTTTCACCCCATTCTCTCACGTCATCATCTTCTTCCTCCAGACGCACGCCTCCTCGAGCTCTCCGCGGAAAACCTCGAAGAAACCCTAACCTCTCCCTTGCATTAGTCGCACCCTCCATGTCCTCCATGGCCAGCAGCAGCTCCTCCCTGTTGATGGCGGCGTCGAGAGAAGCCACGATGAAGCCGTCGAGCTCCGTCGTCGTGCCCCTAGAGGGCCTGGTCATCCCCGCGTCGGCTGTGACCACAATCTGGCGGCGCTAGAGCCTCTGGAAGAGGAGCCAGACTCGCACAAGGGCAACTGGCACGGCTCGGACATCACCGGCCGCGACATCCAAGAGATGGTCGCCGAAGGCTACCTCCCCGCGATGGAGGGGCTCGCCTGGCGGGCGGCGCCGGCCGGCGAGGTGACACCTTCTCCCCAAGCCGGAGAAAAGGTGCACCTCAAGGCTAAGCTGGTACGCGGCGTTTCTCTGCCCATCTCCCACTTCTTTTTGTCCGTTTTGAACCACTTCAAGGTTCAACCCCATAACCTCTCCCCCAATAGTATCTTAGTGCTTAGTAACTTCGCGGCACTTTGTGAGGGTTACCTAGGGATTAGGCCTAGGTTAGACTTGTTCGTGTACTTCTTCATCGTCAAACGTGAAGCCGGACATAGTAGGAAGGAGCTTAGGAACTGCGGCACCATAAGCTTCAAGATCCGACCTGGCCGGCGGTTCCCCGACATCGTCGGCCATGAGTCGTGCAAAAACTGGCAGCGGACGTACTTCTACGGCCCCGAAATTCCTTTGGCGGGCCAAGAAGTGACGTACCCGGACTTCGTGGATGGAGCCGTCGCTGAAGTTTCCACATGGATATCCCATGCCTCCCTTCCCTCCGACCTTGATGCTTCTCGCGCTATAAGGCGGATCGAGTGGTTTGTAGAGACGGGTTTGACCGGCTTGGACCTAGCCATGTGCTGGTTCATCAGGCGAATCCAACCTCTGCAGCACCGCGTGAAGTTCATGCACGAGTACACCAGTGATCGAAAGGATTCCCTTCGGATCTCCGTGGATAACTTCTCGAGCGACTCCGTCAAGCTCCGTCTGAAGGACATCGTCAAGGTGAAGGATAAGAAGCACGACTTCACCATCACCTACGACATGTACGTAGACGGCAAGTGCGCAAAGGTAGGTATTTATTTTCTGTGTATGACATTGCTCCAGTTTCTCCGTCTTGCCAGTGCCATCTTATATAACAAGGTGATTTCTCACTTAACAACTTAGTGATCTAGATGAGGACAACCTGGCTGCCCAAATCTACGATCCAAAGATGAAGGAAGTCACGGTCGTGTCCAACGATGATGTCCCGTTGGCGCGAAAGCGGAAGAGCTCCACCTCTGACGCTGCCGACGGAGGCAAGAAGAAGGCGGAGGTGGAGCCTCCAAAAAAATCTTGCCGCCACAGGCGGAAGAAGAAAAGCCAAGGGATGTTTGCCAAAGCTCCCCCCTAGTGTAAGCTTCTCATTCTCCTACATTGTCTTAATTATCTGTCTTATTCCTGTACTTACGCATTTTGCATGTTTCAGGAAGAAAGCCACAACCAGCCTCAAGAAGTCCTCCAAGACTCTTGGGGCTTCTAGAAATATCAAAGATATGCTGCATCGCGACTCCTCCCCCGCTATCGCCCCTGCTACTCCTGCCATCAAGCCCTCCTCTGCTCCGTCAAGCTCTCAAGTCCAGGAGGAACCAGGCCCTTCCGTCATGGAAGTGGATTCTGCGCTGCTCTTCAAATGGCTGAAGCTCCGGCTAAGGATGCCATCGGTAGCGTCAAGGCGGTGGTGGGAGCTGGTACCTCTGCCGAAGGCGGCGCCCCTGCTCCCCAGAAACCCTTCGAGTTCCCGAAGATAGTTTACCCGACACTTTTGCCGAGTAACACAACTATGGTTCCAAGAGGAGTGCCGTCATCTCCGACATGCGGTCTTGAGGAGCTACTCCGACAAGCAGATATCTTGCGAGGAAACAACATTTCCTTCGGCAAGCTACTAGCCGAGAGCGCTACAAACCTCAAGATCATTGCACTTGTAAGTTTCTACTTTTCCTTTTGCATTTCATATGAGTATCCTTTGGCCCCGAGGATGTGAGCGGAAAACCATAGGTTTTGCATCTATATGCTCTAAGAGTGACTAAGTTAGAAAAACTCTCCTTTGTAGCCCCAAGCATTTAGATGGAATGAATTACTCTGACTAGATACTTTAAGAGTAGCATACACGGTGTTCATAGTTTTCAATGCTGTAGCCCCCAAGCCTCTAGTTGTAACTGAATTAGTTCCGACTAGATGTTTTAAAGAAAAGATAAGCATATTGCTAAGTTAAAAATTCTCGATGTAGCCCCCAAGCATCTAGGTGGAAAATCTCCGACTAGAAGCTTCAAGCAGACCAAACAACGATTTAAATTTGTATTTGTTTCCACAGAACGAGAATGCTCGGAGGGGAATGGCCAACGACAAGTACCAGAAGATGCGTGCAGATCTTGAAGCCGAAAAGGGTAAAACCGTCATCTTGAAGGAACAGATCATAAAAAACAAGAGTCTGTTTTCTTATTGCGCATTTCTGTCTTACTTTTGTGCCTTCATTCTCCGAGTACTCAATGTGTACTTTGTTTTCTCCGACTTGCAGAACATGTCGCCAAGGCCAAGGATATTGTCGAGCAGTCCAAGCACATTCGGTTTGGATAGCGAGAACAAAATCCTTAAGAAGGAGAGGAAGAGATCTTTGAAGATGCACGAGGATTCCATGAAAGCCTGCAAGATTCCGCCTCATGAGATCAATCGCTTGAAGGAGGAGCTTGCGATCCTAAAGGATCGAAGCAAAGCGATGAGCAAAATCTTTGCCATAGCGAAGCGTTAAGCTCCTTCAACAAGAAGGAATCCTTGGCGGATACCGTCGGCGAGCTAAGGCCAACATCTTGATGAAGTGTCCTCGCCTTGTATTTACGTAGTCTGGATACTTAGAGTTTATCGAACTCATGCGCTCCTTGTCGAATTTTGCGGCTCCTATGGGTTTAACCCTCGGCTCCTTGACAAGGTGTATGGTTCTTAGGAAACTTCATAAATACGCCGCCCAAGCCAGGGAGATTGCCAAGCCCCTCAAAATTTATATCAAGGCCTCGAACTCCGTGGCAAAGTACTCGGAGATTCTGCGCCGAGCCCCCGAGCGTGTCGCGTCCTGGAAGGCTTCATATGCGCAGTGGCGCAGGATGGCGCATCATGGTGAAGGCACACTATGAAGATGCCGACATCGACACGGTGACCTCTAGTATCCCCGACGTGGATGATGACGGCAAGGAGATCGATCATGAAGCCATCCTGTCATCACTGGCGGGTTATGACACCAGGGTTGCCGAATTGGTGGATGTTGACGTCTTCGTGCCCAGGAACTTCATCGACAACGTCAGCCAAGATTCTTCTGAGTCTCATCACAGCGCCGACGACGAGGGTGATTCTCCGGCTAGTGATAATGCGGCCTCCAAGTCTCCTGCGCCCAAAGAATGAAAAACACTTTGTAATTTTTGTTTTACCTTCAGCGTGTGCACGGAAGAAACTTGGTGATGTAATCTTAAGGCGGAAAACAATGATTGTCGTATCCTGCTACTTAAGAACTAATTCCCAGTATGTATATATTTTTTAAGCATGTGCTGGCCTATCCATTACTTTGGTTCTTATGCTTGACTTTTCGTGAGTCGGAAGACTCGTTGTCGGAACCATGCGCTTAGGTGATGATGCCCAATGGCACCGTCAATAACCTGAGCACAAAATCACCGACAATGAGTGCCGAAAGTCACTACTCCAGAATCCACATAAAAACAACAAAGAACATGTAGACCAGAAAACTTAAGCTAACGCCCGTAGGCGGAATTTTCACAAGTGCAATCGCAAGACTTGTGCATAAAGGTTTTATATGATCCAAAAATGAACACTAAAGGAGGTAAACGACTCAGCAATATGAGTGAACTAAAGAGCTTTATTTCATTGATCATATAATAAGTACATAATTAGATAAAAAATGCTAAGTGTAGAAAGGACGTAGCTGTGCTATGTTCCATGGCCGATCAAGCTCCGGGTAGTCATCATCTGGGTCACGTCGCTTACACTTATGATCCTCGTTGGGTCTATCCTTGAGTTCACGATTGTCAACAAGGTAGTAAGACCCATTGAGCAGCACCTTGCTTATGATGAACGGTCCTTCCCATGGCGGGGATAATTTGTGTGACTTCTTCTGCTTAAGTCGGAGTACTAAATCCCCCTCTTTAAACGATCGATGCCTAACGCGGCGACTATGGTAGCTGCGTAGCTTCTGCTGGTAGATGGCGGATCTTTGGCATGCCAACACGCGCTCCTCCTCGAGAAGGTCCACATTTAGGCGTCTGGATTCTTCAGCGTCATCTTCGTCGTAGGCGGCAACTCTTGGTGCATCGTGGAGGATGTCGGAAGGTAGGATGTCTTCTGCTCCATATACCATGAAGTAAGGGATGTAGCCGGTGGATCTGTTGGGTGTAGTTCGTAAACTCCACAACACAGATGGCAATTCTTCCTCCCAGGCTCTAGCTGCTCTATGTAGCGGTGCCTCAAGACGTGGCTTGATTCCCTGCAGCATTAATCCATTGGCTCGCTCAACTTGACCATTGGACTGTGAGTGTGCCATAGATGCAAGGTCAAGTCAGATGCCTTTGTCCCAACAATAGGCTTCCACTTCTCCGAGTGATAAGTTGCTTCCGTTGTCGGTGATGATGCTATGTGTGATGGGGATATGCCTACTGGGGTATCCTCAGCGGGACGTTTCCGACTGGCCCAAAGGCTGGCGAGTGGGCCTGCAGAACGGCGAATGGATCAAGGCCCATCAGTGCAGGACTGAGGTAGAAGGCCCGGCGAGTAGATAGGCCCGGTCGGTGAGTTAAGCGGTTGACAAGGTGGTAACCGAATCGGTTGAGATATGTAAACCCTAGGGGAGGTAGGCCTATATAAACCTCCCTAAGGGGTGAGTAGAGATACGTTCCCTCATACACCCAAGCAACTCGCCGCCTAGCCGCCGAGTTCGCCCATTGTAAACACCTCCATAATACAATCTAGCAGGTAGGTCTTTACCCTCCGGGCCGAACTGGGTAAAACCTCGAGTCTCGCCCTCATCTACCGCATGAGATGGCTGGCCGCCCTTGCCCTTCGTTCTACTACTGCCGATTGATTGCGCATCGATCATTCCCACGGCGGTGGCGCCCACGTGGGGCTGGCGGTCTGGCGGTGTTGCGGCGAGATCCAATCTGCCCATCAGCGAGGCAGTGCGCCACGGCCGCATGATAGCGATTGGCGAGATGCTCCAGATCTTGCCAAGCAGCTACGTCCCGGCGCGCGACCCGTCACGCCAAATGATTCGCGATCGGCGATCAGCCTCTTCGGCCTCACCGACATCATCACCTCGGAGGACTCGGCTCGCATCCGCGAAGTCGCCACCCGATCGGCTCTCCGAGCCAGATCCGCACGATCCACCGCCTCGCCTCGTACGACTCGGCCCACAACGTGGCGAGAATTCAGCGGCCGCGAAGACGCGACCCTCACCGGCACGCCGACTCGGCGACCGGCGTCACTCGCGGATCCATCACCGGCCTCGTCCGCGGGCTCCATCGCCAGTCTCCAACGGGAGATTTCGAGACCCCTCCATCCTCGGGATCTTCGACTCGACTCGGGTCGGAGAACTCCGCCGACCACGACGGTGCGATCGCCCGCCGCGGCCTACATGGCTACCGGCACCGATCCGCCGGAGGACCCTTTCTCCACCCGATCCCTCCCTAACGCCACGGCGGAGGTCGAGAACTCCGCTGGCGCGGAGGCAGTACGCAAAGCGGGCGGCGCGAAAAATTTCGCCTCGGCAGGTGACAGCGAGGCTGTCGCGCTACCACCAGCGGATCAGGTCACGCTGAACCCACCGTTCAGCGCCACGAACCGATGGCGACGAACGACTCGCGCCAGGCCGGCAGCGCGATCTGCGAAACGCGCCACGGAGGAAGCAACCGCCCTCGCCAGGATCAGCGGCGATGGGTGCCCCACCACCACCCAACCGCACCCTCCTAGGGACCAGCGCGGATAATCGTCTCCTCACGGAGCGACGCAAACGGCCTTCCACGTTTCTCTCCCGATGGACAACCTCGTGGCGAGCGAGCGCGGCCGACATCACGGCGGCGGCGGCGCGCCTTACAGATCCCGATGCGTCGGGGCCCTACTCGCGAAGGCCGTGGAACAGCGAAGCGGCCGACTTCGCGGCGAGTGTACTCGCGCTCCTCGAAGCGGGCGGCGGCCCGCCGCCGCGGTGGCAAACACCCTCAATTGCCCCGCGAGCCACTGCAGCTCAACGGCGACCCGCGAATGCGCACTCTCCTAAGCGATCCCAGGCGGCGACCAACCTCGTCGCCGCCAATGGAGAGCCAATCGACGCCGCACTCATATCGCTAATCGAACTGGCGCGCCGCCAGCCCGGCGACTGCGGCACACCTAACTACTGCCGCGATGGCGAGCCTATGGGTCGCTCGATCGACTAAGCCCAAGTGCTTGGACCAATGATCCGGCGAAAAGTACCACCAACTTCAAAGGCGCCAAGGAGATCGAAAAATACGACTCCTCGTGCGACGTCCGGCTTGCGGCGACACATACCTCATGGCAATGGGGATCGCGGGTCACACCGACCTACCTGCGCCCGCTACCTCCCGCGATGATGGAGGGACGTGCAGGCAATGGATCAACACGCTCCCCAGGGCGATGTCGACTCACGGAGGAAATGCGAGACGCCGTGCACTTCGAGTGCTCCTACACCGCGCCACCACCATCGAGGACACAGGCGATCGTCCGGGGACCCATGAGTCGACCAGCGGTGGGTCCAACGGTGGCAAGAGCTCGGTACAGCGGCATCCACGGACACCGCCATCCATTGCTTCAAGACCTCGTGCGCCACGAGCCTCTAGTCGCCAAGCTCAAGCGACGCCCGCACACTCGACAACATCCCCGACCTCCTCGAGATCGCCAAGCGATACGCGAGGAAGATCCCAATCAAGGCGTCGACGACGAGTCCGGCGGACAACGACGCGGCGGCGGCGGTGGCCGCCGAGCAGACCTACGCTACTGGCTTTTCGCCTCACGTGCAAACGCCGCGAGCGATGGCGAGTCGACCGTCGCCAATGCGGGCACGCTAACGCGACCGAAGAGCTACCGCCGCGACGGAGGGCAGCAGCGGACGGCGGAATTACAAGAACAAGCCAAGGTTTGATCGCGGCCCTCCTTAACCAACCATGCGTTTCCACGGCGGGGAAGGAAAGCCCGCCACGCACACCACCGCCGACCGCCACACCCTCGGGGAGATCGAGAAGGCACGCACGCGCGGAGGACACCGACAACGACCCGCAAAATGGCGGAAAATTCGGCAAAGTGGCGGCTCGCTCCACACCTTCACCGCTTCAACACGAGCGAGAAGAAGGTCATCGCCGCGCCGTCGCCGTCAGCGGTGGCCCAGACGACGTCCCCGGTTCCTGGCGGTGAGCAACCTATCACCGGGCCGGAAGACCACTGCGCACGCGCCAGTACCGGGGCGAGTCGCCCGGTGGTCAAGCCCAAGGTCGGCGACTCGGCTCCCCAAGACTACGATGGGCGGCGGCGGCTCCATCAACATCCTCTACCTCGACACCTTGACAGCGGCTCCCGCAATCGATGATCGAGACAACCCACACCACGTTCCACGGCGTCCCGGTCGGAAGGCGTACCCGATCGGCAAGGTCACGCTACCGTCACCTTGGCACTCCGGAACTTCCGCGCAGCGGATCGTCTTGAGGGTGCCCTTCGACAATTACCATTGCGTCGTCACAGGGGCGCGTTCGCCAAATTCATGGCGGCACCCACGGCGTATAACGCGATGAAGCTCCGGGCGTGCGGCGTCATCACCATCAGCGACCACGACATGGCCGCGAATCACGAGGCCAAAGGAGCCGAACTTCGCCGACGCCGTGATCGCGGCGGAAGCTAATCACGCGCCGATGAGCTCGCCAAATACGCGGCGGTCAACAACGACGACCCCACAATACTTAAGAAGCCCAACTCGAGGCACAAACACCTCAACCTTTGAGGCCACGGCACACCCGCACCGTCGAGCTGGTCCCAGCGACCCGGCCGGACGGTGACGATCGGGACGAGCATGAGCCCAACATAGGAAGGCGCTCATCGAGTTCCTCCGTGAGAACAGGACATCTTCGCATGGAAACCCTCCGACATGCCTGGTGTCCCTAGTGAGCTCGCTGAGCACAAATTAAACGCCTACCCCAAAGTGCGACCAGTCAAGCAGTCGCTACGGCCATTCAACGAAGAACGCCGTCGGGCAATCGCCGAAGAAGTGCAGCGTCTACTCGCTGCCGGCTTCATTCGGCCAATCAAATACTCAAGTGGCAAATCCAGTCCTGGTCGAAAAGAAAGCGGGACACGGAGAATGTATCGACTACACAAACCTGAACAGCGCCCAAAGGAGGCGATTCGTCCTCCAGCGGATCGATCAGATCATCGACTCCACCGCGGGCTCGAGTCGTTGTGTTTCCTCGGCGCCTACTGGGTATAACCAGATCAAAATGGCTGTCGAGGCGAGGAGAAGACGGCGTTCATCACGCCATTCGAGCCTTCTGCTACACCGCCATGACCTTCGGCCTCAAGAACGCCGAACAGCGTACCAACGGTGCATGCAAGAATGCCTCGCGAGCCAAATTGGCGCAACATCCCGTCTACATCGACGACGTGGTCGTAAAATCCGCCGCCAAGGCGACCTACTGCCGACCTCGCGAGACCTTCCAACTGCGGAGGTACAAGATAAAGCTCAACCAGGCAAGTGCACCTTGGTGTACCCGGCAACAATTACTGGGTACGTCGTCTCCAAGCGAGGGATCGAGGCAAACCCAACGAAGATCGACACGATCGCGGCTCGGCAAACCCGAGTGCTGCGCGGCGTCGTAAGCTGGCGGGCGGTGGCTCTCGGTCGCTTCATCCCCGGGCGAAAGGCGATGCCCTATACCGCTGATGCGCAAGAATCCCACCTTCGATGGGACAAGGAGGACGGCGGCGCTCGCGACCTCAAAAAGGTGCTACTCGCGCACCACTACTCGCCGCACCCGACAAGGAGCCCATGCTGGTTTACGTCGCGGCGTCCGGCGTCGTCGGCTGTATTGTAATGGTCGTCGAACGACGGAGGAAGGAAAAAGCGCCCAGTCCGGCGGTATACTACATCAGCGAGGTCTTAACCGAGTCGCGCCAGCGATACCTGATACCAAAAGCTGGTATATGCGGTCTTGAGCTCGTGGCGCTGCGCACTACTTCCGTGAGCACCCCATCACGGTCGTCTCCTCCGCTCCACTACAAGACATCATCCGCGAGCGGCCGGGCGGGTCGCCAAGTGGGCCGTCGAGATCGGCGTCCACAACATTAATCTACGAGCCACGCAGGCGATTAAGTCACGTGCAGCGGCGATTTCCTCGCCGGTAGGAGGCCCGGCAGCCGGAGAAGCCGCCGTACCTCCATTACGGAGCACAGATTGACGGGTCCAAGAACAGACGGCGGGAGGCGGGGATAGTCTTGACCTCACCAAAGGCGACAAGCTCCGCTACATACTCCGCCTCGAATTCACGCCTGCACCAACAACATGGCTGAATCGAGGCCCTACTCACGGCATGAGCCGCAAAGGAGATGGCGTCAATCGCCGATGCTCGGAGACTCCGACCTCGTTCGGGTCAAGTCGCGGCACTGCGACGTCTCCCCTACCATGGCGGCATACCGCCAAGAGGTGGACAAGGTGGCGGCCACTTCACGGCTACTCGGTCGAGTGGATCGACGGGAGGAAAACGAGGAGGCCGACGCCCTCTCTCGCATCGGGTCGCGATCCGCACCACCCTTGGCGTGTTCCTCGACACCATCTTCACGCCGTCGGTCTCTCCCGAAGATCGACATTGAGTCCGCTCCAACCAGAGGCAACCTTGGTCGCACCGTCACCGAACGAACGGCGGACCAAGCCCTACGCCGCCTACGGAGGCGGGCAACCTGCCGCGAGCAGACAAGCGCCGAATGATTGTTCGCCGATGCAAGTCCTACACCATCGTCGACGGCGAGCTACACAAGCGCGTCACCGGCATGTTCAACGCTGCGTCCAACCGGTGAAGGGCGCAAAATCTTACGACATCCACTCGGCATTGCGGCCACCACGCGCGCTCCCTGGTCGCCAAAGCCATGCGACACGGCTTCTATCGCCCACCGACACGCCGACGCGCCGATATCGTCCAGCGATCGCCGGGTGCGAAACGCCAACAGACGCGCGTTCCAAGTTCGCGCTCAAAACAATACCCATCACTGGCCATTCGCCGTGTGGGGCATGGACATGGTCGGCCCCTTCAAGAAGGCCCCTCGGCTACACCCACCTTCGGTCGTCGACAAATTCACAAAGTGGATAGAAGCCAAGCCAGTCCGAAATGCGACGGAAGATCGCCACTAAGTTCCTACGAGCTCATATACCGCTACGGTTTCTAACAAAGCATCATCACGGACAACGGCACAAACCGCCAAGGAGCAATGGCCGAGTTGCGAGGAGCACCACATCCGGCTCGACCTCGCGTCGATCGCCACGAATCAACGGCCAGGCGAACAGGCCAACAAAGCATCCTCCACGGCTGAAGCGCGACTCAAGTACCACTCGGCGCACCGCGCTGGGTCGAAGAGCTTCCCTCCGTCATCCGGGAATCACCTCGGTCAACAGGTCGACGGATTCACCCCTTCTTCATGGTCTACTGGCGGAAGCCGTCATGCCAACCGACCTCGAACACGACTCGCGCGGATCGTCCACTATCACGGAGGCCGAAAGCGAACTGGCCCGCCAAGATGGGCTCGACCAACTCGACAAGCGGCGACCTCGCCCGATCGCGCCGCCGCTATCTATCGGCAAAGGCTCCGTCGCTACCACAGCGAAAGTGAAAACCGCACCTTCCGAAGGCGACTTGGTGCTACGCCTCATCCAGGACAAGAAGGGCATGCACAAGCTCTCCCCTCCATGGGAAGGCCGTTCGCTCGGCGCGTACTCAGCAGCGCCTACTACCTCGTCGGCGTCCGCGGGGCGGTGAACTCGGCGTCAGCGGCCGTGGAATGTAAATCTCCTCGGAAGTTCTATACCTAGAACCCCACATGTGTACTCTCCGGTCGCTATGAATAAAAAGCAGTTACCGCAAAAATTCGTCTACTCTCCATTCCTTGTGCCACTCTTTTCGTAATTAACAGCGTCATGCTAAAATCTGAAGTCAACCTTGGTACAGCGGCACGCAGCTAAGTAGTGCGATGTAAGAGCACCGAGTCATTTCAGTCTTGCATCGTCCACTTAAAACGCCAATCCGAGCCCCATGTCGCCCTAGCTCGACTGGTTTCTGAACCAAGACATCATCCTCGCTTCCGCGACCTGGTCCTCCGCATCCTTGGCAAGCGACTCGAGCGGCTAAGTACCACGCTCGGGGACTGGATACCAGTTCGTCTCGATCGGACAGACGAAAAGCATAAGAGGCGTGCGGGACTGCGCGTGACCCACGGGCGAGCGAGGCGGCGCTAACACAAACGCTCAGTCCTCAACCACCCTCGAGTCGCGCCTTGAACTACCAAGTACCACGGGGACTCGGCCACGGCACCGTTCGCGTCTGGAAAAGCGGTAAAATCTGAGCACTCGAGGGAGTCGCCTTGCGGCTCTCGAGCTTCGAGGCGAGTCGACTCAACAACACATGATAAACAACAAAACATCATATTTAAGGTGAAACCCGTAAAAGGCGGACGCTCGGGGACTCACCCAAAATCAATCAAAACACGCAAACAAATAGCAAAATGAACACAACGTTCCATTCAAACGCATATCGCATTGTCTTACATTACAAAATATGCCTACTCGGCGAAATTGTTACTAACACTACTCCGCGAGCCGGCGATGATGCACCAGCGTCCGGCGCTCCGGATGAATACGATTATGCGGGTTCGATGGATAAGTCGTCTGGCCCGCCATCGCCGGCGGAAGGCTGCTCGACCTTGAAGTCGCGATGCGGCGGCTCGGCGTCGTTGGCGCCACGACCGTTTCTGGTACGGAAGAAGGTCGCCCGCCCAAACACGCTCGATGCGGCAGACGCTCTCGCAGCCTTAAGAACTTCGGACAGATCCACGGCCCGGGCGATGAAGGATAACCACCGTCACGTCGTCGAGGTCGAATCTTCGGGAAGTGGCGGAGTCCTAGACTCGAGCCGTCGGCGCTCCACGAAAAGCCGACCGCGTCATGAACTCCACGACGGGCGCCTTCTCCAAGTACTCCACACCTCAATGAGGTCATTGGGAATAACCTCCGTGGCGACATCTCTTGAAGGTAGGCGGATGCAAGTCGCCGACAGCGTCGCCCGAGTCGGAGCATGCTCACGCACCTCGCATCAAGAGAACTCGCTTCTTCATGGCTACCAATCATACGGCCTGCTAGATGGAAACAATTGTGAGCACCACGGAAACCACAAAAATACAACCACAAGGCGGGAAGGCGCACTCACCGATCAGCAGGCGGGAGCCCGATGAAGCTTTGAGCGATGTCTTCGTCACGAAGCCCAACGATGAGGGCTTCCGACACTCGGTCTTCCTCCGCTGCAGCAGCGGCCTTAGCTCGCCTGCTTCGCGAGCTCTTCTTTTCGCCTCCGATTCGCTCGAGGTCGGCAATCCTTTGCTCGAAGCGCTACGAACTTTCGCCGCCTCGGCCAAAGAGGACAAGCTCTGGCGAGCCACCTCTGCGCAGCGACAATCGCTTGACTCCTTGTTTACTTCTTGGGCGCCTAACTCCTTTTCAACCGCTGCCCGCCAATTCTGCCGACTCCAGTTGTAAACCACGCAAAGTTTCAAAGTCGGTTCACATGAAAACTCTCGGTGCCCACCGCTACAATGTAGCGGGTGCGCACTCGGGGACTGGTGGCTCGAAAAATACTCAGTGCTCACCCGCTACAATGTAGCGGGTGCGCACTCGGGGACTGGTGGCTCGAAAAATACTAAGTGCCCACCCGCTACAATTTAGCGAGTACGCACTCGCGGACTGGACTCGAACGCACGAAACAAGTAATTATAAAGAATCAGGCCGCTGCAAAACACCGACCTGATCCTCGGGGACTGGAGGTACCTGGATGGCCGCGCCAAGCATGCCGTGCAGTTGCGCTGCGTCCACGGACGCAAGCAGCGCCGGTGTGTGCCCGCGACGTTGGTCAATCTCAGCGTCGGCGGCCTCGGGCGGGTTGTCGCAGCCTCACTCGTGGCCGCCTTGGTCATGAAGCGGGGAAGGTAGCACCCGCCCAAAGGAGCTCGCTTCTTCCGGTCTAAACGAAGTGCCTCGCCGTGGGACGTCGCTTCAGCGGCCCGGCAGTCTGCGACTGCGTGTCGTCGAGAGCGTGGCGATGTCATCGCCCTTGGCCTTCTTGCTGCCTTCCGTGGAAGCGGCGACCTCATCCACCTTCCTCTTACGGAAGGGTCCTCCCGCTAGTGGCGGAGGGCACCTTGGCCACCGTCGGGTGGCTCATCTTCTTCACTCCGGTCCCACGCCGAGACAATTCAGGAAAAACATTCAAAATACTAAAGAGAAAGGCGGCGAGTACACTCACTTGGCGGCGGAATGAAACGCAGCCACTGCGAAGGCGGCGGTTTTTCCAGCTCGGGCCAAGCGGCGAGCCCCAGGTCGGTGCGAGGCCCGGGACACGGACGGTTTCTTTGATGTCGAGGTAGCGGTTGGCGCCTCCGGCGCCCCAAGGTTTCCTTGCTAGGAGCTGCCGCGGCCGGAGCCTCCTGCAGGCTGAGACCGCCACCGGGACCCCTTGCGTGAAGGTCGCTCAGCTGGAGCCTTCCCTAGCCCGGAGATCGGCGCGAAGGGCGGGGGTATCGAGGCCAGCGGTGCCTCCGTGGATGGCCCGTCTAGCATGGTTGTTGCCGGGGCCGCCCCTTCACCGGCCGAGCTATGGGCGTCGGAGCTGCTCGCTGAGCGCGGCGGTGAGGCCATCTTTAAACCGCCCTCCTCCTCGAGGGCCTCGCCTCTTTCTCCTTCTTCTTCTTCGCGGGAGTGGCACAGCGGGCGAGGTGGTCTCCGGAGTTCCTCGTCATCGTCATGGCCTCGAGGCTCCTCGCCTCGAGGTCGCGACGCGTTGCCAGCGGGTCTTCGGACGGTGGGGCGATCTCCTCTTGATTCGTCCTCATCGTCCTCATTGCCCTTGGCGAGGCGACTTCGCTTGTGTCTGGGCGGATGGCTCGGAGCTTTCGTCATCGGCGGGTGGAAGCCACCTTCCACCACTTGGAATAGCTGCGTTAACACGGAACGAAGTTAGAATTACCGCGTTGCATATGCTGCGCGAATAAGATCATGTTATTACCGTTGGGCGGGGCCCGTGGTGTATGGAGGAGCCCGGCCTGCGCATCCGTATGCCGCTGGGTGATCCTCTTGACGCCGGAGGTAGTCCTCCGGCTTCCACTTTCGGCGGCGGCCTCGAGTCTTCTCGGCTGTGTCTTGGTACATGTAGTGCTCGCGCTGAAGCGGGACAATCGCCGCCCAAGCCAACAGTTGTACAGGTTCACCGTCTGGAGCCTTCTTCTTTAGACCGAATGGTGCGGAGCATCTCGTCGACCATCCGCCGATCGTCGGAAGCTTGCGACACGAAGATTCGCGGCTCGGAGCGGTGGCCGAAATCTGTGGGATCGCCGCCTCGTCCTCGGTCGCCTCGGTCACGTAGAACCAAGACTTTTTCCGCTCGCTGCTTTGGCGGCATCAAGTCGAAGGAGGCTTTGGATTTCAGCTGGAAGGTTAAGCCGCCATGGCTAGCATTGAGCCCGCCTCCTCGCGGATCCGTCCATGGAACAGATCTTGCCACAAGGGAAAATAGGGCGGCCCAAGTAGCACTCATGAGCATACAAAGATGGCGAGCTGCTCGATACTATGGGGACCCAGATCTGAGGCTGGATCCGTGGTAGGCGAAGCGCCGGAAGAACAGTGGGAAACCCTAAACCCGCTCGAGGTGACTAGTGAAGCAGATGAACTCTCTCTGGTTGGGATCGTTCTCCGGCTGCGAGGATTCGCCAACAATGGCCCGAGGATTCGGCCTCCTCGAAGGAGGCCAGTTTCTGGTGCACTTGGATCTGCCCAAGGTTGTGGAAAGGGCCATGGTGAGGATTTGCTTGGAGGTCGGAGGATTGCGGGTCGCGAGATCAACGGGCGAAAGATGTGCGTACTCGGAAGAAATGGTGGGCGGTTGGCTTTCGATGGCCAACCATTCCCCTTATATAGCGAGCTGCCCGCCAAATTAGGGGCGTTACAGCGATGATTACGCCGAGTTACCGTTAAGTTACCTTAGCTAGTTTGACCACGCCGACGGTCCGCCTCCGCCACTCGGCTCGCTGAGTTATTCGCGAGGCCGCGATCCGTTGGTTCGGTACACTCAAACGCGACTCGGTTCGCGGATTATTTCCTTTGTATAGGAGCCCGACGATTATTTGGATGCCAACTTGAAGCCGTATACTCCATGCCCGGCCACCGCGTCTAATCAACGACGGCCTCGGGGACTCTTGATGGGGATATGCCTCTGGGGTATCCTCGGCGGCGTTCCGGCCCAAGGCTGGCAGTGGGCCCGAGCGGCGAATGGATCAAGGCCATCGGTACCAGCGTGGAGGTCGAAGGCCGGCGAGTAGATAGGCCCGTCGGTGCAGGTTAAGCGATTGACAAAGTTGTAACGAATCGGTTGAGATATGTAAACCCTAGGGAGGTAGGCCTATATAAACCTCCCTAAGGGGTGAGTAGAGATCGTTCCCTCATACACCCAAGCAACTCGCCGCCTAGCCGCCCGAGTTCGCCCATTATAAACACCTCCATAATACAATCTAGCAGAGTAGGTCTTTACCCTCCGGGCCGAACACAGGTAAAACCCTGAGTCTCCGCCCTCATCTCGCACCGCAGATGGCTGGCCGCCCTTGCCCTTCGTTCTACTACTCGCTGCCGATTGCAGCATCTGCCGTGGTCATTCCCACGACAATGTGGGAGACCAAATCTCACCACTAGATCTCGGACAAACCTGAGGGCAGTTGCCCCATCAAGCTTTCTAATGGGTTTAGCTTCTATCCATTTGGTGAATTTGTCAACTGCTACAAGCAGATGTGTTAATCCACACGGTGCCGTCTGTAATGGTCCCACCATGTCTAGCCCCCAGATTGCAAACGGCCAAGTTATTGGTATTGTTCGCAATTCTTCAGTAGGAACATGTGGTTGTCGGGCATAATACTAGCATCCCGTGCATGTCTCAACCAGCTTGTCGGCGTCCGCCTACGCGGTTAGCCAGTAGAATCCTTGCCGGAAGGCTTTCGCGACCAACGATCGAGGAGCGACGTGATGCCCGCAATCTCCGAGATGGATCTCGCGCAGGATTTCCATACCTTCTAGCTAGGAAACGCACTTGAAGTATACACCAGTAGTGCTCCTTTTATAGAGTTGCCCATTGATTATGGTATAACCCTTTGCTCGTCGTACTATTTTCCGTCTTTCGACTTCGTCATCGGGCAAATTTCCGTGTTCGAGATACTCCATGAACGGTATTGTCCAAGCCGGAGGGATCTTTGTCACCATGTTGACGAAAGAGTCAGCTCTATCCGGGTTGTCGATGTCGGCGCCCTTCACGGATGGTGTGCGTAGATGCTCTAGGAAAACTCCTGGCGGAATTCGCTTGTGTCCTAATCCAGGCTTAGACAGTAGATCAGCCTCCTCTTTTTGCTCCCTAGGCACATACTTGACTTCGTAGCCCAAGAAGCTTTTGTCTATCTCGTCCTTAAATGCGATACGCCATCATAGGGTTCATGGCGTTCGGATGCGACCACTGTGGGCAACCAAGTCGGAATCTCCACAGCAAAC
Source organism: Avena longiglumis (assembly GCA_030063025.1). Lineage (NCBI taxonomy): Eukaryota > Viridiplantae > Streptophyta > Magnoliopsida > Poales > Poaceae > Avena > Avena longiglumis. Next base: position 530,425,991 of record CP125976.1, read on the forward strand.
TATGCGCTTGATGCCAATATCCTTGGCTACACGTTGTCCGTGAATGAGTGCTTCATACTCCGCCATGTTGTTTGTAGCCTCGAAGTGGATCTGCAGAACGTAGTGCAGCTTATCTCCTTTTGGTGACTGTAGTAGTACACCAGCCCCCGAGCCGTTGAGCAACTTTGATCCGTCAAAGTGCATCACCCAGTACTCTGGTTCTGGCAGCGGAGTGGCATCTGGCATCTCCGTCCAATCTGCAATGAAATCCGCCAAAGCTTGTGACTTGATAGTGTCGTGCCTCTTGTAGGTGATTTCGAAGGCGGCGAGTCCAATGCCCCACTTCACGACCCTTCCTGTAGCGTCGTTGTTATTGATAATGTCGGACAGTGGAGTCTTGCTCACTACTGTGATTGGGTGCTCCTGAAAGTAATGCCTCAGCTTCCGAGAAGCGAGGAATACTCCATAAGCTATCTTTTGGTAGTGCGGGTAACGCTGCTTCGACTCCGTCAAGACCTCGCTCACAAGGTAAACTAGTCATTGAACTCCGTGATCGTAGCCTGGTTCCTTCCGCTCTACCATGACGACGATGCTGATAACCCGGTTGGTTGCCGCCATGTAGACTAACAGGGGATCCCCAGGCTCGGGTGCTGCAAGGATGGGCGCTGAGGAAAGAATCTCCTTGAGATGCTTCAATGCTGCATCTGCTTCGTCTGTCCACGTGAATTTGTCCGCCTTCTTCAACAACTTGTACAGCGGCAAAGCCTTATCTCCAAGTCGGCTGACGAACCGACTAACTGCTGCAACGTAACCTGTTAGTCGTTGAATGTCCTTTAGGCATGTCGGACGGTTTATGTTTAAGATGGCCTTGATTTTCTCCGGGTTGACCTTGATTCCGCGCTCGGAAACGATGAAGCCCAACAATTTACCGGCTGGAACCCCGAAGACGCTCTTCTTAGGGTTGAGCATCATGTTGTATTTCCGGAGATTATCAAAGGTTTCTTTTAAGTCGGAGATTAAGTCGTTTGATTTTTTAGACATCACCGCGATATCGTCCACATAGGCATCACCGCGATATCGTCCACATTCCGACCAATTTGGTCATGAAGGAAACGTTGCATTGTCCGCTGGTAGGTAGCACCTGCATTTTTCAGCCCAAAGGGCATCGTGACATAGCAAAACGTGCCGTATGGAGTAGTGAACGAAGTGGCCAATTGGTCCGACTTCCTCATCTTGATCTAGTGGTATCCTGAGTATGCATCGAGAAAACCGAGCCAGCCGTCGAGTCAATGACTTGGTCAATGCGACGCAAAGCAAATGGATCTTTGGGACATGCTTTGTTCAAGCCGGTGTAATCAACGCACATTCTTAATTCATTGGTTCCCTTTTTGGGGACAAATGCAGATTAGCCACCCATCGGGTGTGAAGGACTTCTCGGATAAACCCAGCCTTAAGTAACCTAACTATCTCTTTGCCAATGGCGTCTCTTCTCATATCAAGCGTCGTGAGGTTGTTTCACTGGTTTACATTTTGGATCTATGTTTAAGCTGTGCTCGGCAAGTTCCCTAGGTACAACTTTCATGTCGGCAGGTTGCTAGGCAAAGATGTCCCTATTCTCACGGAGGAACTCGACGAGCGCGCTTTCCTATTTGGGGTCCAGGTTTGTCCCAATGGCGACGGTCTTGGAGGCATCGCCTACCACAAGTTCCACCGGCTTGGTCTCGATGGCAGCCTTGAACGCAGGAGCGGATTCGGAGATCTGCTTCTTCGACGCGGGCATTTCTGAGTCATTGAACTTGCTCTGGATGTCCTTGAATTCTTATTTAGAGGGCGGCTCGCACTGCTTCATTGATCTCGCAGTCCCTTGCCTTGGTAAAGCTTCCGGATATGGTGATGACACCGTTCGGTCCGGGTATCTTGAGTTTGTTGTAGACGAAGCATGGCTTGGCCATGAATGTGTGGAATATGTCGCGGCCGAATATGACGTGGTACACGCTCTTGAAGGGGACCACCTCGAAGGTCATGCGCTCTTGGCAGTAATTATTAACGTCGCCAAAGGCTACCTGAAGTGTAATGCACCCAAGGGACCGAGCCTCCCGACCAGGAACTACGCCATGGAACATGGTGTTGGTCCGCCTTAGGTTTGCCTCCATCAAGTTCATCTTCTGCAGTGTATCCAGGTACATGATGTTGATGCTTCTTCCACTATCCACCATCCATTTGGTGAACTCCACGCCGTCAATCAATGGGTTGATGACCATGGCGTACTGGTTCTCCGTGGGCACAAGGTCTAGGTGGTCCGTCCTGTCCCAAGTGATTGGAACCTCCGACCAGCGCATGTATTGGGGAACTGGGGGAGAGTGGCCATCAGGATCCTTAGAGAGGTCTTCTATTGTCGGTCCGTGGGGGTGCCAAGGAAAGTGTGGTAGACTGGGGCCTTCTTTGCTAAGGGGTTCTTTCCCTTGTCGTCGCTCTTGGCGGCGTGCTTGGGGTCAACGTCCTCGTCCATGTCACTTGAATCCTTAGACTCCTCCTCCTTCTTCTTCCCTTTGCCCTTGCCTCGCTCTGTTCTTCCGACTTCGCTTGTAGCCGGACTCCGGGTCTTTCTTGAGGTCGTTGACGAACTTGCAGTGTCGATTGGTATGGGTGGCCTTGCCGTTGGCGTCTAGGTGTACGAGGCACGGCATATCGCGGTACTCCTCGTAGGTTTGGGGAACACGGAGCGGCGCCGGGGTGGTTTCACTTCCTCGTTGCTGCCCACGACCAGCTCCCGTTCCTCGGCCACGTTGTCCGCCTTCTCCTCATCCTACAAAGGTCATAGAGACCATGTCGGTAGATTCCTTTTCTTCTGGAGCGGTTTTCCGCTTTGTACTGCTGTTCCTCCGAGCTTGAGTTGGAACGGCCGTTGCCGGCAAAGAGCCACGAGCATCGTCGCCGGCAGCTGCGAACTCACTAGCTAACTGGATCATCTGATTCAAGTCAAGATGATGATTGTCCTGCAAGCGTTTTAGCTTATGTCGGAGCAACGTACCCCTTTCCAACCCATCGATGAAGACGGCCATGGCGGTCTGAGTGTGCACTCCTGCGCAGGAATTTTTCATATCCAGCCAGCGGGAGAGGTAGGCGCGAGATGTCTCGTCTTTTTCTTGCACGCACCGTTGTAGATCGCCCACAGTGTAGGGACGCTTGTATGTACCCTCAAAGTTCTTGGTGAATGCTTCTTGCATATCCAGCCAGTTGTAGATAGATCTTTCCGGCAAGTCGTCGATCCATTGACGGGCCGTGCCCCCCAACATTAACGGGAGGTACTTGACGGCGACGTTGGGGTTGCCTCCGGCAATCTCCACCGTGTTGTCGTAGTCCTGCAACCATGTGGCGGGCTTGGCGGTGCCGTCATAGGGCTTGATGGTCTTGTAGATCCGGAAACCTTTGGGGTAGGTTGCGGACCGTATTGCAGGTCCAAAGCAACGTGGTCCCAGGTATGGTCCTTCCCGGGCCTCGTGGATCTTGTCGATCCGCGAACGTGCATCGTACGGCTCCGGGTTCTTCTTCTTGTTATCAACAGGGGATGGGCTGCGTGAATGACGCGGGCCTCTTCCGCCATGGTGACTGCTTGGCGGCGACGGAGGCGGAGGTGGTGGTGGGTTAGCCTTCTTGTTGTTACCCTCCTGCGACGCCTCACGCCTGTCATGATTGCTTGTCGGACGTGGAGGGTCGTGGTGTTACCTGCTCTTGTGTCCTTGGTGGCGCTCTTCATCATGACGGGTCTGCGCCGCGTTGTCGCGGATGACGATGCCGCACTGCTTTGGTGGGGGCATATCCGTACGATGGTGAGCCTTGTAATCTTCCTGATGTTGGGGGGATCGGGGAGGTGGCGACGGGCGGCGAGGTTGGGCTCTTTCTCCGCGGTCGGAGGATATAGGGATAGCATCCTTCCTATTGCGCGCATCCCTCCATCTTCGTTCTGATGAACCCGTCTGTGATCCGACATCTTGAGGAGATTTGTCCCTTGGCGGTTTGTACTGGCTAGATCGGCAGAGCGCTGGGTCAGACTCAAGCCTCTGAGAGGTGGCCTTTTCCTGCTACTTTACCGCCTTGGCCACTAGGTCATAGACCTGTTCTACTGCCTCAGGCGATCTATCCTGCTCCAGAAGGGTCTTGGCAACGACGAGTTTAAGGAGTGGAGTGGGAATCACCTGCTTGCCTTCACTAGCAATATATGGCTTGGCCTGTGCCGGCTTCGAGGGAGCCCATCCTAGGTTGCTCCATACACTAGGATCGTTGATGACGCGAGCTGGAGCCTTCTTAGCCTTGTGCTGCAGCAGCAGTCTTGTACTCGGCTTCTATTGCTCTAGCTTTCTCTTGGCAGCAAGAGGCGCTTCTCGTCAAGCTGAGTCACGTTCTGGATATGATCGATGGTTAGTGGCTCGATGAGGAGATTGCCGTACATCACTCTATCAGCTGGAGTAACATGGGCAGCTGCCGACGTGGATGCTGGAGGCAGCAAGTTTGCAGTGTTGTTGTTGCTCGGACCGGTGCCGAGTTCCTGCGGCTGCTACACTGGGTTAGGCGGAGGAGGCATGACCATTGCGCAATCATCGTCAGTAGCAATAAGTGGCCCCTTCCAATGTCGTAGGCGGAGCTTGCCCGGGTTGATCTTCATCCATCGCTGTCCCAATGGTGATGAACACCCCTCGGGACATGGCGGTGTTGTTAGCTTGTTCGTCGCGCGAGTACTCCTCCTCCATCTCCTGCATAGCGGAGTCTAGCTCTTCTGGACTAAAGTCTATCTCCTCTGAATCTGCACTAATGTCAGCGTAAAGTGCGTCAATGACAGAGTCGGAGGGTGCCAGGACTTCCTCGATGACGGGCGGTGGAGGTGCAACGGCCTCGATGATGATTGGAGGTGGTGGTGCTGCTACGACGATGGCGGCGGGAGGCGGTGGCGGTGGCGGCTGAACCGGAGGTTCTCCGTCTCTGAGCGCAAGCTCCATCTGGGCTGCCGCGTAGCTGTTGACAGTGCTCACCATCTCTTCGAGGGTAAGGCGCCCTGTTGCCTGTTGCCGACGTAAAGAATGTCGGAGAAGCGTGCCATGGTCCAGTCCTTCCACGAAGTGATACAAAGAGTTATCATCAGGGTAATTGGCCAGGTCGGCCCGTATACGGAGCCACCTGGCGAGGTAGTCGTGGGGGTTTTCGCCCTCTCTCTGAACGCAGCGTGTCAGATCAAAGATGGTAACCACGCCGACGAACTTGGATCTCTGCTGTCCAAACGAAGCCAGCGCATTTGCAGTGATGTTCCACCTTTATATCCTGCACATGGGAAGTTTGGGTGGGCCTTGAATTTTTCTGATCTTTGCTTGCAAACTCCGAGGAGAGGCCCGACATCGATCCTTTTGCAAACGTGTCCTTCCCGTAGGCGGTCCGTGCGGGTCTTGATGCTTTCTGGCCTTTGCCGGCAAACTCCAAGGAGAGGTCCGACATCGATCCTTCCGCAAACGTATCCTGCCCGTAGGCGGTCCGTGCGGGTCTTGATGCTCCTCCGACTCCCAGGTAACTAGTGCCCAAGTCGGTTTCTCCGATGAAGAGGTGGATGTCTCTAATAGCAACGAGCAAACATCGCATAGGGTTCGCCTTCGCCGGGATCCAGAATTTGTCAGGGGGCAATCGGAACGTTGCCGGAGAAGAGAACGCGACCGATGGCCATAGTTTCGCCGATTCCCGCGAAGATCTTGGTCCTCGCCCGCTGAAGAGCCTAAAGCGCCTCTTGCCCCACGGTGGGCGCCAACTGTCGTGGTATTGCCGACGAGTACGCCGTGGAGGGTTCCTCACAATGCATGTTTAGAGACGTGGGGTAAGGGATGGTTGTGAGTGCAGGTAACACAGCTTACCCAGGTTCAGATCCCACGACGGTGGCGGAATCCTACTCCTGCTATAAATCACTATAAGAGCAATACGCCGAGTTACAGAGATAGGTTCACTGTGCGAGGTTGTATGAATCGATACTAAGTTGTCTATGATTGTGCCCTAAAGGCTCCCATAGGCCCGACTTTATAGTCGCCAGGACCTAAGGTTACAGGAAAAATCCTAGCCGGACAGGTTGTAGATTCCTACACCGTCTATCACTAGTCTTGTGTAACTTGTACTCCAAGGCTCCGGGTACGCTGGTGACTCCACCGTAGACTTCCTTTATCCGGCTTGGGCCTCCCTTCTGGATTAACCTAATTAATTGGGCTGCCCAGCAGGCCACATGCCATGCTACCGACTATGGGCCACCCGGGTTAGTCGGATAAGAGACATGCTTTGAGGATACCCATATAGCATATCCCCAACACTAGGATCACCCCCTCGACCCAGAGGAAGCATCCTTAAGCACACGTGGATCAACAAGTTTTACAATGGTTAAAATTATCTATGATCTTAGAATCTGGTCAACAAGCGTTCATAACCGTGAACACGGCTTTTCGAAAAGATTAATACCCTGCAGGGGTGTACGATTTTACCCACACGCACCAACCGACTCTTAATGCCAAATATTATTAGACCTTTTCCTTGGAAGGCCGGCAGAGGGTGGTTGACCACGACCTTTACCTTGCTTTCGCAGAGACCATGAGTCACGCAATAAGTATTATGCCGCCGTAACGGGTCAAATCCCGAAGCCGGTACTTAAAGATGTGAGGCGAGGTTGGTTCACCAGGGGCTCCATCGACCCCAAGCAACCGCGGCCACGCTTCCCTACCTGTTATGATGCACCTCCTCTTTTGAAAACATTTTAAATGTGTATGCCAAATGGAAAGCCCGAACTATGTGACTCATGGAATCAACTACGCAATTTAGTCAATCGAGGGGTTCCCAAGCCCCGTGTGGTTGTACGCTCGTCTCGGTTCCAAAGGCAAGAACTCATTTCCTAGTGTTGGCGAGTATGGGACTACAAATACCACACCCAACGTGGCCTCCCATACAAGCCTTAGCATGATTAGTTAACTCCTTTGATGATGTCATCATATCCTACCTCACTACCTTCCTTGGCACCTCTGATTCATCATTGAATAGATCAGATGTTGTTTCTATGCTTGGCTAAGTTGTCGGTAGAAGAAGCTCTACAATGCTCACATTCCAAACCTAGGTCTGCTAGGAGCAGTGGATTAGGAGTATAAGGCTACAAAAGGGAAACAGTGCATCAGATAGGTAACACTAGCTACCGACAAAAGACCACATTGGAATCGTGTGCATCATAGCGAGAAAGTAATATACTTTATAAAACTTAGGTTTATAATGAGAGGCTACGCTTGCCTTGTCCGTCGGTAGACAGGTACGGATCACTGGTGTTGTTCACTTCAGCTTCGGGTTCGGATCCTATCGCGAAGAACCACATACCGGAAAGGGAGAAGCAACATTCAATACATGGCATGTGCAATGATCAATCAATATGGATGATATGACAAGTTAACTTGCGTTGAAATGAAACCCTAAAACATGCTCGACAATTTAAACGGGGTTCCGAGGGTTGAAAACTCTAACTCGGAAAACTCCGGAAACACATGAGAGGGGTTGATTTAGTTCTATAATTAAACTTGTCATTAAAGTTGATTATCAATGCATGATTATATCTTAAATAGGTAGGTTTCATTTTTCTGAACATTTTGATATATTATTCATATTTTTCTGACTTATAAATAATAAGATATAAATTTTACAATATTTAATTATTTTATGAAATTAGTAAACGTTTTTCTTAATTTTAAATAAGCTGGAAATACTTTTTACACAGAGGGCTGGCTAGCCACTATGGCTGACATGTGGGCCAGAGGCCACATAGGCAAGCCACACAGACAAGTGGGACAAGGGGGGGGAGGTTGGGTGTTTTTCACCTGGCGTAGCTACCTGCGCCAGGCAGCGAGTGGGCTGATCGGGTCAACGTGCCATCTTTGGACAAGCTGGACCAGCGTCACTTTGCCACATGGGTGCCACGCAGGCGACACGCGAGCGTCTGCGAAACGCATGGGAGTGCAACAGACGGTGGCTGGATATGGCGAAGGAGCACCGGGGCTGCACGAGCTAGCCTACCGGCAAGACCCGCTGAGTACCTAATCGTGGGCGTCGCCTCGGTTTGGTCATTGCCGAGCGGCAAGTTCTAGCGGTAGACGGTGGCGGACTGTGGTGGTCGACGCGGGCAGCGAGGAGGGAGGAGAGGTCGGGAGGACCACCGGCTCACCAGGCGAGTAGAGGTCGATGAAGCGGCCGGAATCGGCGAGGACGGTGAAGGTCGTCGTAGTCCGAGGTGTCGATTGGCGAGGGATGGCTTACGGTGAGGCAATCGAACAAGTAGACCACGGCGGTCACGCCCGTGAGATCGGAACAACGAGGGAAGGAGAGAAACGACGGCGAGCCGGAGTTCCCGTGAGCTAGGGTTTGTGTAGAGGTGGGGAATGAGGGAGAGAGCTCCAGCTGGAAAGTGAGAGGATAAGGAAGAGGCAGGGCACCGCGGGGTCTTATCCACGTCTCCAGTGACAACACGCATCGGCGGCGGCGGCGACATCGGCCAGAGACGGCCGGTGCTTCGCTCACTGTCGCGAGTAAGAAGAAAAGGAAGACCTAGGTACTATTCTGGTCGGCTGCAGCAAAGGTTGCAGGGGAGAGGGAGGAAATGGGTTGCGCGGCCTAGGTACTATTCTGGTTATTTTTTTAGGAATATTTTCTATTTAGCTTTCTTATTTCTTTCTTTTACAAATTGATTTGAAATCTGTTTTAGGATATTCCAAAAATACCAGAAACTTTGTAAATATACATAAAATAGCATGGGGCCCTTTTAGTCCATTTGGGCACCATAGGTTTTGTACTTTTCAAAATATGAAAACTATTTGAAGGTAGTTTCAAAGAGAAGGAAATAATCTAGGGTTTAGGGTTTTGCATTTGTACTTTGGTTCACACACTTGATCACATGCATTACTTGGATGATTCAAAAAGATGCATGCCATGCTTAAATACTGGGTACTTATATTACAAACATGGGTTGTTACAGCTCTACCCCCCTTACAAGAATCTCGACCCAAGATTCCTATGTTTTAGAAAAGAAAGTAGGGTACTCAGATCGTAGATGATCTTCTCGTTATCAGGTTGCTTCATCCCCAGAGTGATGAGACCACTGAACTTTCAGGAACTTGATGCTCTGACGTCGAGTTTTGCGCTCGGTTTCATCAAGGATACGAATAGGATACTCACGATAAGTCAGATCCTTCTGGAGATCAAGAGTTTGGTGGTCAACACCACGGACAAGATCTTTGAAGCAACGCTTGATTTGCGACACATGAAAGACGTCATGCACCTCAGGGAAGTTTGCAGGCAACTCCAATTTGTATGCGAGGTTACCTTGTTTGGATAGAACACGAAAAGGACCAACATAGTGAGGAGCTAATTTGCCTTTGATACCGAAACGATGGACACCCTTCAAAGGAGTGACCCGGAGATAAGCTTTATCACCGACTTCATATTCAATATGTTGATGGTGACAATCATGATAACTCTTCTGGCGAGACTGAGCAGTTTTCAAACGATCTCGAATGATACGAACTTGATCTTCTGCTTCCTGATCATATCCGGTCCAAAGAACTTTCATTCGTCGGTTTCTGACAAGTTCAAAGGAGTATGCCAAGTTCTTCCATATAAGAATTGGAAACGTGCCATACCAATACTGGACTGAAAACTGTTGTTGTAGGAGAATTCGGCGAAAGGAAGACATTTCTCCCAGTTCTTGCCAAAAGATATGACACATGCTCTAAGCATGTCTTCAAGGATTTGATTCACTCTTTCGGTCTGGCCACCGGTGCTGGGATGATAAGCTGTACTGGAAGACAAACGAGTTCCCATAGCTTGTTGGAAACTTTCCCAGAACCTTGAGGTGAACAAACTTCCACGGTCGGAGACGATTTTCTTTGGTACCCAATGAAGAACAACTATTCGTGAGATATACAGATCAGCTAATTGATTAGAAGTAATGCTGTCGCGAACAGGTAGGAAGTGAGCAACCTTGGACAGATAGTCAACAATTACCTAGATGGCATCATTTACTTTCTGAGTCTTAGGAAGACCAGTAATGAAATCCATGCTAACTTCATCCCATTTCCACTCAGGGATTTTATGTGGTTGCAGGAGACCAGTGGGTCTTTGGTTCTCAGCCTTGAAGCAACAGCAAACATCCAATTCAGCAACAAAACGTGCGATATCCTTCTTCATACCAGACCACCAGAACCTTTGACGAAGATCCTATACATCTTGGTACCTCCATGGTGGATAGAAAGAAGTGATTCATGAGCTTCGCTAAGAATGATCTTCTTCAAGTCCTTTCCATTTGGTACCAGCGTGTGCGAAATATAGGACACCTTCCTCGTTAACAGAGAAACATTTAGCAACTCCGCTAGCAATGTTCTCTTTAATTGTATCCATCTCAGGATCTTGCCTTTGAGCAGCTTTGATTTGATCCTCTAGAGAAGACTTCATTTCAAGGGTAGAAAGGAATCCACGAGGAACTACTTCAAGATTCAATCGTGAATTCCTCATGAAGAGAAGGTTGTGCTTGTTTGGTCATCAGGGTGTTGCAATAAGATTTACGACTCAGCGCATCAGCAACGACATTGGCTTTGCCAGGGTGATAGTTGAGACCCAAATCATAGTCCTTGATGAGTTCCAACCATCTTCTTTGCCTGAGATTCAGATCAGGTTGTGTTAAAAGATACTTCAGACTCTGATGATCCGAGTATAACTCGCAACGACTACCGAGAAGGTAATGTCGCCATTGCTTGAGAGCATGATTAACATATGCAAGCTCAAGATCATGAGTTGGGTAGTTGTTCTCATGTGGTTTCAGCTGACGGGAGGCATAAGCCACCACATGCCCATCTTGCATCAACACACATCCGAGACCTTGGCGAGAAGCATCACAGAAGACAACAAAGTATTTACTAGTGTCCGGAAGAACCAACATGGGTGCAGTGGTTAACTTGGTTTTCAACAACTGGAAACTTTCTTCAGCCTTATCAGACCATTCAAACTTCTTCTCCTTCTTAAGAATATCAGTCATTGGCTTTGCAATTCTGGAGAATTTATCGATGAATCGGCGGTAATAACCAGCCATCCCGAGAAAACTTCGGACATCCTTTACGGATTTAGGAGACTCCCAGTCGAGGATAGTTTGAACCTTGTCGGGAATAACAGCAACCCCTTGAGCAGAAACAACATGACCAAGAAAAACGAGCTCTTGTAACCAAAACTCACATTTGGAAAACTTGGCATAGAGACGGTGTTATCGGAGTTTGGTTAACACCAAACGAAGATGTTCAGCGTGCTCTTCTTCAGTCTTGGAATAGACCAGAATATCATCAATATAGACTACGACGAACTTGTCAAGATACTCCATGAAGACAGAGTTCATAAGCCGCATAAAAGTGGCTGGAGCATTGGTAAGACCAAAGGACATGACCGTATACTCGTAAAGACCATAACAAGTGGTGAAAACAGTCTTTGGAATATGTTCCTTACGGATCTTTATCTGGTGATACCCTGACCTTAAATCCATTTTGGAAAAGACAGTGGAACCACTTAACTGATCAAATAGATCGTTGATCCTAGGGAGAGGATACTTATTCTTGATAGTCACAACATTGAGTGGACAATAATCCACAACCAGACGCGGTATATTGGTATCCCGCTTCTTGAAAAAGATGGTAGGACATCCCCAAGAGGATGTGCTGGGCTGAATGTATCCTTTTGCTTCTAACTCCTCTAATTGCTTCTTCAACTCCACAAGCTCATGAGGAGGCATACAATAGGGTCTTTTAGAAACAGGAGTAGTTCCAGGAACTAGCTCTATAACAAACTCCACACTTCGATCAGGTGGCATGCCAGGCAACTCCTCAGGAAAGATATCCGGGAAATCGCAGACCACAGAGACATCTTGAATCTCCAATGGAGGTAAAACTTCAAGAGCATACAACTCCGCTTCAGGAATAGAAACAGTTGAAGGAGATAGTGGCCCTACGTTTCAGTACTTGACGGTTATGCCAGCAGGACTAGTTAGAGTCACAAACCTGGTTGTACAATCGAGAATGGCTTGATAACGGGTCAACGAGTCCATGCCCAAAATGATGTCAATATCAGTTGACTTGAGGGCGATCAAAGAAGTGGGGAAAAGTTGAAATGCAACTTCAATTATATTCCCATGACTGACCATGGTGGAACACCAACTAGAACCAGGAGATTGAACCCATAAAGGAACAGATAACCCCTCAAAACTTATCCCATGCATTTGAGCAAAAGCTTGTGACAGGAATGAATGTGATGCTCCAGAATCAAACAAAACTTTAGCTAGAATTTGATTGATACGAAGCATACCAATGATGACACTTGGATCTTCCTGAGCCTCCTCGGCAGAGATATGGTTCAGGCGTCCTTTTCCAGCACCTGGATACTTATCATTCTTCTTTGGTGGTTGTGCCTTCTCAGCAGCACTCTTTTGAGGACACTCCTTTGCATAGTAGCCAGGCTGGCGACAATTGAAGCATATAAAACCTGATGCATTGCCAGCAGGAGAGTAGTTTGATCCACCAGCATTGCTTGAACTAGCATTCGGACGAGGAGCATATCCATAAGTCCTTGGAGTATAAGGAACACGTGGCACAACACTGTAAGGCACGAAGACACGACACTTCTTATTACCAGAACCAGCCTTGTTGTACCCCTCCTGAGGACGCTTACGAGTTTCTTCATACTCCACCTTTACACTCTCGGCCTTCATAGCCTTATTAACAAGACCTTGGAAGTTAACAAAGACCATGAGATGGAGATCACGACGAACCTCAGGATCCAGTCCCTTGTGGAACAAAGCTTACTTCTTAACATCACTGGAGACCTCTTCAGTAGCATAGCAGGCAAGACGATTGAAGTTGCGCTGGTAGTCACACACGGAACCAGTGCCCTTCTTAAGCTTGAGGAACTCCTCCCTATTCTGATCCATCAGACCCTCCGGAATATGATAAGCTCGAAAGGCTTCGGTGAACTCTTGCCATGTAACATAATGTTGAGCTTCTTGCATAGCCAAGAAATTTTCCCACTAGGAATTAGCTACTCCCTCCAGATGATAGGCAGCAAAAGTCACCCAATCAGCTTGAGCGACATGACCAACCTAAAGTTTGCACTCCGTGGTGCGAAGCCAGTAGTCCGCATCAAGTGGCTCAGTGGAATAGCTGGCGGCGGAGTGAGATGTGAAGTCCTTGATACCAACTTGATTGTTCGGCGTTGGCGGTGTTGCTCAATCCTTTCAAGGAGCCGCATGTTGTCGACGGTTGGTTTCATACATGGCCATGAGTTGAACCATGGGCGGTGGAGGAAGGTTGGAAGATTCACCCTCATTTGCACCTCGTGCATGAGCGAATGCACGAAGTGTGACCCATCCCGAAAGAACAAGAGGAAGGTTAGGCAAGGGATCCAAAGGAACAAGATGGAAAGATGAACAAAGAGTACTTGATATAAAGATATCATCTTATCAAGCATGGTAGTACCAAAGCATACTAAAGTATACACTAACGGTGACTTACAAACCATGACAATGGAATGCTAAGATGTTACATACCAAGCAAAACCGAGATATCTTGGAACTCGAGGATAGCAAACCACGGAGTACTTTTAGAAGAACAACCCCAAAACCACGATCCTAAAAGTTTTGAGATATAAGGTAAGGAATGAGAACCTTTTCAAACCAAATAAGGTAAGAGAAACTCGCATGAAACACACGGAGAAGGAGTAAAAAGAATCCTAGTAAGAGTTTCTGCAAATAGTTTTTAACTTTCAAATAGTTTTGTCAACTTCGAGACTCAACATCGACCAATAAAAGGGTTTCCTACAGGTAGTCCTGCTCTGATACCAAAACCTGTAGCACCCCCCGGGGTTAGGGTTAAACTAACCTCAGATCACCATTTAAGATAAGTTAAACTCCCAAACACGGAAGATCATAGAATTATTCGGTAACATTACAGAACATAGGGACTCAACCGCATAAGTTTAAACTCTTAACAGAGTAAGATATTAGAGTTATTACAAACCAGAGGTCATAGACCCAACATTACATCACACAACGAAAGCAAAATATGTTGTTCTACACAACAACTTAGCAAAAGGCCGAAGAGGCCATAAACAAAAGCGACGTCCATCCCATAGTCCTCAGTCTACTACCTGGGACCCACAACTACTCGTCGATGTCAACGTAGAAGCCACCTTTAGTTGCAACCAGATCCTCTGTAGAAAAACAACAATGGCGCAAGGCTGAGTACGAGAATGTACTCCGCAAGACTTAGATAACCTAGTATCTATATGCTCTGGCTAGAAAGGATTTCTCTGGATTTTCTTTCATGGAAAGCAATCTTTATTTGTAAACAAGAGAGATAAGAGAATCTTTTAAAAGGGATAAGATAGCGACTTCTTCATCTTGTTCATCACATCTCGATAACCACCAGCTTCATCAGAACCTCCTATCTAGGATCACCCCCTCGACCCAGAGGAAGCATCCTTAAGCACACGTGGATCAACAAGTTTTACAATGGTTAAAATTATCTATGATCTTAGAATTTGGTCACCAAGCGTTCATAACCGTGAACATGGCTTTTCGAAAAGATTAATACCCTGCAGGGGTGTATGATTTTACCCACACGCACCAACCGACTCTTAATGCCAAATATTATTAGCCCTCTTCCTTGGAAGGACGGTAGAGGGTGGTTGACCACGACCTTTACCTTGCTTTCGCCGAGACCATGAGTCATGCAATAAGTATGATTCCGCTGTAACGGGTCAAATCCCGAAGCCGGTACTTAAAGATGTGAGGCGAGGTTGGTTCACCAGGGGATCCATCGACCCCAAGCAACCGTGGCCACGCTTCCCTACCTGTTATGATGCACCTCCTCTTTTGAAAACATTTTCAATGCGTATGCCAAATGGAAAGCCCGAACTATGTGACTCATTGAATCTACTAGGCAAGTTATTCAGTCGAGGGGTTCCCAAGCCCCGTGTGGTTGTACGCTCGTATTGGTTCCAAAGGCAAGAACTCAGTTCCTAGTGTTGGCGAGTATGGGACTACAAATACCACACCCAACCTGGCCTCCCATACAAGCCTTAGCATGATTAGTTAACTCCTTTGATGATGTCATCATCTCCTACCTCACTACCTTCCTTGGAACCTCTGATTCATCATTGAATAGATCAGACGTTGTTTCTAAGCTTGGCTAAGTTGTCGGTAGCAGAAGCTCTACAACGCTCACATGCCAAACCTAGGCATGCTAGGAGTAGTGGATCAGGAGTATAAGGCTACAAAAGGGAAACAGTGCAGCAGATAGGTAACACTAGCTACCGACAAAAGACCACATTGGAATCGTGTGCATCATAGCGAGAAAGTAATATACTTTATAAAACTTAGGTTCAAAATGAGTGGCTATGCTTGCTTTGTCCATCGGTAGACAGGTACGGATCTTCCGTGTTGTTGACTTCACCTTCGGGTTCGGATCCTATCACGAAGAAACACATACCGGGAAGGGAGAAGCAACATTCAATACATGGCATGTGCAATTCTCAATCAATATGGATGATATGACAAGTTAACTTGTGTCAAAATGAAACCCTAAAACATGCTCGACAATTTAAACGGGGTTCCGAGGGTTGAAAACACTAACTCGGAAAACTCCAAAACACATGAGAGGGGTTGATTTAGTTCTCTAATTAAACTTGTCATTAAAGTTGATTATAAATGCATGATTATAGCTTAAATAGGTAGGTTTAATTTTTCTGAACATTTTGATATATTATTCATATTTTTCTGACTTATAAATAATAAGATATGAATTTTACAATATTTAATCATTTTATGAAATTAGTAAACCTTTTTATTAATTTTAAATAAGTTGGAAATACTTTTTACACGGAGGGCTGGCTAGCCACTATAGCTGACATGTGGGCCAGAGGCCACATAGGCAAGCCACGCAGACAAGTGGGACAGGGGGGCGGTTGGGTGTTTTTCACCTAGGCAGTAGCTACCCACTGCCACTAACGAGTGGGGACTGGGTCGGGCCAACATGCCACGCTGGACAAGCTGGACCAGCGCCCACATCACTGCCACATGGGTGCCACGCGGGCGACACGCGAGCACGCCGGAGTGCGGCCAGATGGTGGCTGGAGACGACGAAGGAGGGCACGCGGGGCTGCACGAGCTAGCCTACTCGAACCGGGGCACCGCGGGGTACCTAATCGTGGCGGCGCCGCCTCGGTTTGGTCGCCAGAGCAGCGAGTTCTAGCGGTGGACTGTAGTGGTCGACGCGGGGGCGAACCAGAGCAGGAGGAAGGGAGGGGAGAGGTCCAAGAGGACCACAAGCTCACCAGGAGTGCGAGTAGAGGGTCGACGAAGCGAGGCGCGGCCGGAATCGACGAGGACGGCGGTGAAGGTCGTCGGAGTTCGAGGTGTCGATTGGGGCGAAGGGGATGGCTTCAGCTGACGCTGGCCGGGGCAATCAAACAAGTCGACCACAACGGTCACTCCCGTGAGCTCGGAACGACGAGGGAAGGAGAGAAACGACGGCAAGCCGGAGCTCCCGTGAGCTAGGGTTCGGGCAGAGGTGGGGAATGAGGGAAAGAGCTCCAGTGGGAAAGGGAGAGGATAAGGAAGAGGAAGGGCACCGCGGGGGTCTTATCCACATCTCCAGGGCGGCAACATGCATCGTGGCACGACGGCGAGGCGACGACATCGGCGTAGGACAGCGAGCTTCTTCGCTCGCTCGCTTTGTCGCGAGGAAGAAGAAAAGGAAGACATGCCAAAGGGGTATGGGTCGGCTTGGGCCAAGGTGGGCTGCAGCAAAGGTTGCATGGGAGAGGAAGGAAATGGGATGCGCGGCCTGGGTACTATTCTGGTTATTTTTTTAGGAATCTTTTCCATTTAGATTTCTTATTTCTTTATTTTACAAATTGATTTGAAATCTGTTTTAGGATATTCCAAAAATACCAGAAACTTTGTAAATATATAAAAAATAGCATGGGGCCCTTTTAGTCCATTTGGGCAACATAGGTTTTGTACTTTTCAAAATATGAAAACTATTTGAAGGTAGTTTCAAAGAGAAGGAAAGAATCTAGGGTTTAGGGTTTTGCATTTGTACTTTGGTTCACACACTTGATCACATGCATTACTTGGATGATTCAAAAAGATGCATGCCATGCTTAAATACTGGGTACTTATATTACAAACATGGCATTACACTCACAGAATTCCGTCGATGTTGCCTCCACTAGCCAAGCTCATGCGGCCAGCCTGGCGCCCTCCCTCCTGCCTCATGATCGATGCTCCTCCCGCTCGGCTCAGGCCTTGACCCTGGTATGCCGGGTGTATTTGTCAAACTTGCCCTTTGTTGGCGCTGCGCATTGATGAATATGTGACTGCAAAATTTGAATTTTGCACGGAACCTTCGTGTTAAACAATGCCTTGATTCCCATTTCTTGTCTGCATTTGGGGTTTCTATCTTTATGCCTTCATCAGTTGTGGTATTTGGAATTTGAGCCGGCTGGGTTAGCCAGCCGGGTCGGGGCTCTTGGCCACCTTAACTTGGGCTGATAGGTGCGCGGGAGCGCGCCCACTAGTGTAGTCCCCGAGGTTCGAGCCGGCTGGGGTAGCCAGCCGGGTCGAAGCTCTTTGCCGTCTTGACTTAGGTTCATGGGTGCTTGGGAGCGCGCCCACTGTGTGTAGTCCCCGAGGTTCGGGCCGGCTGGGGTAGCCAGCCGGGTCGAAGCTCTTTGCCGCCTTATTTCCTTTCAGGTTGTGGTTTGTGCCGTGCGAGACACAGCGTTGCTTTGGGTTAGTTTCCTTATATACACGCCCATTTATAGTTATGATTGAATGGAAACAAGTAAAGGTGCCCTTTCGAGCTAGGCCGTTAGCAGCAACCCTTTTCAGCGAGCATTGGCCCTTCAAGCGTTGTCCTTGCCGGCTGCCATCCGGGTTGCGGTCTGCAGCCAAAACCGAAGGAGCGGCTTAGCTGGCATGCCTCGCGATACTTCGGCTTGTTGTTGTCAGCCTAACTCTTGTAGGCGCGACCGATTCTCCCAAGCTCCCTTGTGTTTCTGTGTTGGCATTTTCTTGCAGTATGTACTTTGAGATTTTTGCTCTTGCCGGGTCAATAGCCGGCTTGCGGTCTGAAGCCGGAACCAAAGAGTTTGCTCTAGGCACCTCATGCAATACTATGTCGCCCGTAGAAATCACGGTTTTCCGAGACAGCCGGTATGGAGACGAAAGTGGTGCACGAAATTGGGACAAAGTCCTCGGTACTGTGCCGAGGCTTCCAAGCCTGTTCATTTATTATATGAAAGGGAAGATACATACACTTCTGGTTCAAGTGTAAAATGGACGGAGTAGGCTCGCGTTCCATGGGCGTTCCGTCTCCTTGTTCGAGCGGTCTGCCTTGTTCTTTGTCGGCTGCTGGGTGTCGATCAAATAGTATGAATTGTTGTGCAGTGCCCGGTTGATGATGAACGGGCCTTCCCATGGTGGGGATAGCTTGTGCATTCCTTTCATGCTCTGGACTAGGCGGAGCACCAGATCTCCTTTGTTAAAGTAAGTAGGCCGGATCCGGCTGGCGTAGTAGCAGCGCAAGTCCTACTGATAGATTGCTGACCTGGACAGAGCCAGCTCTCGTGCTTCCTCGAGCAGGTCCACGCTGTCATCTCTTGCTTCCTTGGCTTCTTGCTCTATGTAGAGCTGTTTGCGGGGCGCGTCGAACTGGATGTCCGTTGGGAGAACTGCCTCTGCACCATAGATAAGGAAGAATGGTGTGAAGCCGGTTGAGAGGTTCGGGGTGGTGCGCAGGCTCCATAGCACAGCTGGCAACTCCTCTATCCAGCATCCGAGTGACCTGGTGAGTGGTTCAATCAGTCTTGGCTTGATTCCTGCGAAAACCAGGTCGTTAGCATGCTCGCACTGCCCGTTTGAATGCGGGTGCGCGACCGATGCCAGGTCCAGACGGATGCCCTTGTCTCCGCAGAAGCGAGCAAAACCCCCCTTGGAGAAGTTGGTGCTGTTTTTTGTGATGATGCTGTGCGGGTAGCCAAATCGGATGATTATGTCCGTGAAGAACTTGATCACCGTTGCTCCGTCCAGCTTCTTGATGGGCTTTGCCTCAATCCACTTGGTGAACTTTTCTACGGCTACGAGCAGGTCCGTCATACCGGATCAGGCTATTTTGAACGGCCCCACCATGTCTAGCCCCCAGACTGCGAATGGACAGGTGATTGGTATCGTCTTGAGTGCCGCAGATGGCATGTGCTTCAGCTGGCTGAACCGCTGATAGCCGTTGCATACTTTGACCAACTCCTGAGCGTCCTTCAGCGCTGTCGGCCAATAGAAACCATATAGAAGGGTCTTGGCTTCTATTGCTCTTGATGAGGCGTGGTGGTCGCATTCGCCCTAGTGTATGTCAGCTAGAAGCTTGGTTCCTTCCTCTTGGCTTACACATCGCTGGTAGATGCCTCCGATGTTGTGCTTGTAGAGCTCGTTGTTGATGATGGTGTATGCGCTTGCTCTTCGTCGCACTTGTCGCGCTGCCAATTTCTCCATCGGGAGCTCTTCCTTGGCCAAGAAGTTCATGAACGGCTTCGCCTAGTCGGGTGTTTCCCGAATGGCGTACACCGTCTGCATGATGAGCTTGATCTCCTCACAGATGGCTGGATCTGGAATGTCGGGTTTTTTTCGGGTGGGAGCTTCTTTGGTGTCGGCAGCTGCCGTGGGGCGATCCCTCGGCGTGGCAGTCCCCGGGTGCAGCAAAGAAGTCCCCAGGTGCGGCGTGGCAGTCCCCAGGTACGGTGAGGCAGTTCCCGGGTGCGGCGCGACAGTCCCTAAGTGTGGCGAGGCGGTCCCCGGTGTGGCGGTCCCGGTGCGGCGGCGGTCTCGGGTGCAGCGCAACACCGTCCCTCGGTTCTGAGTGCGGCGATGGAGTCGGATTCCGGTGATGGGGTGATGGAGTGCTTGCACAGGTGCTCGAGGGAGACTCCAGGCGGTATGGCCTGTCTTGTTGAGCCGACCCTGGCCAAGGCGTCAGGAGCTTCGTTATTGGACCTGGGTACATTGTGGAACTCTCACCCTTCGAAGCAAGTGCATAGCTGCTGAAAAAAGAAACGGTAGAGGGCCATGTTCGCGTCCCTTGCGTCCCGCTCGCCGGATACCTGCTGCACCACCAGGTCCGAATCTCCGAAGCACAGTATCCTCTGAATGCCTATCTGCTTGGCCATCTTGAGCCCGTGGATGAGCGCTTCATATTCCGCGACGTTGTTGGACGCCTTGAAAAGGATTTGGAGGACGTACTCTAGCCGATCGCTTTTGGGTGAAGTTATCATAATTCCGGCTCTGAGTCCTCCTTGCATCTTGGAGCCGTCGAAGTGTAGCTTCCATTATGTTGAGTCAGGGACCAGTGGAATGTACTACGTCTCTGCCTAATCAACGATGAAGTCGGCTAGTGCCTGGGATTGGATTGTCGTCCTTGGCTCGTAATGAATGTTGTGTGCAGTGAGCTCTATGGCCCATTTTGCCACGCGCCCAGTGGCGTCCTTGTTGTCGATGATCTCTGCGAGCGGGGCCAATGCCACCACCCGGATGGAATGCTCTTGGAAGTAGTGCTTGAGCTTCTTGGCGGCCATGTATACTCCATAGACCAGCTTCTGGTAGTGGGGGTAGTTATGTTTGGAGAGCGGCATTACTTCGCTTAGGTAGTACACGGGGAGCTGGACCGGCTGGGCCTTCCCCTCTTATGGCCTCTCTACTACCAGCACCACGCAGACAAATCTATTTGTGGTAGTGATGTACATCAGCATTGGCTCCTTTGCGGCTGGCGCCGCCAGAATAGGCGGTGAGGTGAGCATGCGTTTGAGGTCCTGGAAAGCTTTGTCCCCTTGAGCTGTCCAGACGAACTTGTCTGTCTTCTTCATGATCTGGTACAGGGGGAGCGCCTTCTCACCCAGCCGGCTAACGAACTGGTTGAGGGAAGCCAGGCACCCGGTGAACTTCTGCATGTCGCGCAGGATTTGTGGGAGCTCCATGCGCTTGATGGCTCCGATCTTCTCCAGATTCGCCTTGATTCCTCGCTCGGAGACGAGAAAACCGAGGATCTTGCCGGCTAGGACGCCGAAGACGCACTTCTCCGGGTTCAGTTTGATCTAGAAGTGGCGGAGATTGTCGAATGTTTCCTTTAGGTCCTCGAGAAGTGTATGTCGTTACTTGGTCTTGATGACGACGTCGTCAACATAGGCGTGCACGTTTCTACCAATTTGTGTCTGCAAGCACTTCCGCATGCAGCGCTGGTAGATTGCTCCTGCGTTCTTAAGACTGAAGGGCATGGTGGTGTAGCAGTAAGCCCCATATGGGGTTATGAATGATGTCTTTATTTGATCGGTTACATTGAGCTTAATCTGGTGATAACCCGAGTAACCATCTAGAAAAAACAACAAATCACACCCGGCGGTGGAGTGATGACTTGATCTATCTGCGGCAGAGCAAAAGGATCCTTGGGGGCATGCCTTGTTGAGGCTGGTGTAGTAGACACACATGCTCCATGTCTTTTTCTTCTTCAGTACCAGCACTGGGTTGGCCAGCCATTCCGGGTGGAAAACTTCCATGATGAAGCCGGCTGCGAGCAGCCGTGTGATCTCCTCACCGATAGTTCTCCTTTTTTCTTCTGTGAAGCGGCGTAAGGATTGTTTGACTGGATTCGCATCCGGTCGAACATGAAGAGAGTGCTCTCGGGACACCTGGTATATCTTTGGGGCACCATGCAAAAATGTCCCGATTCTCACGGAGGAAGTCGACGAGTGCGCTTTCCTATTTCCTGTCCAGGCCGTCTCCGACCAGGACGAACTTGCTTGGGTCCTCCTCGTTTAGTAGGATCTTCCTTGTGACTTGTGAGGGCTTGAACTGTGATTCTCTAGCTGGCTTAGGCTCTCCAGACGGCATATCCTTCTGCAGAGCCGCCATGTTCTGCATTATGGCGCGCTTCTCCTCAGCGATGATCATTTCCTCGGCTAGCTTGGAGCCGTCTATGGCGCACTCGATTGAACGCTTATGGCAGCCATCGACGGTGATCACTCCTTTTGGGACCAACAGCTTCATCCTGAGGTACGCGTCGTGCGGCACTCCCATGAACTTGGTGAGGCCTGGGCGCCCTAGAATGGCGTGGTAGGCACTAGAGAGGTTCACCACCTCGAACCAGATCGGCTCGCGACAAAAATTGTTATCGCTGTCGAAGATGAAGTCCAAACGGATCTTGCCGATTGGCGAATGCGATGGGCCTGGCACTGCCACGTGGAACGAAGTTCTTGAGGGATGCAAGTGGGACTCACTGATCCCGAGCCACTCAAGGCTGCTGCGGTACAGGAGGTTGATGTTCTTTCCTCCGTCGATGAGTACACGAGAGAAACGGCACGAGTGTTTCTTGGAGATGATGATGGGGTCGAGGACCAACGTGTAGCTGCCAGAGCTTGGTAGCACAGTCGGCTGGTCTTCTTTGCTCCAGGTGATTGCCTGGTCCGACCAATGTAGGTATTGGGGAACGGGGGGACGATTGCGTTCACCTCCGCCTCGCGCCTCCTTTTGGTGTGCTTTGTGTCCGGCTCCGCAAGGAAGATGTGGTAGTTGCCCACTTCTCGTGGGTAACCGTCTTCGTCATCCTCGCGGCGGTTGCGCCGCTCCCTATTGTCCGGCGGGCCTCCGGCTGGCGGTGGAGGTGGTGGAGCACGCCGCTTCAGCCATCTTCTTTCCGGTACCTTGGCGCGTTGTGTGATTTTGCGGCTTGCTTGCCATCGTGGAACTTGCACATCCCATCGAGCATAGACTCCATGGTGTACTTGGGACGTGGTGGCCTGTCATCTGTTCTCTACCTCCGGATGCCACCTGCAACCGAGTCCTCATGCACCGCAGCTATATTCTTGGTGCCATACCGGCTGCCCGGTTGGTCGTCTTTCCTCTTGCCATGGGGATTGTCGTGGCCGTGCCGCCTAGGGTGATGGTCACCCAGCTGGCGGCGCTCCGCCTTCACGTCTGTGACGATTTGGCCTTGGTCATCCACCACGATGGGCTTCTTCATAGCTGCGTCGGTGGTGGCGTACTTGTCCACGATGGCCATGACATGGGCCATGGTTTGCGGGTCTAGTCGGCTGAGCTTATGATTCAACATGGTGCCGTCTCGGCAATGAGTTGTGCATGTTATTCCACCGGGTGAGGTAGGCGCGGTCGGACTCATCCTTGCCTTGCACGCAGAGGGAAAGCTCGCGAGATCGACCCGGCCGCTTGTATGTTCCGGTGAAGTTGCGAATGAACGCTTCCTCGAAGTCTAGCCAGGCATTGATGCTATTGTCAGGAAGGCCGTTGAGCCATGTTCTTGCCGAATCATGCGAGTGTTGATGCTATAGACGGTGAAGCAGGTTTAGAAGGTTCCTTCGCCTAGCCAGGCGTTGATGTTGTAGACGGGCCGCGCCACGCCTGTATGTGAATCGGCGGCGCGGTCCAGTTCCAACGCTAGGTCCTGCCCCCGATGCTAGATCTTCCTCACGAAGCCGTGGGCAGCGTTGTACTCATGCACAGTGGCGTTTAGTCGGCGCTGGTTAGCGGCAACCTTGGTGGCTTCCTCCAGGAGCTTCGGCAGCGTAGCCGGCCGCAAGAACTGCTCCGGGTCGACGCATTTAATCGAGCGTAGGTGCTGGATGGAGGTAGTGAGCGGATCTTGCTCTTTTTCGGGCGCGGAGCTCTCTCCTCCCACTCGGCGCTCTTGAGGCGGGCGGTGGTTTTTGCGAGCGTTTACAACCATGACCTCGACGCAACCACTCGCCGTGGCCAGGTTGCGGGCGAGGCAGCTAAGAGGCACGTCAAGGACTGAGGTGACCATGCTGGGGAAGACCTTGGCGAAAGTGGCGACATGCTCGAAGGGGCATGGCCAACGACAAGTACCAGAAGATGCGCGCATATCTTGAAGCCGAAAAGGGTAAAAATGTCATCTTGAAGGAACATGTCATCAAAAACAAGATTTTGTTTTCTTTTTGCGCATTTCCGTCTTATTTTTGTGCCCATAATCTCCGAATACTCACTGTGTATTTCATTTTTTTCGACTTGCAGAACATGTCGCCAAGGCCAAGGATATTGTCGAGCAGTCCAAGCATATCCAGTAGCTGGACAGCGAGAACAAAATCCTTAAGAAGGAGAGGGAAGAGATGCGGAAGATGCATGAGGATTCCATGAAAGCCCTGTAGGATTCCGCCATCACGGAAATCAATCGCTTGAAGGAGGAGCTTGCGATCTTAAAGGCTCAGAAGCAAGCTGCTAATGAGCAAAACCATCGCCATAGCGAGGAGTTTAAGCTCCTCCAACAAGAGAAGGAATCCCTGGCGGACACCCTCTGGCAGGCCAAGGCCAGTATCTTCAGTAAGTATCTTCTGCCTTGTATTTCTGTAGTCTGGATACATAGATTCTATTGAACTCATGCGCTTCTTGTCGGAATTTTGCAGCTCCTATGGGTTTAACCCGCTCGCCTCCTTCGGACAAGGAATGCATGGTTCTTGCCGGCAAATTCATCAACACCGCCGTCGCCCAAGCCAAGGAGATTGTCAAGACCCTCCAGATATACATCAAGGCCTCGGACTCCGTGACGAAGTACTCGGAGATTCTGCGCCGATCCCCGAGCGTGTCACGAGCTGGAAAGCTTCATGTGCACGGGCTGGCACAAGGATGGCGCTGTCAATGGTGAAGGCACACTACGACGATGCCAACATCGACACGGTGACCTCTGGCATCCCCGACGTGGATGATGACGACAAGGAGATTGATCACGAAGCCATCTTGTCATCACTCGCGGGTTATGACACCAGATTTGCCGAGTTGGTGGACGTCGACGTTTTTGTGCCCAGGAACACCATCGACAGCGTCAACCAATATTCCTCCGAGTCTCATCACAATGCCGATGTTGAGGTTGATTCTCCGGCTGGTGATGCTGCTTCCAAGTCTCCTGCGCCCAAAGAATGAAAAACACTTTGTAATCTTTGTTTCACCTTTGGTGTGTGCACTGAAAACTTGGCGATGTATCTTAAGGCGGAAAACAAATGGTTGTTATGTCCTGCTACTTAAGAATTAATTCCCAGCATGTATATATTTTTTAAGCAAGTGATGGCTTATCCATTACTCTGGTTCTTATGCTTGACTTTTCGTGAGTCGGAAGACTCGTTGTCGGAACCATGCGCTTAGGTGATGATGCTCAATGGCACCATCAATAACCCGAACACAAAATCACCGACAACAAGTGCCGAAAGTCACTACTCCAGAATCCACATAAAAACGACAAAGAACGTGTAGACCAGAAAACTTAAGCTAACGCCCGTAGGCAGAATTTTCACAAGTGCATAAATTTTTTACATGATCCAAAAATGAACACTAAAGGAGGTAAAAGACTCAGAAATATGAGTGAACCAAAGAGCTTTATTTCATTGATCATATATAAAAGGTACACA
The DNA here is from genome assembly GCA_030063025.1 of Avena longiglumis. Taxonomy (NCBI): domain Eukaryota; kingdom Viridiplantae; phylum Streptophyta; class Magnoliopsida; order Poales; family Poaceae; genus Avena; species Avena longiglumis. Next base: position 530,451,521 of record CP125976.1, read on the forward strand.
ATTAGATAAAAAATGCTAAGTGTAAAAAGGACGTAGCTGTGCTATGTTCCATGGCCGATCAAGCTCTGGGTAGTCATCATCCGGGTCACGTCGCTTACGCTTATGATACTCGTTGGGTCTATCCTTGAGTTCACGATTGTCAACAAGGTATTAAGACCCATTGAGCAGCGCCTTACTTATGATGAACGGTCCTTCCCATGGCGGGGATAATTTGTGCGACTTCTTCTGCTTAAGTCGGAGCACCAAATCCCCCTATTTAAACGAGCGATGCCGAACGCGGCGACTATGGTAGCTGCGTAGCTTCTTCTGGTAGATGGTGTTTCTTTGGCATGCCAAAACGCGCTCCTCCTCGAGAAGGTCCACATCTAGGCGTCTGGATTCTTCAGCGTCATCTTCGGCGTAGGCGGCAACTCTTGGTGCATCGTGGAGGATGTCGGAACGTAAGATGGCTTCTGCTCCGTATACCATGAAGTAAGGGGTGTACCGGTGGATCTGTTGGGTGTAGTTCGTAAACTCCATAGCACAGATGGCAATTCTTCCGCCCAGGCTCCAGCTGCTCTATGTAGTGGTGCCTCAAGACGTGGCTTGATTCCCTGCAGAATTAATCCATTGGCTCGCTCAACCTGACCATTGGATTGTGGGTGTGCCACAGATGCAAGGTCAAGTCGGATGCCTTTGTCCCAGCAATAGGCCTCCACTTCTCCGACTGACAAGTTGCTTCCGTTGTCGGTGATGATGCTATGTGGGAGATCAAATCTCACCACTAAATCCCAGACAAACCTGAGGGCAGTTGCCCCATCAAGCTTTCTAATGGGTTTAGCTTCTATCCATTTGGTGAATTTTTCAACTGCTACAAGCAGATGCGTAAATACACACGGTGCCATCTGTAACGGTCCCACCATGTCTAGCCCCCAGACTGCAAACGGCCAAGTTATTGGTATTGTTCGCAATTCTTCAGCAGGAACATGCGGTTGTCGAGCATAATACTGGCATCCCATGGATGTCTCAACCAGCTTGTTGGCGTCCTCCTTCGCGGTCAGCCAGTAGAATCCTTGCCGAAAGGCTTTCGCGACCAATTATCGGGGAGCGGCGTGATGCCCGCAATCTCCGAGATGGATCTCGCGCATGATCTCCATACCTTCTAGCTGGGAAACAGACTTTAAGTATACACCAGTAGTGCTCCTTTTATAGAGTTGCCCATTGATTATGGTATACCCCTTTGCTCGTCGTACTATTTGCCGCCTTTCGACTTTGTCGTCGGGCAAAGTTCCGTGTTCGAGATACTCCATGAACGGTATTGTCCAAGCCAGAGGGATCTTTGTCACCATGTTGACGAAAGAGTCAGCTCTATCCGGGTTGTCGATGTCGGTGCCCTTCATGGATGGTGTGCGTAGATGCTCTAGGAAAATTCCTGGCGGAATTCGCTTGCGTCCTAATCCAAGCTTAGACAGTAGATCAGCCGCCTCTTTTTGCTCCCTAGGCACATACTTGACTTCGTAGCCCAAGAAACTCTTGGCTATCTCGTCCACTTCGTATCGATATGCCGCCAGCATAGGGTTCCGCGCATTCCAGGTGCCAGCCACCTGCTGGGCAACCAAGTCTGAATCTCCACAGCAAAATATGCGCTTGATGCCAATATCTTTGGCTACACGTAGTTCGTGAATGAGTGCTTCATACTCAGCCATGTTGTTTGTAGCCTCGAAGTGGATCTGCATAACGTAGTGTAGCTTGTCTCCTGTTGGTGATTGTAGCAATACACTAGCCCCCGAGCCGTTGAGCAACTTTGATCCGTCAAAGTGCATCACCCAGTACTCTGGTTCTGGCAACGGAGTAGCATCTGGCATCTCCGTCCAATCTGCAATAAAATCCGCCAAGGCTTGTGATTTGATAGCGTCGCGCCTCTTGTAGGTGATCTCGAAGGCGGCAAGTTCAATGCCCCACTTCGCAACCCTTCCTGTAGCGTCGCTGTTATTGATAATGTCGGACAGTGGAGTCTTGCTCACCACTGTGATTGGGTGCTCCTGAAAGCAATGGGTTGGGAACGGTAAACTGCAAACACAGTGACATACCCAGGTTCGGGGCCCTCTCGGCGAGGTAACACCCCTACTCCTGCAAGGTGAACTATATGAGGGGGCGAATGCCCAATACAAATGCTCCTGGAGTTGTTTCCTTAGCCACTATCGAGAGCTAGAGGAAGATGAAAACTATAAGCTAGCACTTCTGTCCTTCTATCATTGCTTACCCAGAACCCTAGCTCTGCCCTCCCTTATATACTGGTCCGGGGGGGCAGATTACAAATTGGGTTCTAGGGTTTACTATTTGTACATGTATTTACAGGGCAGGGATGGCTGCAGGGCCTAGCCGGTGGGCCAGGACCCAGTCCGCCCTTCTTTTAGCATCACCCTCTTCTTTAGAGGTCACCCGGGCTCCCTTTGGGGCGTCACCCTAGCTTTATTGGTCACCCGGACTGCTTTGGGCGGTCAGCCGACCACTTTGCTTTATCTTCTTTGCGTAGCACTGGCCGTGACGGCACACCATCTTGCCTGGTGATGAAGGAGGGCCATAGGTGTACCCCGCATGGAGCATCACCCTCTCCGTGGTATCCATCAAATCCGAGGTGATCCGGGTGGAGGTGGACACCGGCCACTTCTTCTGGCCACCAGCTAAACGGGCCAGCCGGGAAAATTTCGAGTCTAGTCGGGCTGTGTTAGCCAACCAGCTGGAGTTGTCCTTCTTGAGGGCCAGGCGGCCTGTTCATTCTGGAGCCGGCCCACTTGTTCATGGCTTTCCCCACCCGGGGGTTATCCCCCCGACAATTAACACTCCGTGAACAGATGTGATCATCATATCACAGCCATCCCCTCTGGCTGTCCCAATTTTTGTCACTTCGGGGCCTTTGGTTCCGAACAATGATATATGTACACAACTTGCAGATAAGATCACAAACATTGATGACCCACAATTATAGGGGATCGCAACAGTCTTCGAGGGTAGTATAACCCAATTTATTGATTCGACACAAGGGGATCCAAAGAATACTTATAAGCCTTAACAACTGAGTTGTCAATTTAGCTGCATCTGGAAATAGTCTTGCTCACAGTAGTTTATCAGTAGCAACAGTTTTGTAGTAGCAATAGCAAAGTAACAGTAGTAGTAAAACAAAGGCAGTAGTAACAATAGTAGCAAACAGCAGGATATGAGTGCGGTAGGCACAGGAATGGATGGATGGGCGTTGCTGTTGGCGCTCTAGTAACGTGTAAGCGCTTCATTGGGAAACCCCAAAAGCAAGGTGTGAAGAGCACAGCAACAAGTTTTCCCTCATTAGGAAACCGAGGTTATCTAACTAGTTAGAGGAAGGAAACGTCTCAAAGGTGTTGCAACCAACTTAGAAACCTGCACAACACAAACTCAAGACTTTTCCCCAACGAACAGTGAGGTTGTCAATCTCACCAGTTGCTGTAAAAAAGGATTAACTGTATGGTGTGGAACGTAATAGTGGTTTGCAGAACGTAAACTGTAACAGTGGAAGATGTATCAATGGTAAAGATTGGACCGGGGTCCATAGTTCACTAGAGGTGTTCTCCTTAGATAAACAAACATGGCATTCTGGGTAAACAAATTACAGGAGGTCAATTGACAGGACTGAGCAAGGCATAACAATGCAATAGTAGACATCAAGATCCTATAAGATTTGATTGGTCAATACAACAAGATATATAGACCGCCATCCAACTACATCTATGACTAGAAGTCCACCTTTGGTTTATCATCTGAACCCCCTCCAGTATTAAGTTGCAAGCAACAAACAAATGCTTTAACCAAAGTGTGTAAGGTAAACAATCCACTTGTTCCATGAACAAGGGACTGTTGTTTTCTCCCTAGTGGCAACATCACATCTACAACCTTAGAGATTTCTGTCACTTCCCGTAGATTAAATAGAGGCATGAACCCACTATCGAGCATAAATACCCCCTCTCACTAGCAAAGACTTGGCCAAGATAGCTACTAACATAGGAGAGAATGCAAGATCACAAACAACACAGACATGATAGAATCAATAAGACAAAACCATTAATCAATATGACATAGTAATCTAAATATCCATCGGATCCCCGCAAACACAACATGCATGATTACAAATAGATGAGATCTTGATCATGAACGAAGCTCACAAGATCCCGACATGAAAGCACAAATGAGGATATACAACCATCTAGATACTACATGGACCCGTAGTCCAAGGTGGAACTACTCACGCTTCATACCGGAGGCTAGCATGATGAAGAAGAAGGCCTCTGGGATGATCTCCCCTCCGGCAGGGTGTCGGGAAGAGCTTCAGCTCCCCCCGATCTAGGGACGATGGTGGCGGCGGATACAGACGGTTTTGTGGAATATTGATCGGGTACTTATGGTTTAGGCATCGAGGGCTTCTTATAGGCGAGGCGAGGCGGAGGCCACGCCCGCCCAAAGGCGTCTAGGTGGGCCCGCTACAGGTGCGCCCTGTGGCTCCCCTTCATCTCTCCTCTAGACTCTGTGTTCTCCTCAGTGAAATATTAACTTTGGCTTTTGTCCCGTCCAATTCTGAGAATATTGATTTTCTGCCTTTCTGGAACGAAAAACAGAAGAAAACAGACAACTGGCACTGTGACATCTTGTTAATAGATTAGTACCAGAAAACATATAAAAACACCTCAAAGTGTATACAAAGCAATGTAGATACTAAACAAGCATGGAACATCAAAAATTATAGATACGTTTTCGACGTATCAAGCATCCCCAAGCTTAACTCCTGCTCGTCCTCGAGTAGGTAAGTGATAAAAAGAATAATTTTTGAGGTGACATGCACCATCAAAATCAAGATCAAACCATTTGCAAGCATTGAAAGCTGGGATCAAAGAACTCTAAACATGTTCATGAAAGATGGAGTTATAACAATAAGACAAAGTAACTATGCATGCAACATGAAAGGCTACAAATAAAGATCATGAATAACATGCATTGAAAAACGTTTGTTTGTTTCACATACAGAAAACATGGCATAGTGGCAATCATCTTGTCCCTCGTAGAGTAGCAAATAGATGCATAGGACACCTTCAAAGTTCATAAGAGCGACTAGATACAAATAGCACAATAACAAGCAATATCAACAATATGCATCAATCAATAAGTCTTGGGACAATGCACATAGAACTAATAATGGCAACTATGCTCTCTTAACTGGTGCCTAAAGGTAGAAGGTGGAGACTCAATATAATAGTGGAAGAAAGGCCCTTCATAAAGGGAAGCAGGGATTTCAAGTCTCAAAAAGAGCTTCCAAAAATTATGGTACTTGTTAGCTTTTAGCCCCCATTGCCCCTATAATAAGCATCTTGAAGTGATTAAGGTTAAAGTGAACATGGAGTATATGCTTGAAAAAGTATTAGTTGGCAATATCATGTCCCTTGAATACGAGGGCCACTCCTCATGCTACTCAAGTTTAGTTACTTGCAAGTCCTTGTCATAGTAAGTACATGTGTAGCATAGAGTACCGCCAACGGGGTACCCCTTGCACATGGTACAGGAGCTATCCCATAACCAAAATGTCAAGGCAAGCAGACAATGAGCATCTCAGCATTCTTCTTATTTACCATGGGAATATGGTGTTTTTTTCCCTCTTTCATCTTTTCTCATAGGTCTCTTTTTCTCAATCTCTTTTTTTATAAGAAGAATGCTTCATAGATGTCACTATGGTGATGCTACAAGTTTTCACCATGATTAGGCATGACTTAGGCTAGCGGCCCAGGCGTTTCTATAACACAAAATACATAACTCCATGGACTTACAACCTCCCCTTTCATTTCACACTGATGACATCCATAGAGAAAAGAGCATGATATCAACTGGGTAGATATTTACAGGTGTGTTGAAAGTGTTCCCCATGACAACATGGTTCTGCTAATTCCAATGTATAAGTGCAATCATATACAACATAGATGACACAATGGTTCAAGTTTATTAGGGTCAAGAAAAATAAAGTGTGCCAACAAGTTCGTGAGAGCTTTAATCACTAAGTTTTCACATAACAAAATAATTTTTAATTGGAAGATAGATGAAAACAAGAATATACTTGGAATGGTATAGCACACCATGCATAGGAGTTTATAGTGCAAAGTTTGGAATAACTTGGTTTCTTGGGAGTTGGATGCATGAGTAGAGCTTACTCATACAAGTGGAGGCTAGCAAAAGACTGGGAGCGACCAACTAAGAGAGCAATAATGGCCATAATCATGCAGAGCGACAAAACATTACTAATCAAAGCATAGTGTGGTACTACAAGTCAAGGACTAAATTATCATAGAGGCTATGGTGACTTGTTCATAGTCATAACATGGTGTGAGCATGTTCCAAGTCAACCCAAACAAAGCATCAAAGGAGAATACCACAATACTATGCTTTTGCATGCTAAAACAACGCATGATGGCTTCAAGGCACATTAAGCAATATTATTTGTTTGTAACAAGTCATGCTACAACAATAATTACTAAGCAAATAGTCAAAGAAACACCTAGCATGACATGCTAAAGTCTAAGTCATAGTTAAAGCAAGCTCCGATTGCACTTACTTCAAGCAAGAACTTTCTACTCCTTTCTAACACCAATCAACTTATTTGAAACAACACAGCGAGAACGGGGGTCCAAACTACTTTATTCAAGCAAACTAAGCATAGTAAACAAAGCAAACAAAAACTAAGACGCTCCCACTAGTACAAAGAGCTCCATGCATCCCGGTTCGTATGGGCCTTTAGTCCCGGTTGCCCAATCGGGACGGGGCAATCGGGACTAAAGCCCTAACCTTTAGTCCCGGTTGCCCCACCAACCGGGACAAAAGGGTGCACACGTGGCCTGCCAGGGGGGAAGGACCTTTAGTCCCGGTTTGTAATACGAACCGGGACTAAAAGTTTTTTCTAATTTTTAAAAAAAAAATATTTTTTTTTCATTTTTTTGATTTTTTGAAAAAAGTTTTTTTTTTATTTTTTGAATTATTTGGCTCGTTAATCTCCCACATCTCTCATTTTTAACACTAATTATACTTAATCTTAATTCAAATTATACTTATAGTCAAACTTCCCATCCGGTCACCCATCCTAGCACTACTCCACCCCCAGCACACTTAACTTCTTCATTCCATCTCTCCCACCTACGCGAAGGACCAATATATCTTGTTGTCAAGACTAGTATATCAATCTTATTAACTCATATCGATATGTGACACGTTTTTATTTTTTGAAATTAAGAACAACTATTTTTAGTAAACAACAATAAATAATTAATAATAACATTTTATTCTAATGAAAGTAAAAACTAATTAAATTAATATTTTATTCATTTTTTCCATTTATTCATTTAATATGACATAAACAATATCTTCAAATCTGTAAATCGAAATTTAAAAAATAATATATCCATTATTATCAGAAATGCGAGGAATTCAAATATGACATAAAAAATACTAAAATAATTTTTTTCTAAAATATTTTTTTTTCTTTTCGAATTTTAAGAATCCAAAACGGTCTAAGTATGTTGAAATCAAAGAGCTAATTTTTTCTGCACGTTTTGATAGGTTGAGCGCTTCGTCTAATTTTTCTCATGCAAGTGACGGACGCGAAAAACAAACTCTATTTAGCGCCGGGTTTAACGCCACGCGATGAGGAACAAGGCGCTTGCCTAATTTTTCTTTTTTGAACGTATTGTTTTTAATCGCTAAACGCTATCTAAACGTCTGCAGTGTACATGGCCTAACTACGAGTTCCTAAAATCACAAACACGTGGATATTTGTATCAAAATCCTAGTTTCTTTAATTCCTCCAAGATTGATCATCTTTGCGATGATTTTCTAAGAGATTTTACTTTTAGAATTTTTACTTTTAGAGAAAAGGGCACCCACAATCAGCACAGGATTTTACTTTTAGAATTTTTATAACCTTTAGTCGGTTCGTATCACCAACCGGACTAAAAAGGTGCCAGTGCCAATCCTTTAGTCCGGGTTGTAATATTTAACCGACTAAAGGTCAATTTTAGTCGGTTGGTGATACTAACCGGGACTAAAGATTGGCACTGGGCACCCTTTAGTCCCGGTTGGTGATACGAAGGACTAAAGGTCCCATTTGACCCGGACTAAAGACGACATGCTCTAGCCGTTGCAACCGGGACTAATGTTCACATTAGTCCCGGGTCCAACCATAACCGGGATTAATGCTCCAAGCTAGGATGGACGTATGGCTCTTTTTCTACTAGTGTCCAAGAACAAAACAACAATGCATAAAACAATAAAAACGAAGTGTCTAGAAAAACTTGAGCTTTTCATTGATAAAGAAGAGGATGCCTTGGGCATCCCCAAGATTTAACGCTTGTACCTCTTGAATATTTCTTGGGGTGACATGGGGTGGCATTCCCAAGCTTGAGCTTTTGTCCATTCTTCATCTCATTACATCTTTCTCTCTCTACACCTAAAATTTTTCCTTTATAGAAAACTTCACACAATCTTCATTAGTAACATTAGTGTATTCAAAAGATAATAGACCCTTAGGTTTAGATTTGGTACAACAAAACTTTCACTAAAAATACAATATACTGTAGCAATTCCCTCAAAAAGCTCAATTTCCCAAAAAGAACCCAAAAAGGAATCAATAAGAAGCAAATGCAAATAATGCCAGAAATCTGTCAAAACAGACAATCAGGTAAAAACCTATTTTTTTGAAGACCTTCTGTTCCTCAAATAAAAAAGTTTTGAAATAACGAAAGTTAGATAACATACTGGGAGATTTATTCATAAATTATCAGCTCAATCTGACTTACAGATATTCCTCACGAATTATTATGGCGGAGCACAAAAATCTGTTTTGGGACAGCAAGTCCACAAATTTTACTTCCCTTTTATTATAGGTCGTTCTTGGCACAAAAAGAAAATAAAAATGATAAGAGGTCATTACTGAAGTAATAAATTCCAAGACTGAAGGAAACTCTTGGGTTATCTCCCAACAAGTACTTTTCTTTAATGCCTTTACGTTAGGCACAAGAAGCAAGAATCAAGTATTTTCAAATTAAGAAGAATTAACATCAAACCTTGATTTCAAAGGAGGAGCAAAAATCAACTTCTCTCTCCTCACAGGAAAGTGTTCAATATCTTTCTTGAATGGAAATTGATATTTAATGGTGCCTTCTTTCATAGCAATGATGGCACCAGCAGTTCTAAGAAAAGGTCTTCCCAAAGTAATAGGGCAGGAGGCATTGTATCTGTAGGGGTTCGTAGCATGGAAAAAAAATTCTACCGCATGCACACAGACAAGCCAAGATCTATATACTAGATTGTAGCAAAAAGTCGATAGAAGCACTGACCCTCGAAGATTCCAAAGCGGTTAACGAGAGCAGATTCTCGTGGGTGATGTATTCGTACACTTGTCGATCTCAAGATCGCGTAGACGATCCTTCCCAAGGCTCCGTAGCGCTTCAATGGGTCACACGCTCGACTTTCGAAGACCTTCCTCTCCCTTGTTCCAGCAGAAGCAGAGGTTGTAGTTCTCCTCGCATTCCGGCAAAGACGACGCGTGGTGTCGGAAGTAGAGGGAAGATCCCGCAGGGCTTCGCCTAAGCCGGTGCGAGTTATGGTGGATTAGGGTTTCCCGGAGATCTAGGGTTTAGATTACCGGGAGGAGGATGAGGTGTCGGCGGCGTCTAGGACGGCGGCGCGAGGCGGCGACGGCAAGCGGCGGCAGAAGAAAGGCTTGGCGGCGTGGCCAAGGTGTGTGGGGAGGGCTTGGAACTTGTGTACTTTGGGGCAGCCCTCCCCCTCTATTTATGAGAGGGGCGGCAGCCTTGGGAGGGGTGGGTTTGAATCCAAATCCAAACTCAAGTTGGATTGAGAGAAGGACTTGTTTCTTCACCCACTAGGAAACCATTGTTCCAGTTTGACTTTTCAAACTTCTCGTTTGACTTTCAATTTAGAGCTTTTATTCTCTCTCACATATGCCAGCACCAAGTGACCTAGGATATGATCCAATCATTCCACTTATCCATGACACATTCATGGACCATTCCCCTTCCGGACCGGTGAACCTTCTAGAACCTTCTAGAACCTCTTCGATGAAATCATCGGAAACTTTCCCGAACTCCGAAATAGGACTTTCCTTATATGAATCTTATTATCCGGACCATTCCGGATCGCCTCGTGATATCCTGGATCCCATACAAGACTCCGAACAACATTCGGTATCCCTATTAACATTCCATATCTACTAAACAACATCGAATCCTTAAGTGTGTCTCCCTACGGTTCATGAATTATGTGGACATGACCGAGACACTTCTCCGATCAATAACCAATAGATGAATCTGGAAATTCATATGTCTCCCACATATTTCTATGATTACTTTGTGATCGAATGAACCACTTACATACGATACCAATTTCCCTTTGTCTCACGGTTTACTTATCCGAGGTTTTGATCGTCGGTATCTCTGCATACCTAGTTCAACCTCATTACCGATAAGTACTCTTTTCTCGTTCCCTTGATATGTGATCCCTTGTGAGCCAGTCACATGCTTGCAAGCTAATTGGATGACATTCCACCGAGAGGGCCCAGAGTATATCTATCCATCATATGGATGGACAAATCCCACTCTTGATCCATGTGCCTCAACGCATACTTTCCGAACACTCAAGGCCACCTTTATAGCCACCCAGTTACGGTGTGGTGTTTGATGTCATCAAAGCATCCTTCCGGTGATGGTGATTAACATGATCTCATGGTCGAAGGAATTAGGTTACTATGTATCAGAAAGCTTATAGCAACAAACTATTGAAATGACTTGATCTTAATGTTATGCTTATCTATAGGAGTATGTCCATCATAACATTCTCCTAATGATATGATCTCGTTGTTAACAACATCACAATGTTCATGATCGAGAAACCATGATCATCTATTAACCAACAAGCTAGTATTATTAAAGAGGCTTTACTAGGGACTCTAATTTAGTTTACAAAATCACACAAGTATTAATATTTCCGGTTAATACTGTTATAGCATGAATGTAAAAATTTATCATAAACACAAAGATATAATAATAACCACTTCTATTATTGCCTCTAGGGAATATCTCCAACAGTCTCCCACTTGCACTCGAGTCAACTAATCTAGATTACATGGTAATATACCGAACACCCATGGCGGTTTGGTGCTGGTCATGTTTTGCCCTCGGGAGAGGTTTAGTCAACGGATCCGCCACATTCAGATCTGTGTGTACTTTGCAAATCTTTGTGTCACCATCTTGGACATGCTCTCGAATAGCATGAAAACGTAGCTTGATATGCTTCAGCTTCTTGTGTGACCTTGGTTCTTGCGCATTGGCTATGGCACCCATGTTATCACAGTAGATAGACATTGGGTCTAGTGCACTTGGAACCACACCGAGCTCTGTAATGAACTCTTTCATCCATATCGCCTCTTGTGAAGCCTCTGAAGCAGCTATGTATTCCGATTCAGTTGAAGATCTCGCCACAACGCTTTGCTTTGCACTCCTCCATCTAACTGCTGCACCATTCAAAGTAAATACGTATCTAGATTGTGATTTAGAATCATCCGGATCGGTGTTCCAACTAGCATCGGTGTAACCATTAACAACGAGATGTTCATCACCTCCATAAGAAAGAACCATATCCTTAGTTCTTCTCAAGTACTTAAGTATGTTTTTGACCGCTGTCCAATGATCCACTCCTGGATCACTTTGATATCTGCTAGTCGAACTAACAACATATGCAATGTCGGGTCTAGTACATAGCATGGCATACATAAGAGATCATATGGCTGAGGCAAGCATGGTTGCCATGAGAGTGTTGTCGTCGAACTCCTCTGCCATGGCTACCATGCCTGGGGTGTGCGACAGCACGCAACCTCCCGAGGCCGGTCACCAGTCCCGATTTCCTGGCTGGGCGTGCTCCACCGTGCGAGAAGTTCTAGGCAGCGGCGAGAGGCTAGGCTGGGGACGCGAAGCTTCGAGACGTCGAATAGGAAAAACGAGGCTAGGGCGACAACATCAGGCTTCAATTAAGGGCATGGGAAGTTGACTGGCCATGACGGGGACGCGAGGAGAGAAACGGCAATCTCCGATATGAAGACCAGTAGCCGGAGCTATGCAAGGTAATGGAGAGGGGAATAATAGGGGAGAATAGCAGAGTAGAGAAGAAGATCTAGTCCTTGTAGGGTTAAACCAGTCCACGACCACAAAACATAATGGGGAATACTAACAGGGCGGGGCAAGAAGAGTTGACCTAACGGTGGGATTTGAGTTCAACCTTTTTTGACTGATTCAAACTATCATTTGGCCGTTAGATTTGTATTTACCCCCATTTTGCCCCTCTCAACAATTGGTGAACATACTATAGCTACTCCGCAAGATTACACGCAACTCGGCCCCCGCGATGCCTTGGCATCTTAACTTTCGGGCCACATATTAAAAACCTCCTTGTAGTTCTATGAACCTTATTTCATGAGTTATGTGGTATGTGAAACTTAAGTTTATGAGTTATGTATATTTGCCCAATTTATCTTGCAAATTTAAGCATGGATCTGCTAAATTGATATTGCAAATTTAAAAATAGGATATGCCCAATTGATCTTGCAAATTCGAACAAATCTAACCCATCCAATAAGTACTAATTGGTTTAGCCAAATAACTAATAATTCGTTCAGACAAAGAAATAATAATTCATTACAATCAACTAAGAATTCAATAGTAATTTAAATATTACATTCCACAAATAGTGCAAAACACAAATAACTGAAGGTTCAACTCACAAATATCTAATAGTTCAACACTTGATCCATGATATATTACAACATCAGTTCAACCTAGAATCTCATAACATAACTCCTTCATTTTCCTAAGCTTGGACATGTTTCCTTGCTTTTGAGTCAGTATATCAGCAATCATGCACTGTAGCTTTTTCTTCTCTTCATTGAACATATCTCTGTCCTTATGTACCTTGACCATCAAACATTTGTGCATGTTCGAAGTGGATGCATCTAGTGCCTTGTTCTTCTCTAATTCATCCCTTGCTTCAATCAAGCCTTGTTCATCGTTGGCCTTCAGTGATAGGGTGAGATGCTTCTCCTCCACAACCTGCTTAAGCTCATCTTGGGGATTCCTAAGATTGGTATGGATCTTTGCAATCTCATCTTGAAAATTAAACTTCACTTCAAGTGTTCTAGAGCATCCCTCACTCTACCAATTTTTGGCTTCAGTATACATATCCCAAAGCTTAGAGAGGGATTTGTTAAGTCCATCTGGCCAGACACCCTCAACCCACTGCATAAAGTCACATGTTTCACCAAACTACAAGATAAATGAGAAAATAGTATATGTAAGAAAATACATAACAATTATCTACATGAGAAATGGAAAATACCAACCTACAAGAGAAATGACAGAGCACCAAATAAAAATTAAGCTGGTTAATTACACTAACTTGTCCCGTGCAGGCTAAGAATCTCCTGCCAGTCCAACATCCTTCAAAAGCAATAGATTTGAAGGCAATTGCTCCGCATTTGTATCGCACAGGGTTAACTCCATCGTCTAATCCATTGTAATCGAGTCATACATGGTAGCTGGAACCTAACAAGTCAAATTTACATTGTAACTAAACAGAAATCGGGGTTAAATCTAAAATTCCCAAATCAGTATGAACCCTAATCCTAGAAAATTGGGAGATTCGAATAGCAGAATGAAGCACTCACCTCGTTGCCAAAGGATATTGTTGTGCCAGTCGATTCTTCTTCATCGCCCTAGGATACTATGTCGCCGGTGATCCGCTATGGGAGATCTATGGCGAAGGGAAGCATTAACGGCAAGGAGAGGGGATGAGCAGCAGGGAGGAATTGAGGATGCGGATGAGGCAAACGGCTATTTCATACGAAGACCTAATGGCTCCCGTCTCGGTCCATGACCAGGCTGCCATGTGGACCTGGCATGTGGGCTAGCATTGTCATAAATCGTGTTAACCCGCATAAAATGGTCGATCAGTGCTCCTTGCCATCCACCTGCCCCTGAGTGTGGTGCTCTGCGTCAAAATGAACCGAGTTGGTTGTTCTGTGTCACACATGCCCGAAATGTGGTGTTTTTACGTCATTTACTCCACCCGTGTCTAACTCTCGCTCCTATGTCGCCTGCATCGCCGCCACCATCCTCCTCACGCGCGTTGCCACTGCCATAAACCTTGCGCGCGTATACCCTCACCCCTCCACTGGAGGCCTAGTTAAAAAATTTATTTTCCTCCTCCGGAGGCTGGATCAGCAGCGGTGCTGCTAGATCTACGGCGGTGCTCAATTTGTCTATCCAAGTTCACGGATGAGCTCCAATCATGGTGGTGGCATGTGGGGACTACCACGAAGGCATGAATATGGCATAGTGATAGGGAGATGCTGCCGGAGCTGCTGCTGCCTATTGAGATTCTCTTTGGGCTCCTGCTCCTCCTCGACAAGCTACTCCTCCTTCACATCCCTAACAAGCTACTTCGGGTGAGTACCTAGCCTCATGGTAGTTGTGGTAGCTGGCCTCCAGGTGACTAAGTACTCAGTATGGGAACTGTCTCCCTCTGATCTGTAGAAACCTAGCCTACGTACGGTGGTGGAGACTCAGATAGGGCAACTGATTTCATTGATGATGGATACATTGCTATATATGGCCTACAAACCAGCACATGTCTTGCACAATGAGAAAAGCAAGATTAGGCCAAGATCTGTTAGAATATTAAAAATAAAGGCTAGCTAAATATCTATTCGTTAACACCCTGCCGCAGTGGATAAGTTGGCGCTTGGCAAAACACATAGACTGGATCGAAATGACTGAAAAGATGTCGTAGGTAGTCCTTTGGTCATGATATCAGCCAGGTGCTGAATAGTTGGAACATGAACGACCCAGAGTTCGCCGAGAGCCACCTTCTTCCGCACGAAGTGAATGTCCAACTCAATAAGCTTCGTTCGTCGCTGATGAACGAGATTTGTGGACATGTACACCGCCGAGATATTATCATAGAAGACCACCGTAGCCTTGGAGAGGGGAGAGACGAGCTCGTAGAGGAGTTGCCATGTCCATACACAGTCAGCAGTGGCATGAGCGACTACTTCATATTCGGCTTATGCACTCAAGCGCGAGACGGTGGGTTAACGCTTGGAGGAACAACTCACTAGTGTGACGCCGAGGTAGACACAATATCTGGAGGTAGAGTACTGATGTCCTGCAAGTGTACAGGTTCATCAGAGAATGTTTTCATGGAAGTATTAATTCTAGTTTTTATATCGATCCCAACAAGGAGCTTCGGCAAGTGTTTTTAGGTGGTGTTTCTGTCGCACTCAAGGTGTCATTGATCTTGAGTGAATTGACTGCAATTGTTTATGGTGGAGGGTTATGAGTAAAATATAGAGAAAACTTATATAGGAAATAAATAAGGAGTAAATTGCATAAAAGTAAAGACGAGAAAGGTATTTGGAGGTCCTGCAGATGAGAAGATAGGTACGGAGAGAAACAGTTGATGTTGATAGTGAAAGTGCCAAACAGATAAAGTGGAATAAGTGACTGTAATATTTCTTATTTGTAAGTGAGAAGGCAAGCAAACCATATACCCACTAGGAGTCCTCATGGCCAATTCTTCCTAGTCCTAATGATCCATCTGTTTGTTACCATGGCAATGGTGAGCACATTAATTAAGATCTTTCGACCAAATCAAGGCTTTAATCTTGATGGTTCCTTGTTGTCCTCGAGTAGTGCTAGCTCCACATTGATATTGACCGTGTCACTCGGGTGTCGCCGATTCGCTAGCATGCAAGTTCATACGTATGAGATGTTTGGATCATGTTACCTGGGCCTTTAAATTAGATAACAAGAATTAGGCAAACATAGATAATCATTCTCACAAATTAATAAACACTACAACAATCACAAATGGATGAACATGAAGAAGGCACGACACATATCACCAATTTTCTACATCTCCCATGCGTATGGGGATTTACTCAGACATGAGAGGGAGACAGAATCAAAGGCATAATTGTATTGCAAATAGAAATCATCTCAAATTTACCGTAGCAAACCACAATAGTGTTTGGAGATCAAAATCGAATACAAACCAAAGGTAGATCAAAGTATCAAACCCTAATCTTACAATTGCAAATCTCCCTATCTCTCTAAGTAGTGATAGGGATGATGGTGGAGTGTGTGGTTGAAGAGGAGAAGATCGTCGAGGAATGAAGGGATGTTCTTCTCCCCTTTCAGATTTGATCTCTTCTCTCTTCATGATTTTTGCGGCGGTTGTGTTCTCTTTTTAATCGTCTCTCCTTTATGAAAGTTTCCTCTATTGATATAGCGGAGCCGATGTTGTGCAGTACCAGTGGATGGTACGGGTGCATCCCGACCATACCGTTGGTCGTTAAGCACACTATGTGCCTCCAATGAAAGGGGCTCAAATTGGGGATTTGCTTCTTTAGGTGTAATTAGCTTGTAAATGCCATTAGATCTTCAATAAATGTTCATTACCTTAAACCATCACAAGAAACCAAGGATTCGCTAATTGCGACATTAACGTTAGTGGAAAGGGGTAATCTTCATTGAAATCCGGCAACAGACAAGAGGAAAATCGATAGTAAAAAGTGATGAAATTTGGAGCTATCAACTTCCCCAAGCTTAGTTGTTACTCGCCCTCGAGTGACAAAGCTATAATGAATAATAACGAGGAATTGAATCAAGGCAAAAGACTTACAAGTTCGAGGTTGTATCATATTTCGTTGTCTCGAATCCTATAACAATTATGAGCATAATATATCTAAACAGTTGAACTTAATTCCAATTCCTAAACAGAAATAACTTGATAGCTAATAATTATGGAAACTCAAATGAGATTGTCAAAAAATTGGTTGGGCCGACAATTCAATTTCTTTTTAGCGCCTCTCTTATTACAAGAGTAAAAATGTTTTAAGAGGGGACGCTTGCGTCAAAGTTAATGGTACACAAGTAGATGTCAAAAGAAGGATAATATTAGAGCTTCTTCACTAACACCCACTTTGATAATCGCGGCTATCAAACACCTCTTCGTTTCCTTGTTTTTCAAGAACTCTAATTATTCAATTTAGGTGGTGAGGTGATACCAAAGATATTGAAAAGCACATAATGTTTTCAGCTCCTATCTTTGTTCTTCCTCTTTCAAGGATCAATGACTGTTTTATTTTTATAAATGCTTACACATCCTTTGAGAGTACTAATACTTTTGCCCATATAGCGACACGTATGCCGCTCATGTCATCAACTCATAGCCAAAATCCGGAGATATACCATAGATCATTCAGAGGCCAACGGAGTTGTTAGCATCCCAAAGGTGTGTGCGAGAAATATAGAATTGTTTCCTCTCTCTCTCTTTTTCAGTTAGGTAAAATAGGTTTTGGCATCTCCCTATCCCATCATAAAAAGTTTATTATATCAAACAATTCTTTTTCAGAAGGTGTCATCAAGTCAACGATCAGTATGTGGGGTTGAGTACTACTAAGATTAAGCCCTTAAGACAAAACATGGTACCAAAGTTGTCGATAGACACTTTATCTTGTTCTTAAAAGTTTTGGAATTTAATCCAAAGGGTTGTTTTCAAACTAATAATAATTGTCGTAAGTCTTAACCAAAGTAGTTACAAAAACCTTTGAGCTCAAGCCTTAAAAGATAACGAGTTACATGCAAAGTAGAACTCAAGTGCAACCGGACAAACATAAAATGTTCATGAATAAACTTACAGGAAGAGGGAAAACAAAAATGTGATACCTCATCTTGTTTGCTTGTCTCTTGCTTGAGCAAACTCTTTGTGTTCATCTACATAGCTAAATCTCTAGAAATGAGCAACCTGCGGAAAATTCACATGAAGATAATAGCTAATTTTATTTTATTTTATTGGATTTTTTTACGAATGCAAAACTGAAAGTAAACATGCACTGAGATGGGAAATAAAATAAATCAAAATAAGGATGAAATATATGGATGCAAGAGATCGGAGGAGTTTAACCTCCCTAAGCTTAGGCTCTTGGCCTATCTGGAATCAAAAGTTGCCACTACCATCAAGTGGCGGCTGCTGGTATGGGTAGTTCGGGTAGTTGCTTAAAAAATCAGTCATAAAAGATGTGAAGTTTTGAGTGAGGTCAACTATGTTGGAATTCACATCTTGCAATGTATTTTCAATGTTACCGATGTGATGTACCACCTGGTCAAAATCACTTCTTGGGACATAGTCGAATCCTAGCTATGGTGGAGGCAACTTGCTACTGGTGCTGAGGGAAAGGCTGATTGTGATGGTGCTATTGACCATAGTCGTACCAACCTCCCTTGTTGCAATCTTCTCCTCTTTCCCTTGCTGCTGTTTGCTAGATGCTGCGTCTTCCCAGTTGGTATGGCCTCCTTGTGGTGCAATCCTCCCTGAGAGGATCAGCGCCTGCTGGAACTCCTCCTCTTTGAGGACCCAACCCTGTTTACCTGGAAAACCAAAAGCTTGGGCAAAAGGAAGCAAAACTTGGTGGAGATCACCCTTAGGCTCAAAATAAAACTAGTAAGCATGAAGGGAGCGTTGGGGTCTATAGACCCCCATGAACTTGGTGCTAGCCATGTGGATATCATTTAGAGTCTTACTGCTAGCCACGGCTCTTTCCTGTGGCAGGACAAAACCACTTGCATAGGCGATCTGAGTGATTAAGCCTCTGCATCGGATGTCCCCAAAAGACGCGCCCTTTGGCGGAAAAAGTGCTGGATGAGAAAAGCATCCAAGTTTACCTGTGCTACATCTCGGGATGCAAATCCATATGGATTATGCTCATTTCAGGGCCTGCCATTGCCCCAACATCTTCTTTCCCAAAAATATAATTCACTAAGAAAGTGTGAAAATAACGGATAGTCGGATTCTAGAGGGTTGTGGTCTTCTTGTGCAAATAATCGGTGGTCTTGTGGATAGAAATATGCTCCCAAGATTGCATTGCCTCCACATGCACATTGTCATTAATATCAATCTCCCCATCATGGGAGAACCCGAAAGAATCACAAAATTCACAAAAGGAGAGGCTGTAGAGTTTCCCATTGAGCACAAAACTTATAGTGCAATTATGTTCCTGGGCTTCAAGATCATCATGGAATGATGACAGGAACTCGAATATTGCGAGCTTGTAGGTGTCGACGGAGTAGTAGGAGAAGGGGACCATGCCCGCATGCTCAGTCATCTACTTGAAGTCCTCCAAGAGCCCTTGGTGGGAGAGAAACTCGCGGTTTACCCACTTAGTAGGTAAAACCTTGCGTTTCCTCACCCTCTCAAAGCCTCAGCCCATGTTGGCCCTCAATTTATCCTCCTCCAAACGCCTCTTCTTCGATCCCGTCGGCAAGAGGAGCCCGAGGCCCCTGCCGCACCCTTGCCCTTGCGGAGGATTCTTCCAATGTTACACATTGTGCTGCAAAATTTTGCAAATAAAAATATGGGTATCAAGCTTCTATCACCTAAACAAACAATTACAGGCAGAAGTTATAAATCCTAATGTGAGGAATCGAAAATTATGTGAAAATATGATGAACTCATCTAGATAGCCAATGTGAGGAATTAAACCATGGATTTCCAAAAATAAAGCATGGATCGGATGAGAAACATACCGATGTGAAGATTTACTCACTCAAAAATACAAAATTGATGAAGAATCAAAGGTTCTAGGAGGCTACGGTTTGATCTGGAGAGAGAATGAACAATAAAGTGGGAAGAAGAAGAAGAATAAGGGTGGCTGGGAGCCAGCCGCCGTCGGCCTTTACCTGGCAACATAGTTGGTACGGGGGGTGGTATTGGCGCATTCCGCCCGTACCGGTGGTCATCACCACTGGATCAAAGTTAGGGTTCGAGATCAAACCTGGAGGGTCTGGTATGGGAAGACGGTACGGGTGGGTCCTGGTCGTACTCTATTTTGTTGCGGTTAGTACGGGCGCGTGGTACGGGCGCATATGATGTTGGTGCTTTGTCAACGTGGGAGCACTTCGTCGGGAAACCCCAAGAGCAAGGTGTGATGCAGCACAGTAGCAAGTCTTCCCTCAGTAATAAACCGAGGTTATCGAACCAGTAGGAGGAAGGAAACATCTCAAAGGTGTTGCAAGAAACGTGGAAACCTACACAAACTCAAGACTTTGCCCCAACTAACAGTGAGGTTGCCAATCTCACTGGTTGCTGTAATAATGGATTAACTGTATGGTGTGGAAGGTGATGATGGTTTGCAGCAAGTAAACAGTAACAATGGTAAAGATTGGACCGGGGTCCGTAGTTCACTAAAGGTGTTCTCCTTAGATAAACAAACATGGCATGCTGGGTAAACAAATTACAGCAGGGCAATTGACAGAACTGAGCAAGGCATAACAATGCAATACTAGACAAAAAGATCCTATGAGATTCGATTGGGCAATACAACAATATACATATACCGCCATCCAACTTCATCTATGACTAGAAGTCCACCTTCAGGTTATCATTCGAAACCCCTCCAGTATTATGTTGCAAGCAATAGACAACTGCTTTAAGAAAAGTGTGTAAGGTAAACAATCCACTTGTTCCATGAACAAGAGACCGTTGTTTTCTCCCTAGTGGCAACAACATATCTACAACCGTAGAGATTTTTGTCACTTCCCTTGATTAAGTAGAGGCATGAACCCACTATCGAGCATAAATACCCCCTCTTGGAGTCACTAGCAACTACTTGGCCAAGATAGCTACTAACAACGGAGAGCATGCAAGATCACAAACAACACAGACATGATAGAATAAATAAGACAAAACCATTAATCAATCTGACATAGTAATCTCAATATCCATCGGATCCCCGCAAACACAACATGCATGATTACAAATAGATGAGATCTTAATCATGAACGAAGCTCACAAGATCTAGACATGAAAGAAAAAGGAGGAGATACAACCATCTAGCTACTACATGGACCCGTAGTCCAAGGTGGAACTACTCATGCTTCATACCGGAGGCTGGCATGATGAAGAAGAAGGCCTCCGGGATGATCACCCCTCCGGCAGGGTGCCGGGAAGAGCTTCACATCCCCCCCCGATCTAGGGACGACGGTGGCGGCAGCTACAGAAGGTTTCGTGGAATATTGATCGGGTTCTTAGGGTCTAGGCATCGGGGGCTTCTTATAGGCAAAGAGGCGAGGCTGGGAGGAGGCCTGGGGGCCACACACTGCCTAGTTGTGGGCCCACCCTAGGCCATGCCTGGGGGGTGTGTCCACCCTGTGGCGCCCCTTCGTCTCTCCTATTGACTCCGTGTTATCCTCGGTGAAATATTGACTTTGGCTTTTGTCCCGTCCAATTCCGAGAATATTTCCTTACTAGCTTTTCTAGAACCAAAAACAGCAGAAAACAGGCAACTGACATTGCGGAAACTTGTTAATAGGTTAGTACCAGAAAACATACGAAAACACCTCAAAGTGTAGACAAAGCAAAGCAAAGTAGTTACTAAACCAGCATGGAATATCAAAAATTATAGATACGTTTCCTACGTATCATCCGACCGTACCAGTGATTGTTACCGTGTCTGAGCCCAATTTTAATTCTTCCCTCTATTTTTCCCTTGCTTCTTAAAATCTTATAAGGTAAGTTCTCTAAATAATCCAAAACTTGAAACAAATTTATTAGTGCATACAGGATAATAATAATAACACGAATAAAATAAAATCCTAAACTTAATTTATTGAGAATGGGTTAACACCCATTAGGTATTTTATTCTATAGTTTTGGGTTTTAGCCAATCTCCATACCATCAGTGTTTACTTCAATATGTTCTTCGTCTTTTTTTCCTACTTGAACACGTTTAGGTGGCGGACCATATTTTCCATTATGCTCTGGTTTCTTCGGAAAGTATCGAACAATCTGATCATCATATATATTGAAGACAATCTTTCCGCTAGAGCATTCTATTAGCTCCAACTGTGCTATTATAATAAAAGTTCTTCCAAGGATGATAGAAAGTTTTTCATCCTCAAGAACATCAAGTATAATAAAATCAGTTGGTATAACATGTTGGTCTATTCTAAGTAGAACATCTCCTATCATACTGACATGTTGTTTAGTTGTTTTATTCACCATTTCTAAAGTGATTCAAGTGGGAGAATAGTCTCCTAAGTTTAATTTCTTAAATAAGGAATAAGGCATGACACTAACACCTACTCCTAAATCACAAAGAGCTTTAAATATATTAGTATTTCCAATTGCGTAGGAGATGGTTGGTATACCTGGGTCCCCAAGCTTAGCAGGCATCTTATCTCCAAAGCTTTTCATTACTGCTACAGTCTTAATTACCTTATTTTTTCTATTAATAATATCTCTCATAAACTTTTTATAAGTAAGAACTTGAATAGCATCAATTAAGGAAGTTTTATGTGAAGACTTCCTAGTGCTTTGGCAAAGGAATCATAAATAGGATTATCCGGTTCATACTGAACTCGATTAGGATAAGGAATTTTCTTTTGGTGGGTATTACATTCTCTTTTACCATTAGCATTGGTGGAGCATCTTTCTTGGTTTTCCTTGTTGATGACCTTTGCTTATCGGCATGCCCTTCACGTGGGGTGACAACTTGCTCTTCTTGCTCCTTTATGTTTATCTCCTGCTTCTTCTTGTCTTGTCTCAGAAGCCTCATGTTCACTTTTCTGAGCTTCAAGTTGATGTCATCTTGAGGATCCACTAGGTCCTCTTCTCCCTGACTCATCTCTTGAGTCTCTTTTGCCTTGCGGGCTTATTCTTCTTGATACCAAGGTGGTCCTTGTGGTTCCTATATTTCCGTACCACGTCTAGTAACAATGTTAGTAGAAATAGTATTGAAACTTCCCTTACATAAGCCTGAAGAATGTCAACTTTAGTTTCTTTAACAAGTTCTGAGGCTATACCTTTTTCTTCCATGGACTTTTTAACTTCGGGGATAAGGACTGAAGGTATGTGGATCATACCTTTTCGTGGTTCAACATCCTTAGTTGGATTGTATTGTTCATCATTAAAGGATCTTACCTCGAAAAGCTTTACACATTCGGGCAATGTTAGGTTACATATAGCTCCCCCGCACATAGATCAATCATTTCTTTGTTTCATCATTAAGCCCATTGTAAAAAATATTGGATAATTAAATGATCATGGAAACCATGATTTGGAACTTTCATAATCATTGCATAAAATATATTCCATGCTTGATAAAAGTTTTCTTCAACTATTTGGAGAAATTTTGTTCTGCTACTTTTAATTTGCATGATTTTTGTGAATGAACAATATTTATGCATGAATTCTCATATGCAATCTCCCTATCTTTTTATAGTATGATTAGGTAATGATTGTAACCAAGCAAGAGCATTATCTTTCAGCGACCAGAGAAAGAGTTTAAGGAATACAAACTCTATTGGTAGACTTGCTGGTTTAACAGTAGCGCAAAGGTCATGGACCCTTGTCAAGTGGTCTCTAGGATCTTCCTCTTCTTTTCCTACGAAAGCAATTTCTTTCATCATATAAATTAGCTCAGGATATATTTCAAAATCATGTCCTTAAAGTTGTGGACAAAGAATGGGCATCTTCCTTAAGTGCCTGGATGGATTCCCATATTCTCCCAATGGTAGCTCACGTTTAGCTCCTCGGGTGATGGTAAAGTGTGTCATCACTAGAATCAAATTGTTCACGTCTATATTATTCGAGTTACATTTTTTTCAATGAACTCTAGGCGTCTCTCAATCAGAACACGATCAATATATCGAGATAAATAAGTTTTTCCTGATCGAGTGGTACCTCTGTCTTCAACGGAGATCATGAATGGTGTCAAGAACTGTGTTGTCAAGAAACAACACTTAGCGTTTAGCTCGATGGCAATGACGCCAGAAAATATCTTGATGGGATGCAAGTGCATAGGCTCGTGAGAGACAGAAGTATTAATTCCATTTTTTATATCGATCCCAACAAGGATCTCAAGCAAGTGTTTTTAGGTGGCGTTTCTATCACACTCAAGGTGTCACTTGTCTTGAGTTAATTGACTGCAATTGTTTATGGTGGAGGGTTATGAGTAAAATATAAAGGAAACTTGTCTAGGAAATAAATAAGGAGTAAATTCCATAAAATTAAAGACAAGAAAGGTATTTGGAGGTCCTGCAGATGATAAGTTAGGCATGGAGAGAAATGGTTCATGGTGATAGTGAAAGTTCCAAATGGATAAAGTGGAATAAGTGATTGTGATCTTTCTTATTTGTAAGTGAGAAGGAAAGAACCCATATACCAACTAGGAGTCCTCATGGCCAATTCTGTCTAGTCCCAATGATACATCTATCTTTTACCACGGCAATGGTCAGCACATTAATTAAGGTCTTGTGACTAGATGAAGGCTTTAATCTCATTGGTTCCTTATTGTCCTCAAGTAGTGCTAGCTTCTCATTGATATCCACCGTGTCACTCGGGGGTCGCCGATTCTCTATCATACAAGTTCATACCTATGAGATCTTTGGATCATGTTACCTCGGCCCTTAAATTAGATAACAAGCATTAGGCAAACATAGGTAATCATTCTCAGAAAGTAATAAATACTACAACAATCACAACTGGATGAACATGAAGAAGGCATGACACATCTCACCAATTCCCTACATCTCCCACGACTATGCTGATTTACTCAGACATGAGAGGAAGCCAAATCAAAGGCATAATTGTATTGAAAATATAAATCATTGCAAAGTAATCATAGGAAACCACAATAGTGTTTGGAGATCAAATCATCAGGGCATCCCCCTCCAGCGGCCTAATCTCTTTCCAGACCTATGCTCTCCTCCTCGAAGGGCCTACATGGCGAACGTTCACTCCACGGTTTTCTCTTTGAAAGGCCTACGGGGAAAGTCACTCCCCACCAGCGAGCAAAGATTCGCGCGAGACTTATGATTCTACTCTCCAAAAGACACTCTAGACGGTCAAATCTTCCCCGAGAGGCAAGGAAGAGCTCACGTGGGTAATACCTCTCAACAGCTGAGGCATGCGCACATAGTCGGATCCCCCTCAAGGGAGAGTTGGCGATGTGTCCTGTCAAAGGGCTCGTGAGAGAGCTGTTCATGCCCATCCCCAATGAATAAAACAGCGTTGCGACTCTCCCTAGGAGCCCCCCTTCACGTCTGGCCTTAGTGGTAGCCGCCTTTGCGCAGATATATCATATCCATGGTCGCCTCCACGAGGGACTCGCAAGGAGGATCTTTAGGGTCACCGCACCGTAGAAGAATCCAACACATACTGCACCTACGGCTGTCCTCCTGAGGAATCCAACAGGATGAGCACGGGCCATATGATCCTCTCCACATGAGAACCTACGAGGCAGGACACACAGGATCTACGGTCATCTCCCCAAGAGGCTCACAGGAAAGCGCAAACTACACGAAATAAAGGCACGAGACATCCCGAATTCATCTTCCATCTCCGTGCGACGGGGTTCGGAGTCACCAACGATTCCCTGCGCGTGGCGCCATCTCTTTCTCCCTATGCTCGAAGGACCCACCGCCTGAGCCACGGTACCCTCTCGAGGCTATGAAGATGGGAGCGGCGCCTCAAGAGGCAATGCCAAGGGGTAATACCTCATGAGTCTCATGTCTTAGCTCCATCCGACTCAGCTTCAAGAGACCAACACGCGAGAAGGAGTCTCGTGTGGTCCCATGGCTCGCCCTGGCCTCGGATACCTTGGAGTGTGCCTCAGGAGCATGCATGTAATCTCGCAGCAAAGATGGCAAGGAAAACGCAACCCGACAAGTCGCGCCGCGAATTGGCGGACCATGCTAACCGACTCGGTAAAGAGAAGCCAGTCCGGCCCCTTTAGTGCAAAAGCAGGGTGGATGACCTTCCTCAACACTGGTAATGCCCCCATTTGACTTTTTGGTGCAAGGAAGGGAACATGTAGCGGTGCATAGCGACCAACGACGCCCATGAAGTCAGCTTTATGAAGGATTGGAGGGCCCCCGACGAGTAGGACCGAGTCCACACAAAGTATTCTTGTAAACCGGTACTTCGAGGAGTGGTGGTGTGGTGACCCTTCCCACCCAAGATTTGGGGGAAGAGGCCCAAAGATGCTATAAAAGGAGGGCTCCTCCTACCTTAGAAAGGATCGATCCCTATGATCTAAAACCCTACACATTTATCCGCCATTGTACCCCGCGAGACACTGCGAGCAATATAACAAAGCAGGAGTAGGGACTTTACCTCCTCACGAGGGTCATGAACCTGGGAAAAAAATCCTCGTATCCATTCTTTGTCGTGTGCGTGCTCCGCCATCGTCGCCATCGTTGAGAAGCTCCAAGTGTGTGATTCAGCCCATTCTCGAACTCAGGGTTAGTCGTACCTCTTGTTCTTTCACGGGGGAACATTCTCCAACACCGATGAACCAGTGTCCAAGTGTTATTCGACGAGAGGGCGTCAAACTTCTCTTGCATCGTCGCACGCCAGTTGGAGTCGCGAAGGGCCTCTCGAACAGAGGAAGGCAGGGGCGAGATCGACATGGTGGTAATGTTGGCATATCGCGGGTTCGACTGAACGATGCCATGCCTGGCGCGGGTGACCAAGCTAAAGATTGGATATAGAAAGATGATACCATGTAAAAAACATAGGCTACTTAAGGTAGTAGGAGACTCGGACGGGACAACTGATTTCATTGATAATGAATACGATTGCTATATATAGCCTACAAACCAGCACATATCTTGCACAATAAGGAAGTAGATCGAGATCTGTTAGAATATTAACAATAAAGACTCACTAGTGGAAACGTGGCCTTTAGTTGAGGTCGGAATTGGGCTTTAACACCGGTTCTCCTACGAACTGGTGTTAAAGGGGGTGCCCGTACCAGCGTGGCCCGTGCAGCAAAAAGGCACACCCCCTTTAACACCGGTTCAAGCCTCGAACCGGTGTTAAAGGCCCTGCACCACCAAGCCGTGTAGCACCCCCCCCTTTAATATCGGTCCGTGGCTTGAACCGGTGTTAAAGGGGGTGCGCCTATATAATACACCGCAGCCCACACCCCTCTCTCTCATTTTTTCACTCTCTCATTTTGGAGCTTAGCAAAGAGGGTGAGAGGTGTGCTAGTTTGTGTTTTCTTCCTATGCACAAGAGGTGTTCGGTGAAATGCCCGAGAGCTCGAATTAAGTTTTCTCGTTGCTCTTTCCTTCTCGGTCGAGGTCGGCAACTTTATCCTTTCATGTGTCATTTATGTACTGTAAAAGTGGTCATCTCCATATTAATTCATGATGTACTGTAATGATTTTTGATATACATAATTAATTATATAATGCAGATGAACCAGCAATGGATGTACGATGACCGACGCACTTCCGAGTACATTACGGGCCTCCAAAATTTCATCGTTGTGGCTAAGGCAAACCATGGTCACAATGGTTTTATGTGTTGTCCATGTGTTGACTGTCAGAACAAGAAAGACTACTCAAATACCAAAACCATTCATGCCCACCTGCTTTGGTCCGGTTTCATGCCCAGCTATAATTGTTGGACCAAGCCCGGAGAAAGAGGGGTTATGATGGAAGACAACGAAGAAGAAGAAGATGATGACAACTATCATAATATGTATCCTGAATACGATGATACTGCAACGGGGGTAGATGAAGATCAAGAGGCAGCAGATGGGCCCGTTGATGAAGATCTTGGTCGGTCCATTACTGATGCAAAGGAAGAATGTGAAACTGAAAAGGAGAAGGAGAAGCTGGAGCAGATGTTAAAGGATCACAACATTGTTGTACCCAACTTGCGAAGATGGCCACAAAAAGCTAGGTGCCACACTGGATTTGCTGCAATGGAAGGCAGAGAACGGTGTTACTAAGAGCGCATTTTCAAAGTTGTTGGTAAAAATGAAGAATCTGCTTCCAAGAAATAATGAATTGCCCGACAGTAGATACCAAGCAAAGAAGGTTGTCTGCCCTCTAGGATTAGACGTGCAGAAGATACATGACTGCATTAATGACTGCATCCTCTACCGCGATGAGAAGTACGAGAATTTGGATACATGCCTGGTATGCACTGCACTGCGGTATAAGACCAGACGAGACGATCCTGGCGATGTTGAGGGCGAGACCCCTAGGAAGAAGGTTCCTACCAAGGTTATGTGGTATGCTCCTATAATACCACGGTTAAAACGTCTCTTCAGAAACAAAGAGCATGCCAAGTTGTTGCGATGGCTCATGGAAGACCGTAAGAAAGACGCGATGTCGAGACACCTCGCTGATGGGTCACAATGGAGAAAAGTCAAGCGAGAGTACCTGGACTTTGCACGTGACACAAGGAACTTAAGGTTTGGTCTAATTACAGATGGCATGAATCCTTTTGGGAAGCAGAGCTGCAGTCACATCACCTGGCATGTGACTCTATGTATCTATAACCTTCCCCCTTGGTTGTGCATGAAGCGGAAGTTCATTATGATGCCAGTGCTTATCCAAGGCCCGAGGCAACCGGCAATGACATTGATGTGTACCTAAGGCCATTAGTTGAAGAACTTTTACAGTTGTGGGCCAAACCAGGTGTACGTATGTGGGATGAGCACAAAGGGGGGCCATTTGACCTACGAGCATTGCTTTTCGTAACCATCAATGATTGGCCTGCTCTTAGTAATATTTCAGCGCAGACAAACAAGGGATTCAAAGCATGCACGCACAGTTTCGATGAGACTGAAAGTGTATATTTGGATAAATGTAAGAAGGTTGTGTACCTAGGGTATCGTCGATTTCTTCCGAACCTGCATCTCGTAAGAAAGAAAGGCAAGCATTTCAAACGTCAGGCAGTACCCCCGAGGAAGCCTGTCCTCCGTACTGGTGAGGAAGTATTTGGTATGGTCAAGGACCTAGAAGTAATCTTTGGAAAAGGTCCTGGTAGTCAATCTGCTCCGAATGACGCTGCCGGACACGCGCCCATGTGGAAGAAGCAATCTATATTTTGGGACCTACCCTATTGTAAAGTCCTAGAGATCCGCTCTTCAATCGACGTGATGCACGTGACAAGAATCTTTGCGTGAACCTTCTAGGCTTCCTAGGAGTGTATGGGAAAACAAAAGATACACCGGAACCACGGCCGGACCAGCAACGTATGAAAGAACCTGAAAAGCCTATGCATCCTGAGAACGAGAAGGGTAAAGGACGCCACATAACTCCTGCCAGCTACACTCTTACCAAAGCAGAGAAGGAAATATTTTTTAAATGCCTGAGCAGTATCAAGGTCCCGTCTAGCTTCTCGTCGAATATAAAGGAAATAATAAATATGGCAGAGAAAAAATTCCAAAACCTGAAGTCTCATGACTTCCACGTTATTATGACGCAATTGATTCCGATTGCATTGAGGGGGCTTCTACCTAAAGATGTTCGAGTACCCATTGTGAAGCTTTGTGCATTCCTCAATGCAATATCTCAGAAGTTAATCGATCCAGAAAGCCTGCCAGGGTTACGGACAGATGTGGCCCAATGTCTTGTCAGCTTCGAGTTGGTGTTCCCACAATCCTTCTTCAATTATGACGCATCTCCCGGTTCACCTAGTAGAAGAGATTGCCATTCTTGGTCCTATATTTCTACACAATATGTTCCCCTTTAAGAGGTACATGGGAGTCTTAAAGAAATATGTCCGTAACCGTGCTAGGCCAGAAGGAAGCATCTCCAAGGGCTATGTAACAGAGGAGGTCATTGTGTTATGTGTTAACTTTATTCCTGACCTTAAGACGATTGGTGTTCCACAATCACGACATGAGGGGAGACTGCGTGGAAAAGGCACCCTAGGATGTAAAGCAATGATATGTAGGGACAGGCATTCTCTCAATCAAGCACAATACATAGTTTTACAAAGATCTATCTTGGTTGCCTCGTATATCAATATACACAAGAATTTTATACGCCTCAAACACCCGGGACAATCTGATGAATGGATTAGAAGTGAACACATGGCAAGTTTTGGCGCCTCAAACACGCTGCAAAGACTTCTCATGAATAACACCACTATTTGAGATCAGATGTACTTCTTGGCCAGGACACAATCTTCGATTGTATGTACTTTCCAAGGGTACGAGATAAATGGGAATAAATTTTACACAATAGGACAAGATAAAAAGAGCACCAACCAAACACAGTGGTGTCCGCTTCGATGCAGCAGAAGACAATGGGCAAAAGACCACGTATTATGGGTTCATCGAGGAGATATGGGAACTTTTCTATGGACCTAATTTTAAGGTCCCCTTGTTTCGGTGCAAATGGGTCAAGATGACAGGAGGAGGGGTTGAGGTAGACAAAAAGTACGGAATGACGACAGTGGATCTCAACAATCTTGGGTACTTAGACAAACCATTCGTCTTAGCCAATGATGTGGCTCAGGTTTTCTATGTGAAGGACATATCTACCAAACCGAAAAAAATAAGTAAACAGATACATCACACGATGAGCCAAAGCGTCACATAGTCCTTTCAGGGAAAAGAAACATCGTGGAAGTGGCAGACAAGACAGACATGTCAGAAGATTATAATAAGTTTGATGAAATTCCTCCCTTCAAAGTGAAGACTGACCCAACCATCCTGTTAAACGGTGCTGATACTCCATGGTTACGGTCGACGCGGTCATAATATTGACTATATGTATTAAATGAGCCATTTTTTGGCACACATATGTATCTCAACATGGAAATCAATGTCATATTTCTTCCGTTAACACTTGGTTCTAAAGAAATGCATTTTTTAATCTTTATTACAAAAAATAAGCCCCTTTAGTCCTGGTTGATAAAAAATTCACGCCTCTATCTTCCGGCCATTTTTCTTCCCGTCGTTTTTCTTCCCGCCATTTTTCTTCCCTCCATTTCTTCCCGCCATTTCTTCCCGCCAGTTTTATTCCCGCCATTTCTCACTATATATATGTAGGATTGGCCTCCATTGTCATTGCACATCTCTAGACTCATATTTTCAACCTCATCACTCTTTCCCATAGCTTCCATCGTACCACTAACCCCCAGGGAGGCGGAGGCGCTTTGCGCCTCAAACTACCCCTGCCCGTCGGGCTACTGCGTCCCCGTAGGCTGAATGTTGAGCGCCGGAGGCGTGCCGGTCCCTCCTGTCCCTCTAGGTGTGGTGCGTCGGATGGCTATCACGAACCATTACTACTTCGAGCTCACGCCGAAGCAACGGAGGAAGCCTTCTTCATGGATCAGCGTGAGAGGGCGGCTCGCCAGGCACGAGGAGGACGGCCCACCTCCTCCGAACTTCAACGAGGCCGGCCGGCGGCTGTGGTGGCGTGGCCGGACTCTCCAGAGCGTCATGGCCTATAACACGGATGACTCTAACCCCCGCCTGCACTACCCTCAAGTCCATCCCACGCGTACTCAGCCTTCAAGGTTCAACTATGGCAACCCCGACGACGACAGCGACGAAAGCTGTGGCGAGTACGACGACTATAGTGGCAAGTATTAGGTGTAGGCAGGAGCATGACTGAATCACTCCAACATTTGTTACACGACAATATTTGTTAGCATACCCTTATAATGAAGAAATAGTTATTTGACACATCTTTTTCAACGATCTTCTATGTATTAATTATTACTTATCTACACAAATGGTGTTTGTTTTCTATTTTGAATTCCCTCTTCTGTCTGTAAAATTCTAAGGAAGGATGGAAAGGGGAAGCTGCAATTTCTATAGGATTACAACTTACCAGATTGTAGAACCTGGCGGTGGCATGATGCTGGCAGGAGGAAAGGAGAGCTGCAATTTCTAAAGGTTTATATTTACTGTTTTGTCGTCGCCATGATTCTCCTCCTTCCTTCCGTGGCCTCCGCTACGGAAGAGGGGTTGGTTGACCCCTCATCGAGTAGGTCGTTGGGGGTGCGAACATGGAGAATGACAAGCTGGAGCAGCTAAACGCCGAGGCACACTTCGTGAGCTTCGTCCGATGGTTCGATAAGACGTACAGATACGCTGACACACCATATCCGTGTTCACGGCCAACCTCCATTGCATGCAGCCACCAGACGAGATGCCTAGAGGATCTAAGAAAATAAAAAAGCACAACGACAAGGTATATATTTGCTAAGATACTCTCTTCTTACTTTATAACCTTGGACATGTTATGAGGCACTTATTGCCGGTTGTAAATGATTCCCTCTTCTCTGTATTTTTACTGAATACTCTCACCGATGGTGCTTAGTTGATTCTGTTTTGTTGTCCTGGAAAAATAGTATGTTGAGCCGTAAATAGCACGATTGGATTCACGTTAGAACTTACTAATTAGCATCCATATGCTTTCTTCATCTTTCTGCTTATTGATATGTCTATTGACTAATGATTCTTCCTCATATTTTTCATACTAATTTCATCTATTAGGGATGCTACTTTTATATTTCTGTCTAATTATAGTAGTTGTTGCCTTGGCATTGCAAGATTGTTGTTTTGGAATTCTTTAACTTTGAGAATAGTGAATTCCTTGATATCTTGAAACAATTTCCTCTCTAACATCTTCGTTAGTTTTAGCCATATTTATTTGTAAAATCTAACACCCATAATTCCACGGAATCGTGTGCCAAGGCGCACTCCTGCATCTTTGAAAATTCCGGTTTTGGCGCAGCTACGCATGCAAACAATGTTGCTGGTCAACCACTAAAACTGGTCACCGTTTCCATTCAGACTTGGTTATGTGATTAGGATTAAGTGATAGAAATCAAATCTGAGGGAAGGGACAAAGTACTCTTAGCTATAGCTTAAAAATGGGTTGTTCACAGAATAAATGAGAATTCATGTCTATGAAGCACTGTTATTGTCTCTCTTTCAATAGTTATATGGCCCAACCATGCACCATAGGTTGGATAATTTGTTGTTGTGGATATTGTCAAATGTTGGGTGTTGCATCATTAACTTTCATATTTCTTAAAGAAATAATCTAAATACAATAAGAATGCCCTCAAATTATGTTTTTATCCATAAGGAACAATTGGGTTCCATTTCTCTCCATAGTCTACACTTGCATTCTTCGGGCTTTAGCTAGCTAAGTTAGTCTTCTTTTTGTTCATTAATTAATTTAGAGGGTGCAACTTTCGGCCTACTTTTGAGTTGGCTCGTATGGATGCAGGTTTTATTCGGATCTTGCGGGGTCATACTTTTGACCACCTATGTTCATTTTCTTTCAGACTTGCGAACATTTTAGAAGCAAATGTTAATATTAATGCAATCATGCTTGCTGCACTTAACCTCTAATAATCATATGCTCCCTCCGTCCATAAATAGATGTCTTAGGTTTTTAAAATTTTGCATGAATCTATATACTAAATAGTGTCTAGATTCATCCAAATTTTGACAAATCTAAGACATCTATTTTAGGACGGAGGAAGTACTTAAAGTTGGTGATATATGGACTGCAAAGAGCGGTTTACTTCTTTCACATCTTGCCATGTTTACATATGACTGCTACTACTGTGTTTCTTTATCATATGGTATAAAGAATTAGGTCACATTCAGGTTGATTTGTGTCTGAGTTGACTGGAACTCTAGACTCACTCACCCCTCAGTCATTACATGGTCGATGAGTGCATTCTCCTTTGTCAAATCCCATATTGTTTGTTTAATATGAATTCATGTTTTTTTCCATCGGCTGTAATGCTGCATTATCCCCCATGCTTCATGTCTGCACGATCTGAATTGTATCAGTTACTGAAACAAGTGCATTTTTCTAAGATGGAAATATGTACTGTACATATTATCTTTTGGCATTTCTAATTGGATGTATTAAACATAAGTGCTCATGTTGGTTCTATGCCCTTCACTTATTTGGGGCTTCCTATAGGAACAACTCAGATCTTGAAGCTTTCTCATATAAATGATGTCCTCACTGCTATAGCCATGTATGCTATGGGTACTCTTGAGCTGCATCCAAAAGTAATTGAATATGTGGACAAATTAAGTAGATGTCTCTGGAGAAAGAAAACAGAAGATGGTGAAAAGAGCAACTCTTGAGCCGTATGGAGCATGGTATGTAAGCCGAAGAAAAAAGGTGGTTTGGGAGTTCTAGACCTCAAAGTGCAAACCAGGCGTTATTGCTCAAATTTATGGATAAATTTTATAACAAAAAAGACAATACATTGGGTTAAATTAATATGGGAAGCTTAATATACAAATTCAGTGCCTCATGCTTCAGATTCCATGGGGTCTTTTTGTTAGAAAGCAGTCATGAATTTAGCTCCTGTTTTTTGAGGTAATTGCCAAATGTAAAGTAGGATCTCGCCAGTCTATTATGTTTTAGAAAGATTCGTGGGGTACATAAATACTGAAAGATGATTTTGCAACCTTTACTCATATGTGCTGAATGATTTTGTAATGCACAAGATGTAAACTCCATTTTTGATTTACCTATGTTTCCTGAAGCCTATGAGGAATGGCAATCTATTCAGCGAAGAATACAAGAAGTATCCAGCTCTGCTATTTCAGTAGATACGTGGAGTTATCAGTGGGGAGGACAATACTCATCTTAGCAGTTCTATAAATACTACTTCAAAAATATTGACTCACCTACACCTTTTAGGTGAATTTGGAAAACCAAAGTTTGGCTGAAGTTGAAGGTTTTTGCCTGGCTACTGTTTTTGGGTAGATTAAATACTAACATGTTGAAAAGGATGCATTATAATATTGGCAACAATTTCTCATATTTTTTCTACCTTATTTTAGCATTATATAAAATAACAAATGATGTAGGATCCACGGAGTTGTGCGCCAAGGCGCCACTAAATCTACTTTGGATGAAGGTTCCCTTGCGACACATACGCAGGCGGCAGGGATCAGGCTGCTGCCATCTCCTGAACGACCTGAAAAATCAGCAGAGGGCCAACAGTCGAGCGGCAGCCGAGCCACGCATACAGTGAGTTGTATGGTCCATGACTCCATGTTTTGCCACTGTGCATGCGTTCCATTGAGTTACTTTCACCGGCCATTTGTTAACATGGTCGAAAGCAACAAAGCTTCATTCATGAACGTTCTGAACTCTTGTCGATGCTAATTGATGTTTAATTTTAGTGTCTGGACGTACTGCACATATGCAGGAAGAGCCTCGCCTAGGTATGCACTGGTATTCATGCCACGGCATAGAACGTGTTGTCCCTGACTGCTCTTCTGGATGCATCAGTGCTGATGCACGCTTTACATTCTTTCCTTTTACATCAGGTTAGTTAAAACGGTAAGCCGGTCGAAGCAAGCAAGCGGTACTCTTGATCTTTGTATTGCATAAAGTGTAAATGATTTTAAGTTGAAATTATTGTGAGTTTAGTATCTGTCCTACAATTCCTAGTCAGAATTATTGTCTGTACTATATATCCAGAAATATCTCCTAGTACTCAGTGTTCTCCTGGTACTATCAAGAAATATTGGACAAGTACTATCAAGAAATATAGTACTTGTTCAATATGACAAGTACAGTGCTGCCCCAATTCGTCAAGATTTGAAGCCTATTACAGGACGTGGCCCTTCAACGAAGGCCAGACTCGATCACATGGAGATGGAAGGCTTTCGGAATTTATTTGACGTCGTCGGCTTACCATTGCCAATTTGTTGGCTAATGCGCACCATTCATAACAGACAAGGTTTGAAAGGCGCAGGTGGAATCGAAATGTCGGTTTTTCGCATGGCTTGTTCTGCACGGGAAATACTCACAGCTGACAACCTAGAGATGAGAGGATGGCCCCATGATCCGGTCTGCAAGCTTTACATGCTACATCCCGAGACAATTCAACACCTCCTTCTCCTCCGTTGTGAGAGAGCAATTTTTCGCTTGGAATGGCACGATAGGGTGTCTACACCTCCAACTGGGTGAATCCTAAATCAATGGTGGGAGGAAACCATTGTGACCTTGCCTAAGGTAAAGAGAAGAGAAGCTAGTGGCGCCTTCATCTACGCCATGTGGGGCGCTTGAAAGGAGTGGATTAGGCACGTGTTTCGAAACACGGCTACCTTGCCTGGTTCGCGAGGAGATCGTGCAAAGGGCGTACGCCCACACCAGGACCCTGGAGATGTACATGTTTCGGTCTAGGTGTTGCCGGAAACCTAGATTTCCTTGTACCGGGTTTTTTTGGTTGTTCCAACCCTCTATACATAACAATATTTTTTAATCTAATCGGATGGCGTTCTGCCTTTAACCTCCAAAAGAAAAATTGAACAAGTACAATTCTCAGCATGGTCTTTGTCAAGCATTCATAATTGCTTCTTGCACTTTCATGGAGTAGTATAGCACCTGGATTTTAATCTTCGGGTGGATTATTGATATCCTCTTCTTCTTGTTGTTTTTTAGGTGGACTAAAATTAAGATCTATAAGAACCATAATTTTCCAGGCGCAATGGGTTCGGGTGCCTCGACGACCTTAGGAGTGAGCGGAGCTGCCGGCGAGAAGCTGACATTGCTGCCGAGCTAACCCAGAGATTCCGGCGAGAAGGCTGGCGTTGCACTGAGCCTGGAGGTGTGCTATGGTGATTCTGGGAGCAGCAACGAGGAGGCTGGATGTTGCAACTAACGAGGAAGAAGGCGCACTGTTGGGCGCGTCGTCAGATACTTTGTCTCTGCCTGCTACTCTAATTCTTCAGCCATACCATTTCGACAATGCTTATGAAGGATCAACGGCTCATGACGATGAAGACCAACCAACGGTGGAGATGAAGTCTGAGGTGGTTACTTTCGGACAACAGCCAAATCTTTGTTACTACCATTTTACTGGACTGTAATAATTTACTAAACTGGCTATTTGTAGCCTCCCATGTCGGGACGACTGGGACCCTAGTTCCTATTTGTTCTTAGCTATCTTAGAAAATCCCCATTATTGATCGATTGGGTCTCCAATATCGGGAGTGTAGTTGGATCTCGACTAGTGGGACCTGACAATTGGTATTAGTAGCTATCGGTCGTTCGGCCACCAAAATTTTTCACCAAGATTTTGAGCCCTGGAGCTCGAGAACAACAGCGGCGATTCGAGTAGGAGTGAGATTGGTGGTTGGGTTCTCTCGTAAAATCCCATCCTTCTCACAGCAGAGGGCATTGGTCGACGATGGCGAAGGACACAATGACATCCTCCTTGACGTATGTCGACGGCGGTGGCGGTCGTAGCTCCATTCGAACACAAATCAAGCTCCATACCAGTTGTTGAGGAACACTTCCCTAGATAGTAAAATCCCGGTCAAGACCTAGATCAGTGTGTCTTCCGGGGCGGCGGGATCGCGAGGCACTGGTAGAATTTTCACCAAGATGCTGAAATCCAAGAACACAGAGAGCGCTGAAGTAGCGGAACTGGCCGCGCCCAAATTGGACATGGAACACATCAATACACGCACTAAAGAAATTGGGACGGTGGGTTGCTGATGGCTGCAAGTGTACAGATCGTTTGCAACTAGTTTGAAAGTTAAGATGTCGATCCCACAGGAAGCCCAAAGGTAAGTGTTTATGGGTGAAGTCTCTGTCACACCTGAAGTTGTCACGGGTCTTCAAGTGAATTGACTGCAAGTGTTGAAATAAGAATAGAGTTTGGATTAAATAAAAGTATTTCAATAAAACTAAAATATAAACTTCAGAAATAAAAAGCATAAAAGTAAAGAACGATTTATTTTTTATTTTCTGCAGATGACAAGATAGGCGCGGGGAGATTCAGTTCATGGTTATAGTGAATGTTCTATGTGGATGAGTGATAAGTATAACAATTATAATCTTATAAGTATGTGTGTAGGCAAGCAACCCATAATTAGCTGGAAATTCTCTTGGTAGATTTCATCCCAACTTCAATCCTACTAGCCTCTTTACCACAAACATGGTTAGTCACTAGACGATAAAGATCCTTCAGGTTGCTTAGCAATTAAGATCCTTGGATTGGACTAATGCAATAAGCTCGGTGACTCCTCGTTATCCTCGAGTCAAACTAGTTTCTCATTGATATCCCCGTGTCACTCAGGGGGCGTCGTTCTGTTAGCAAACAAGATTCTATGTAAAACAAAGCATCATGTTTTATGCGCCCTTAATTGGACAACATGCATTAAGCATCCCACAGATAGTCAAGCACACATAATATAGTAATTAAAATCAACCACAAACTTAATGAAAATTATATTGGCACATCACATCTCACCAATCCCCTACATGTCCCACGCCCAAGGAAACTTACTCACACATGAGATAAAAATCATCATCGATATAATTAAATAAAGGGAGTTCTTCTTGATATTACCATGCAGATCCACAATAAGAAATATAAATAAATCCAACACAATTCAAGATAGGAAGAATAATATCAAACCCTGATCTTGCAAGGTGGAGATCTCTCTCTCTCAAGTACAAGCAATGGCTATGGAGGTGTGGTGGCTGGGAGATCGAAGATCATGGAGCGAGATGAAGAACGTCTTCCCCTTCTTCTTCGGATCTATTTTTTCTCTCTTCTGGATGGGATGGCCACTACTAGGAAAATGGCTATAGGTAATCAGCACATCTGTGGCTCACATGGTTGAAGTGCCCCACGGCTAAAACAGGGGTGGCTCACCTATGGGCAGTGCCCTACTAGTAACTAGAACAACCATGGAGCACATGACCATAGTGCGCCACAGATATGTGTGGGCCAGGGCCCTGTTGGCCGCACGCCAGACATCCGTAGCGCACATAGGGTAGGTGCGCTACGATTGTTAGTGTCAACCGTGGCGCACATGGAGGGGGTGCGCTACGCCTAAGCGCATGCCCCTCTCTGCTATGAAACGGCCAGACACATCCGTGGCGCACTATGGTATGTGCGCCACGGATGTTACTAATCCCTGTGGCGCACTAGGGCCGAGTGCGCCACGGATGTGGCGATTTTTTTGGCAGCTGCACTTCATGTGCACATATGTGATCATCCACCACCCCCACACTTCACTTCCCCCTTCTTCTTCCTCCTTAGATCTAGTCGGGATCTTCTCCTTCCCACCTCAATTTCTCCACCCATTCACCATTTTTTAGCATGTAGAACTTGGCTTGGATGTTACATAAGTAATAGAGGAAGGTCTCCGGTCTCTCCTCTCCTTCTCTGGTCTCGCGCGCACCTCTCCTTTCCATCTTTCTCGTGATTGGTCTCTCATCTCGGTAAGTTGTCCATATAAGGATGTGTTCATGTGTATATGGATGATATGCTCATATGTATGTAGATGATCGATGCTCATGATGTGTGTATGAGAGGATCGATGGTCATATGTGTGTGTATATGGAGAGTATCTATGATGCTCATGCATGTGTGTATGGAGAGGATAATAATATGTTCATGTGTGTATGGATCTCGGTCTCTCTCTCTTATGTTTGTATGTGAACAAGTTGTCATTTGTTTTGCTAAAATGTTGATTCATTTCCATTTTGGCAAGACTTTGGCATTTCGCAAAGGTCCTAATTTTAGGATAGGTCATGCCGAAATTTTCTATTGACCATTGCATGCATGCATTCATTATGTGGTTCTAATAGACTTCTAATTGTACCATGTCCACCGTGCAGGCAAAAATGGTCCGCATAATGAGCGAAGGCATTGTGGCTAGATTTTTGAAATGTGCGACGGCCGACATGATACGAAATAACAAGACGGATATAAGATGTCCGTGCGAGATGCAAACTCAACTGGTGATCGACCGATTCGAGAATCTGCAGGCCACTGCTCGCCATGGTTTCATGGATGGATACACTCGTTGGATAAGAGATGACGAAGACGATGGAGACGGTGAAGGTGGCCAACATGACGATGTTGGAATTATGCCCTAGAGGCAATAATAAAGATGTTATTATTATAATTCTTGTTCATGATAAAGTTTATATTCCATGCTAGAATTGTATTAAGCGGAAACTTTAATACTTGTGTGGTTTGTAAACAACACCGTGTCCCTAGTACGCCTCTATGGACTAGCTCATTGATCAATGATGGTTAAGGTTTCCTAACCATAGACATGAGTTGTCAATTGATAATGAGATCATATTATTGGGAGAATGATATGATGGACAGACCCAAACTAAGCGAAGCAATTAGATCGTTTCATCGTGTTCATCTTTGCGAAGCTTTTCCTATGTCAAATATTGTATTCCTTAGACCATGAGATAATGCAACTCACAGAAAACGGAAGAAAGCTTTGAGGTCATCAATCGTCATCCTATGAGAGGGTGATCATAAAGGTGTCTCTCGGTGATCGGAAAGTATCTGTTGGGTTGTATGTAGCGAGATGGAATTTGTCCCTCAAGTCGGAGAGATATACTGGGCCCCTTTCGTGTCGATATCAACACTGCTTGCAAGCATGTGGTTAAGGAGTTAATCACAAAGTGATATCGGATTACGAGCAGTAAAGTACTTGCTTGTGACGAGATTGAACTAGGTATGACGACGACGATCGAATCTCGAGCAAGTAAAATATCGCGAGACGAAGGGAATATATATGGGACTGATTGAATCCACGGCATCGTGGTTCATCCGATATGATCATCGATGAATGTGTGAGTCAATATGGGTGCCTGCACCCGCGTTGATTATTGATAGAAGATCATGTCGCATATTCTCGAACCCGCAGGTCACACACTTAACGTGTCTTGGCTAGGATAGATTGGATAATTGGTTTATGAATTTTTGTTCGAGTCTCGGATGGGATCCGGATATCACGAGAGGTTCCGGAATGGTCCGGAGAATAAGATTCATATAAGGCGTGCAGTTTTGGAGTTCGGAATTGTTCCGGGTTAATCGGTATTATGGAAGCTTCTAGAACCTTCCGGAAGGGGACCAACGTGGCCCCACCTTCCGGGAGGGGGCATGGGCCTATGAGGGAGTGTCCTGGCCGCATTGGGCCAGGGGCACAAGGCCCCATAGGGCCCAGCCGATCCTAGATAAGTTTAAACTCGTTTAAACTAGAGATAGGATTTCTAGATAAGGGAGAGTTTAAATCGTTTAAACTAGAGATAGGATTTCTAGATAAGGGAGAGTTTAAATTGTTTAAACTAGAGATAGGCTTGGAGGAGGGGCAAGGGCTGGCCGCCCCCCCTCTATATATAGAGGGGTGGTGCGCCCCCTCCCCCCACACACACCTCTCCTCCAAACCCTAGCCGCCTTGCTAGCTTTCCTCTCTCCCTCCCGACTGTTTGTAGGCGAAGCCCTGCTGCAGAAATTCTCCACCATATACACCACGCCGTCGTGTTGTAGATCCAATCTATCTCTCCACCATACTTGCTGGTCCGAGGAAGGAGGAGGCGAGTCTTGCTGCGTGTGCATCTCACGGAGGCACCGCCACTTGTGGTGCTAGATCGGATCGGATCGCGAGGAGAAGCGAGTACGACTACATCACCCACGTTCCGAGCGTTCGCTGTCGAATCTTCAAGGGTATGAAGATCTAATCCAATCTCTCTCGTTGATTGCATCTCCTAGATTAGATCTTGGCTTTCCCTCTTTTCGCATCCGTAGAAAATTTTGATTTACTATGCCGCGAAACCCTTCAGACGATGATCATCATCACGGCGAGAACGGACGAGATGATGAAGAGTCTCCTGGAGATGGTGAAGGTGCGGAAGCAGACCGGGATGATGATGATCTAGATGCCGGAGGAGCAGACGGCGATGGAACAACGTCAGGCTGGGTGCGGGACCCTTATGTGCAAGAGCTGCTTCTCAAGAAGACGAGTAACGCCAGGGCTGCCGCTAGAGAGAAATCCAAGCTTGCGCAACTTGAGAAAGACGCGGTTACTCCATTGTATGAAGGATGCAGGCCCAATGATACCCGGTTGAATGTAACGCTCAAGGCTATGGAGATGAAGGCAAAACACAAATTGAGAGACGCAAGCTTTGATGATATGATGGCATTCTGGCACGATCGTCTCTTGGAGGAGAACACATGTCCAACTAGTATCGAGGACGCCAAGAAAATCATCTGTCCTCTCGATCTACCGCGCGTTAGATATCACGTATGCATCAATGATTGCATCATTTATCGGGGCGAGGACGCGGAGAAAACCACATGTCCGGTGTGCGGCGTGAGTCGATACAAGAAAGGGAAGAAAGCACTTCGAAAAGTGGTATGGTACTTTCCTATCACTCCTCGTCTGCAGCGCTATTTCGCGGACTCTAAGGAAGCGAAGCTCATGCGATGGAATGCGGAAAGGAAGAAGCCAGGAGATGATGATGATGACCCCGAAAAGGATGAGCTGCTGACGCACCCTTCAGATGCTAGCCAGTGGAAAGCATTGGACCTCGAATTCCCAGAATTCGGTGGAGATTCTAGGAACATCAGGCTTGGTGCGAGCACCGATGGACTCAATCCGTCCGGTAGCCAGAGCAGCACGCACATCACTTGGCCCATGTTTGTATGGATGTAAAACCTCCCTCCATGGTTGTGCATGAAGAAGAAGTACATACAAATGAGTATGCTAATTTAAGGGCCGAAACAACCTGGTACCGACATCAATATGTATCTCGGGCTGTTGAAAGAGGAGCTAGCCACGTTATGGGAATCTGGAGCCAATAATTACGACGCCGTCGCAAAAAAATATTTCACTATGAGAGCCGCGTTGGTCACTACGGTGCAAGACTATCCAGGTTGCGGGTATATCTCGGGGCAGGTTATCCAAGGATTCTGCGCATGCGTTAGGTGCATGGATAACACAAGCTATCTCCAACTAGAGAAAGATCCAGGGTCATCGAAAACCATGTTCATGGCGCACCGGAGGTGGCTCGGCAAGAATGATCCATGGAGAAAACGTGGAGACATGTTCGATGGAAAATCCGAGACCCGAGGAATCCCAGAGCGTAGGAGCAGCGAAGAAGTGGAAGAGTTGCTGAAAAACTGCAAAGATTGTCCTAAGCCTGGAAAGAAGATAAAGAGGCAGCAACAAGACAAGCCGTTGATGAAGGTATGGAAAACAAGGTCTGTTTTCTAGGAGTTGCCATACTGGAAGTTTCTCCGCACGTCTCATAGCCTCGACATCATGCATATCATGAAAAACGTGTGCGAGTCGTCGCCACCATAATCAACATGCGGATAGGACGAAGATGGTCCAAAGCAAGGCGACTGATATGCTTGGGTATCCGGAAGGAGCTTCACGGAGGGCCTTTTCTCGATGATCGGGAAGATGACGATGATCATGAGTCGGAGCGACACAAGGTCGTCGGAAGGGTAAAAGTTCAAGAAGAACGAATATTACTGCCCTCCTTCTTGCTTCACTCTAAGCCGATGAGATAAAACAGTTTTCAAGTGCCTTCTAGGAGTCAAATTTCCTTCTACTGCGGGCAAGATAAGCAGATACCTAGACGAGGCGAGAGGTTCGATGGCATGAAGTCTCACGATGTGCGTGCTAATGACGCAGGTACTTCCGGTCGCACTAAGAGGGATAATGGACGAGCACGTCCGTGAAACGTTATTTGGCCTCTGCAAGTTTTTCGACGTCATCTCTAGGAAGTCGATTGGCGTGAATCAACTCGGGAGGCTACAGGAGGATATCGTGGTGATACTATGTGAGCTTGAGGTCTACTTCCCACCCGCATTCTTCGACATTATGGTGCATCTGCTGGTCCATGTCGTGGAGGACATCGTACAACTCAGGCCGATGTTCCTCCGTAGCATAATGGCGTTCGAAAGGATGAATGGACACATCAAAGGATACGTTCACAACAAGTCCCGTCCAGATGGAAGCATATCCAAGGGCTTTCTGGCCGAAGAGTGCATCTCTTTCTGCACGAATTATCTAGACATCGAGAACCCTGTCGGTCTTCCTGTCAACAGGCACCTTGGCAAGCTCGACGGATCTGGTCACCGAGAGGGTCGTCGCATACTACATGCAGACTTCGATTTTCTACGCGCAGACTTTGATCGAGCAAACCTCGTCGTGCTACAGCATTTAGAACTGGTCGATCCTTGGGTACAGAAGAAGGTTAATCGAGAATAAGTACAGTGACCGGGGCATACAGAGGACGCAGGGAGAAATAATCAAAGAGCACAACTCAGATTTCACGCGTTGGTTTAGGCAGAGTACATGTTGGTGCCCCCCTGCCATCGTCGCGGCGCCGGAGTACATGTTGGTGCCCCCTGCCATCGTCGCGGCGGCACCGGAGCTCCAAGCACCCGTCGGTAGGGAGAATACACCGGCGGCCAGCACCA
The DNA here is from genome assembly GCA_030063025.1 of Avena longiglumis. Taxonomy (NCBI): domain Eukaryota; kingdom Viridiplantae; phylum Streptophyta; class Magnoliopsida; order Poales; family Poaceae; genus Avena; species Avena longiglumis. The sequence goes on from CP125976.1 coordinate 530,495,702, forward strand.
CGCCATCAAGCAGCCCTTCCGTCTCTTGCACGCCCGTCGCCATATGCGGTGCGTCGACATTAGCCGATCTCGACACCATCACGGTAAACAAATTGCTTTACCGCCTTTCATGCCATCTATTACTCTTATGGCATCTCTGACGACGCCGTACATGTTTTCCGTAGACGGATGTTCCTTGCACTCTCTTATGCTACGTGAACAACGAGCTAAGGGATGTTGCCAAGGGTACCATCGTTCAACCCTTGCAGCGCACGTTCCACTCAAGGCCGATGCCAGATAGCGTGCACATGGTTAAAATTAGTCGGGTGCTAAGGGGCTGCGACGACCTGGAACCTCCCATTCAACCCCCAGGAGCGGATGAAGAAGAGCCGTCTGTCCTCAGAACTTGCTTAGGCTTATTCTTGCTATGGCCAAAGAGCATGATCCGTTTGGGGACGACGGGGGCCATCATGCCACAGACAACAGCACGCTGTCGTGCGGCGACAAGCGGTGGCAAAACCTCACCCTCGCCGTCACCTCCACGCGATGGGTCGGATGATCATGTTGATGATATGCACATGGCGCAGGATCCGGCCGAGGACGACGAAGACTGGAATGATCACTTCTTCAACACTCAGTTTAGCAACGAAGACCTAGCTAGTGGTCCCACAGAGAAAGCCACTATCACCAAGCGTCTGTTTGGTTCTCAGGAGACGCCTCGGCTGCGCCTTCTGAGCCGGTGATACAACCAACCGCCTTTATTCTAAGCCGACATACTTCATAGGGCGTCCGGTGCTCAGATGCGGTGCCGCCCGCTCTCCAAAAGGAAAAAGGGCAGGAAAAGAAAATCTAGCAGCTCGAGCCAGCGGTGGCGTCAACAAGCGAATCCGATCAGGTTTCGACAGCCACCAAGACCCGAGGGTATTATGTGGAGGATTCATGTGGCGGGTGAGCCCATGCTACCTAAGAATTTGCGGAAGCTTCAGATTCGGCAGAGTGTGCATGACGGCGTGCTGACGATAGAGAGACGCCTTCTATCGGAGAAAGATCCCTCGCACCCGGTATTCGTGGTTAAGGTGCCACCAGGCTTGGGCTTCGTCGACAATGCCCCTGCGGATCTGTTCTTCCTGCGGTTCGACGACATCTTCAATATGTTCCACCTATACCCGCTGCACTATACCATGGTCCGTCTGTTTTCTCTCAGCCTGGCCATGCAGATCATTAGAGAGAACACACCGGGCATCGCTATAGTGGACCCCTACTACATGCGTGACGGCTGCTTGGGTTCCCCCGTCGAACGACGTATCGTGGCCTCGTACCTAAAAATAATCCTCGTGGCGAACAAGACAAAGGAATACATTCTCGTGCCTTACTTTCCCGAGTAAGTCGTTATTCACTCGCCACCGCCGATTGGCTTTATTAGATTATCATCATTCTTTTTCCAAACACATTTCATTTGAATTTTTTGCGCAGAGATGAACACTGCACGCTCATCTCCTTATCGCCGAAGCATTCCCACGCCACGTATTTCGACTCGGGGAGTCTAGAAAAGAAGAAAAACTACGACAAGATCAAGGAAGTTCTGGATGATGATCTCACTGGCTTTGCCTCGACGGAAGGCACCACCTTCGTGCGTACGAAGGTCAAGTTCGGCAGTCACGTCTTCAACCATGTAATGGAGTTCCCCTGCGTGAAGCAGCCGGAAAACAGTAAGAAGGAAGCCTACTACGCACTCCATCACATGAGGGCGGTCCTACTTGACCAGAAGAATTCTACGCTGCCAGATCATCTCAAAAAGTGGGCTGAAGCAAAGGCCAAGATCACTGATTCAGATATTAGACAAGAGATGTATCGCATCCAGCAGTAGTTTGGGGCAATCATCTTCCGTGATGTCATGACTTCGGGGGGGGATCTTCTACGGAGGAAATATCCCGAATAACCGTGACATAGAAGATCGCCTAGAGATGCAGGGTGACTATAGGAAGTTCATGATGAGACAAGGCATCCTCCCGTTCCCTAAGTCGAGCCAGAAGGCTTGATGTTGGCCTAGTTGTAGTTACAAACTATAGATGACCTTTGTGTGTGTGTGGACAAGTGTACATGCTACTATACTTATCTTATTAGTTTTATGAATCATCGCTTACTTCTTTTGCTTATTATTATTATATATAAATAAATGCTTGGTTTTTTTTCTTACTCTTTGGTCCTTTGCTCACTTTGGTCCTTCTTTTTTCTCTTACTCTTTTTTCGAGAATAATGCCGATGATTGAAATGTCGTGGCACACTATATATGTGAATGTGCTACGATGGGATTGTGAGCCTTGTGATATGCACAAGTCCAGGTCTTGTGCATCCTACTTGGCTCACGGTTCCATCGTAGCATATTCCTGTGTCCAACGACCTATGTATATATATGAGGCATTCTTTTCGAGTTATTTTTGTCTTTTTCGAGAATAATGCCTTTATAAGCCAGACCCTATAGTTTCCCCTTTTCGAGTTATTTTTGTCTTTTTGTGCACTAACTTCCCGCCGTTTCCCCTTTTTCCGCCCTCGCCGCTACACCTCTCCCGCCCTCGCCGACCACCTCGGCCTTTATAAGCCGTACCCCTCGCCGGAGATCTCCACACTCTCTCACAGCTCCCCCACCCACAAACTCCGGCGAACCCTCCACCGCCTTTCCCTTCCTAGTTATGGCCTCACGGTACCCCGGCGATGGAGCTGCGGTGAACGGCTTTGGCCGGCGCACCCTGCAGGTCTGGGAGGCATGCCTCCTGCACGACGCCGGCTATATGGCGCCGCCGGACATGCGGATGCCGCCCGGCTGGAAACTGAGCGTCGGCGGCATCCCTGTCCCGCCGGTGCCGACGCCGGACGAACTGCCGTATGATGTGCAGGAGTACATCAACGGTATGGCCGACCCCGCCGAAGCCGAGAGCGCCGACAACTTGCTCCACTGGGAGCAGTTCTTCGCCAAGCGACGCCAGCAGGAGCTCGCCCACCACGAGGGTCCGCCGAATGAGTCACCACCGAAGCGCAACAACTTGGCTGGCCGCCGGCGTTGATGGAGCGCACCAGGCCAGACCCTCGAGGCGGTGATGGTGCACATCAATCACGGGAACATGCCGCGGCTCGGCTTCCCGCGCACGCCGGCGCCGGCGGCCAGGACGGGGCGACGTCCTCCGTCGAACTGGATGCCGAGGAGGATGGCAAGCATGAGCTCGTCCTCCTCCACGTCGGGGTCCTACTCCTCCGGCTCGGCGCCGCTGCACGCGCCGATGGCAATCAAGCGCGAGGCGGAGTCGCCCGTGCGCTCGCCGCCGCGGACGCGCTCGCGCGACATCGTCATCCGCGAGCCGCGCACGACGGCATCGCCAACCGGACACCTACGCCGCCCCAAGATAGAAGGTTCGGCGCCGGCTGAAGACGCCGCGCTGAAGATGGCGCTGGAGCAGTCGCTCCGCGAAGCCGCGCCGCAGACGCCGCCGCCGCCGCCGGTGGAGCCCTCCTCGCCGGACATCCTGGAGTGGTCCAGGAAGGACTGGGAGCGGGCGGAGCGGCAGCGCATCCTCGGCCTGCAGCAGCAGGCCGAGGAGCAGGCCGCCCGGCGTCGGGCGTTGTCTGGGCGGGAGCTCGCCTACCAGGGCGCCCCGCTCTACGTTCTCGACGACGACGACGAAGGCCCGTCCTTCCAGCCCTGGAGGTGCGGCGATCCTGGCCAGGGGAGCTCCCGCCAGAACAAGCCGTCGAGCGGCGACGACGACGACGGCGGCGGCGAGGATGACGGCCGCGCTGACCCCGACTACACGGCGTTCTACGGCAACTTCGGCATGTAGGACGGCGCGTAGGCTATGGCGGCGGCTTTTTTAAGTTTATTATGTAGTAGTTTAGTTTAAATTTAATGTAATCCGTCTATATTCGCCCAACTTAATGAAATTCGCCCATCTTTGATGAATTTTAGCCAAACTTAGGAACACGGCCTGGGTACGCGAGTGAGAAAATGGGCGTATCCAGGCCAAAAACTAGTTCCGTCCGGCCAAAAAACAGACCAATTTTCGGACTAGGTTCGGCCAACGAGTGAAGATGCTCTAATAACTAACCTAGCCTCCATGAACGGTGCAATAAAGTACATAGTACATTATTATATCCTGTAAACTTTTGAAAGTTTTCCATCATATTTTGACTTCCTAATTATGTACCTTATTCATTTGAAGGTGTGTCTAAAGTTACGATAGATAACAAAAATTATTCTTGTGATTGGGAATGCATCGAATCAACAAATTGATCCAGGTATAAAGTAATTGTAGAAAAAAATACATGTAATGCGATTTTGTCACATTTGTTTTGAGCAAGTGTATTCTCTCATAACTTTGCCTATATTGACTTCAGCTTAGGCAATCTTGTTAAACTTTGCCGATATTGCACTAGTGTGTTAGTTATGCAATGTACACATCACTTGGTAGTGAGAAAGTGTTATTCACGTATATTTTTTTAATTGAAAAGTTCCTCAATCAATCTTCAGTGCCTAATTTACTTAAGAATACTTTGAAGCTACTTAAAAACTATGCCCTACTACAGTTCTAATTTAAATTGTTGTATCTCTAATACGTACATGATTTCTCATAAATACTTATGGTGCACCTCATGATACTTTGTGCTAATATATAACTATCTAGTTTAGCGTGGTCTTTTAAATTTGGAAACAATGTGTTCACTGACTTCAGTTGCATAAATGATAAAATGATGATTTGAGCCCAACCATAACAAATGGATACATGTGGGTAGATATTTGTTTGTTAGCACTGGTAGAAAACGCCCCATGCGTCCCGGTTGGTAAGGGCCATTAGTCCCGGTTGCCCAACCGGGACGGGGCAATCGGGACTAAAGCTCCAACCTTTAGTCCCGGTTGCCCCATCAACCGGGACAAATGATGGCACACGTGGCGGCATCAGAGCGCGAGGGGGGTGGAGCATTAGTCCCGGTCCTGCTGCCACGGCAGAGATTTGGCCCATTTCTCTGCCGCGACAGAGAATTCATTTTGGCACATTTTGTTGCCGCGGCAGCATTTTCGCCACTTTTTGTGCCGCGGCAGAGAATTCATTTAGGTTGTTTTATTGTTTATTTAGTGTTTTGCACTTATCAATGAAGGAACCTTATATTACACAAGATCATCATGACAACATTACATTCAATACACGGATCGAGTTCATGCACTACATACAAAAGTTGCTATTCGATGCTACCGGCCAATTTCTTGAAAGTTGCTATTTTTAGAATTCCTATTGTCTATACACAGCCGAGTAGTATTCCCCTTGTGTGTTTAGGACTTCTGCATCCAAGAATCCCGCCAATTCCTCCTGTATTGCTCGTCACGATCCTTTGGCGAAGACCGTCCGTGAGCGTTCGATCTGATTTAAAAGGAGTCAGCCTATATGAATATGAAACTAAACACAATTTGATTGTAATTAAAAACTATAGAAATTGTTTACGACGTGGAGTTGCTCTAAATTTCTGCCCTTCTCATCGCACGTCTGCTGATGAACTCGCATACATAGTATCCACATAGATTGTTACCGGTCCTGCGTCGGCACTTTACGACAACAAAGTTTAATCAAAATAATAATCAAGCATGATAATAACTGTATCAAAACTAGAATCAAAGAGATCTTGCGGATATAGCTAGTGGTGCTTACATCTAGTGGTTGAAATGTAAGCTCCTCTTTCCAAACACCCTAGCCTTCTTGGTGAACCGTTTCCAAGCGTGCGGCGTGAAAAGCGAATAAAATAAGTTATTAAGTACTTGATATCATAAAATTCACGAATATTGCCGATATAGTGTCGTAATGATTAGAATTACCTGGAGAAGTATCATGTCCTTCCACGTCTCAAGGGGTTTATGTTTGAGTCCATGACTAGTACCGCCCTTTGTCAAGTTGAATGATTAACGAATATAGTGGTACTGCGAATGCAGTAATCAATTATATACTTAACATCGAGTAAGCGAAATAGAAAGTGTATACAAGACAATAACACTCCTTTGGAAGTTGTAAGGAAATAGTATTTCCTTTTGGTTTCTTGAAACCTTAACGCGTGTACTATATTATCCTCCGTATCACGGGGCTTATTTTGAGATTAGCTTCATGAACCCAATATGGGTCAATGAAGCCAATGTCATAGATTTGTCCTCTGCATTCGAGAATCTTCATTACGCATATTAAAGTATGATTATATACATGCAATAAACAAAATATTATAGATGGAGACTAAATTAATTACAAATTAGTACTTACGGACAATAGGCACTCATGATCGATTTGTCCAAGGCGTCTTGATTGAATAATTGAAATAGTTCATCAAATTCAATGGATATCATGTCATCCTTATCTTTCCCATGATGCTTTTTGTAACCCTCGGCACTATCCGATTAGCCCGCCCTTGTGGCATGCATGTACCAGTTATGCAATCTTCGCATTTTTGTTGGAAGATTGTTTACCTCCTCGAGTTTGACGAGAGATTTTCCGTCTTGGTATTGGTATGCTACTTCACTCACGGGAAGAACTCTAACTCGGATAAATCTTGGGAAATACTCATACCTTGAGCAGCGGCTTCTCCGTGACAGTAACTACCTCTGGATCATCTTGCTCTTCGCCCCATATTTGCTCGACCCACATTGGTTTGAGAAATCACCTTGAGAGGCGCAAGTCTGTTTGCTTGTTCTCCCAGCTGGGCAACAGATTTCCTTGCATCGATCTTGCTCTTGAGGCTTTTGTGCTGCATGTGACTTGAGAATAGAACGCTCATAGTCGATGACAGCTTTGGCTCGGGTTGATGAAGAGACTTTAGCATTTTCAACACTTTGGCTTTTTCTTCTTTGGTCTTTGGGGAACTCGGCTCTTTCGGCCGCCACTTAGCTTAACGCTTGTCGTTTCCGCATCAACGATCGCCGATCTCCTCTTGATCTGATCATAAGCTCTCTTGGGAGGAACCGTTGGTACTTTTGGAAGAGGCTCTTGTTTACGTTTGGCGATCGGCCTTACGACAAGAGCGGTACGCTTCGCTTTTATCTGGCGCGGCGATGGCTCCCGTGGCGATGGCTGCCGGAGATTGGTGAGGCGGCCGGGTGAGGCGAAGCGGGCCACGGCGGCGACGACCTCGCTGGAGACGGGTGAGGCGGCGGCGAAGATGGCCTTGGCGTGTGATTTCGAAGCACGATACAATCCTTCGGCCATAGAATGGTGACGTTTTTTGCGTCACCCAGCACATTCATTGATATGTTCACAAAACCTCAAAGGTGGGCATGATTTCATCCACGCCGACAACAGCGTAGCCCTCTGGAACCGGACGACTGTGGTAAGTTGGTGTAGGTCCAATTGGTAAGGCATAGCCGACCGCCACCTTCATTGATATGTTCACAACTTTGACATGTAGCTCGCAGTGTGTCATCTCTGTGATATCATCCACTGGGTAGCCAACAGGAGCCATCGTCGGTGCATCATCGACATCGCCATTGTCATCACCCGGGACCTCGGTGGAAGCCACCTGCTTTTCGATTATTCGATAGGCGGTAGCATCGAATGCGCAGTCTGCTGAGATGGGCGTAGTACTTTGCTCTTTAAGTGATTTAATTTCATCTTGTTGTTGCTTTAATCGTTCTTCAATTAAACGCATTCGCTCTTTCGACTTTCGCTTCAACCGCCGCTTGTCCTTACTCCTCCGACTTCTATTAGGATATTTCTTCCTCTTCGAAACCCAGGTCCTCCATGATTGGGAGCCTATTGTGCCTCGTGTTCGTCCATCATGTTCCTTATTTCCAAGGCAGTGTGAGCTCATCATTCTCTATCGGAATGAAGTCCCCATCTTTAACATTTTTATCGCTTTTCTCATCCTCTCGATTGGCAAGGGGTCTTTATGTCGTATGTTATATATACACCTCCTTCCGAGTCCAACGTGCCCCATGCCCGTGAAACCAATTCCTTGCACGTTCTACCCAATCGTCTGCTCGGGTGATATTTTTATCACGCAGTTCGCTCAAGTTTCTCCCACTTAGGAATGCCAACCTTGTAGCCACCTTGCCCCATAGTATGGCGATACTTCTTCTTAGCAAGATTCAGCTTATTCGCTTTACATTTTCTTAGCTTTTTCGATTTCTTGTATTCCACAAACTCATCCCGTAATGGTTTTATCTTCTCAAACTGAATATTCTTGAAATCGAGAGTCTTCTTTTCACGACATAGTCAAGGTGCAATCTTTTCTTCCGCTTGGAAACACTGGCCATCTTCTTCAAAGCCCACTCGACCTTAGCCTCCATGGCTCTCCCATGTTGTAGGCGTCCTCAATCGATCCTCCGCATTTGGATCCAGCTCTATCTTCGGTTTGAAATTAACCATGAGCCTCTTCCACAAGAAATCTTTGGCGTGGTTAGGGACAAATAAACATGTTCCTCTTCATCCGCATTAGCAGGCCTATTCCAATTTCTAATGGTGATCGGGATTAAGTCCCTAACGACATTCGCATTGTGCCACAAATTTGGTTGTGACAACTTCGAGTCGCTGCCGTCTGCAATGACATCTTCGATCCTGAACCTCTCATGGTCTTGCAACTTTTTGGTTGGGCCTCGTCGCTTTTTAGTAGATTCCTTCGATCCGAGGGCTAAAAGAAGAAAGATCGTCATTATTTCTCTATAGATAGCAGATGATTAATTAATGAATTGATTTATATTACATGCACCTTGCCGAGCGGTCGTCTTCGACACAAGGCATCGCCTTTCCCTCGCGGAAGGCAACACCTTCAACCTCAAACAAGTTGTCTACTCCGGTAAAAAGAGGATCACCCTCACCGGAGTTGTTCAGAAACGTTGATACGTCTAAATTATCTTCCCCACGGATCACACCTTGGATCAACTCTTCCTTTTCTTCGTCTCTGACGCGTGGGTCCATATTTTCTGCATAGGTGGAAAAACGAATAAGTCAAAGCGGCTAAAGGAGAAAGTTAAAGAGAAACCCTAATATATACATACACAATAATAAAAATGAAGAGAAACCCTAAACCTAGCTACAAAAAGGAAACCCTAACTCAAGGAACTCCGGAATCACCTATTAGGGTTACTAGGGTGTTCTAATTAAACTTGTTATTTAAGTTGTTGAACAATGCATGATTATGGCATAGATAGATAGTTCTCATTTTTCTGAACATTTTGGTATATTATTTGTATTTTTCTGAATTACAGATTAAAAGTTATTGAATTTACAAGTTTTATTCAAATTCTGAAATTATTAAATCAAATGTTTAAACCTTTTGCACCATAGTATGACAAGGATAATGATATGACAAGTTAATTTGTATTAAAAAGTAACCCTAAGACATGCTAAGCGGCAATTTAAACGGGTTCAGGGGTGAAACCCTAACTTCGGCGAAACTCCTGAGTATATGAGAGGGGTTGATTTTGTTTTCTAATTAAACTTGTCTTGAAAGTTGTTGAACAATGCATGATTATAGGTTAAATAGTTAGATCTCATTTTTGAACATTTTGGAATATTATTTGTATTTTCTGAATTACAGATTAAAAGTTATTGAATTTACAAGTTTTATTCAAATTGAAATTATTAAATCAAATGTTTAAACCTTTTGCACCATAGTAAGAACTAGCCATAGTGGGTGACGGTGGGGCCGGAGCCACCTCAGCCCACGCAAGCAAAGGGAAACAGGGAGCAGCCGCAGCACATCTCCGCACCGCCGTGACGCCGCCGCCAAGATCGACGCCGCGACATCTCAAGGCCATTGCCGCATCCATTTTGCACCGCCGTGGCAGGGGAGGAGGAGGAGGAGGACAAAGGCATGATGGAGAGGGGAGGATTTGAGGCAGGCCGCATTCTCTCGGCGGTGACATTGCGGCGACGGCCGTTGAGGTGGTGGCGACGTCGTTGGGCATCCCGACGGCGGGCGGCAAGGAAGCAACGGGCGGTGGCGACCACGACCACGGACGGTGAGGCTGGCGAGGCCGACACTGGGGCGGCGTAGCTCGCAGCTGCCGACGTTAGAAGCGGTTGTCGGTGAAGCAGAGAAGTGATGGGGAAGGGAAGAAGAAGAAGAAGAGGCGCGCTGTTATAACCAAAGGGCCTTTAGTCCCGGTTGGTGGCTCCAACCGGGACTAAAGGGTCATACGTCCCGGTTGGAGCCACCAACCGGGACCTATACTCCAATATTTTCAGCAGCCCAAGGGTTGGCGCGCAGGGGGTCTTTAGTCCCGGTTGGTGGCTCCAACCGGGACATATTCCCCTGTTTTCAAAAAATTTCAGGTATTTTCTCTCTGTTCCCGCCTTATTTTTTATTTTGGGGTTTAAATTTGTATTGTTTTTTAAATGATAATTAATTTGGAATTTAGAAAAACTTTAAACATAAGAAGTGTTTGGATTTGAATAAATAATTCAAAACATTTTCTGCTTTTAAAAATAATTAATGTAACCATTTAAAATATGAACCATTTACAATTAAAAATGAATTAACTTATATTTTTAATATCAATTTGGAATTTAGAAAACTTTAAACATAAGAAGTGTTTGATTTGAATAAATAATTCAAAAACATATTCTATTTTTAAAAATAATTAATGTAACCTTTAAAATGAATTAACTTATATTTTTGAATATTAATTTGAATTTAGAAAACTTTAAACATAAAAAGTGTTTGGATTTAAATAAATAATTCAAAAACATTTTCTGTTTTAAAAAATAATTAATGTAACCATTTAAAATATGAACCATTTACAATTAAACATGAATTAACTTATATTTTTTAATATCAATTTGGAATTTAGAAAAACATGATCAATATACCAAGTTTGGTATTTTTCCTTTCAACTATGTAACATAATATGAAAGGTTTGAGATGGTCTAGTATTTTAGGAAAATAGGACGGTAGCATTCTGAAACCGGGACTAAAAATATTTTCCGCCATTTCCCACCTCTTCCCGCCAAGTTTTCCGCCTTTCCTTTCTACTAGAGCTTTTACTCCGGATGTAGTCACTAACCGACTAAAGATATTTCCGCCATTTCCCAAAGCTTCACGCCAAGTTTTCCGCTTTCCTCTATATTTAGGGTGATCGTGTCATGGCTATCCACACATCCACACCTTCCTCTCTTAGAACAATGGACAACGCCATCGGGCCATTCGACCCTCGAGGAGACCGAGGCAGCGCCTCAACTACCCTTGTCCATGGGTACCGCCGCCGCGGCCGGATCTCACCTGGAGGGGTTCTTGTCCCTCCTGTCCTCAAGGTTCCGCACGTCAGCGCCATCACAAACCACTTCTACCACGAGCTCACGCCGAGAGCGGATGGATCCCAGTGGGATCCCGACAACTGACACTGGAATGCCTTCTTCGCTAATAGGCGGGAAAGGGAGCTCGCCAGTACGGGTGATGGCCGCCACCGGTGAACCACAACGAAGTCGGCCGCAATGCGTGGTGGAGAACCGTATTATCATCTAAGTGATGCGCTACATCGCCGGGGAGACCATCTCGCCACGGTGCCCACGAGTCCACCCGCCAGGCCCCACACTGTCGTGATGGCGGCATCGCCTTCAGAGACCTCTCCCACCCGCCGTGAATCCGAGGCTGAATGGCCCTGGTATATGCCATGGATGGGCTGAGGATCCCCGGAGTGGCAGGTGATGATGACGATGATGATGACGACGACGATGAAGACCCTGAAGCTGCGTACTATAGGACTAGGCATGATTATGACTAAAGGGGGCGGCTTTAGGCCTGAGTGTTAGCTAGTCCCGATTTGTCCCGGTTTTTAATATTAATAAATGTCTTAAGTGTTACCTAATAAATAGAGGGAAATGCCTATATAAAGAGAGGGTTCATATTTAGTCTCGGTTGGAGAAACCAACCGCGACTGAAGGGATTGCGGCAGAGTGGGCCAGACAACACTAATAATAGGGGTGAGTGTCGACATTATGTCGTGCGGCTTGTACCTTGTCCCGGATGGTGTCACCAACCGTGACTAAAGATGAACCTTAGTCCCGGTTGAGACACCAACCGACTAAAGATGAGTCACTAATAATAGGGGTGAGTGTCATTATGTTGTGAGTGTCGACATTATGCCGAGCTTGTACTATAAATATGCATCCTTGTGAGTCCAGTCCACCAGCCATTTGAGGCATCTCCAAGATGGTTTTAGAGAGGGACACCACTACGGCCTGTTTAGGGAGATGCGACGAGCCCGCCTCCCAAGCATCTCCGAGAAATCTGGTCATAGAGGCACTCCTAATATGTGAAATTAGTTAGCTCGAGGCGATTGATCTAGTTAGTGAAGTTACAAGCTGCAAGATGGTTTTCGAGAGCAGGACACCATCGCGGGCCAGTGAGGAGATCTTGAGCCTGGGCCTCCCAAGATCTCCGAGAAGCTGGTCATAGAGGCACTCCTAATATGTGAAATTAGTTAGCCCGAGGCGTATTGATCTAGTTAGTGAAGTTACAAGCAGCAAGATGGTTTTGAGGCAGGGACACCACGACCGATTCGGGGAGATGCCGACGAGCCCCATCCTCCCAAGATCTCCAAGAAACTGGTCATAGAGGCACTCCCGGTCCAGCCACAAAATGGGACTAACACTCAAGACATTTATTAATATTAAAAACTGAGACTACAAAACCGGGACTAAAGGCCACAAACCGCGAAAGATATCCTTCGGTCAAGCCACAAACCGTGAAAGACATGAACTAGAGTTACATAATATGAGCATGAACTTCTTGGCATATGTCATTCCTTATGACCGCTTCAGACGTAACCATGGAGCATCTTCTTTACTGTGAAGGGCGGAATTTCGAGAGCAGGGACACCACTTAAAGGAATGCTTGGGTTAGTTTTCACTGTGAAGGGCGTAATTTCATCAAACTTATTATAATCTTCTAACATGTCTGTCTTGTCCTCGATTCCCACGATGTTTCTTTTCCCTGAAAGAACTATGTGACGCTTTGGCTCATCATATGATGTATTCGTTTGCTCATTTTTTCTTTCTTTTGATCTGGAGGACATGTCCTTCACATAGAAAACCTGAGACACATCATTGGCTAGGACGAATGGTTCATCTCTATAACCAAGATTGTTGAGATCCACTGTTGTCATTCCGTACAACTGGTCTATCTTTACCCCTTCCCCATTCAGGTTGACCCATTTGCAGTGAAACAAAGGGACCTTAAAAGAGACTCCATAGTCTAGTTCCCATATCTCCTCTATGTAACCATAATATGTGTCCTTTTGTCCATTCTCGTCTATTGCATCAAAGCGGACACCACTATTTTGGTTGGTGCTCTTTTATCTTGGGCGATCGTGTAGAATGTATTCCCATTTATTTCGTACTTTGGAAATTCAATAAAGTAGAAGATGGTGACGCCAACAAGTATAGCTGATCTCCAACAGTGGTGTCATTCAAGAGATGTGTCCGCATCCAACCACCGAAGACTTCATGTGTTCATCTCAGAATCCATGATTCCGCTTCCCGGTTTTTGAGCGCATAATATTCTTGTGTTCCTCGATACTGAGCTGCCAAGGTGGAATTATGTAGAACTGTAGTGTGCTTTAGTGAAAGAATCCCGTCCCTACATATCATTGCTTTCTTTCCTGCGGTGCCTTTTCCACTTAGTCTTCCCTCATGCCGCGAGTCGAAACACCAATCGCTTAAGGTCGGGATTAAAGTCAACACAAAACTCAATGACCTCCTCTGCTCCATATCCCTTGAGATGCTTCCTTCGTCTAGCACGGTTATGAACATATTTCTTTAAGACTCCCATGAACCTCTCAAAGGGGAACATATTGTGCAGAAATACCGACCGAGAATGGCAATCTCTTCCACTAGATGAACCAGAGATGCGCCATAATATTGAAGAAGGATGGTGGGAACACCAATTCAAAACTAACAAGACATTGTACCACATCCTTCTGAACCTTAAGAATATCTGGATTGATTACCTTCGAGATATTGCATTGAGGAATGCACACAGCTTCACAATGGGTACTCGAACATTTTCCTAGAAGCCCCTCAATGCAATCGGAAGCAATCACGTCATAATCATGTGACACTATGAGACTTCAGGTTTTGGAACTTTTTCTGCCATATTTATTATCCCTTTATATTAGATGAGAACTCGACGGCACCTTGATACCGTAAAGGACTTCAAAAAGATTTCCTTCTCTGCTTTGGTAAGAGCATAGTGGCACGACTTAAGTGACGCCTTTATCCGTCTTGTTATTTGTATGCATGTTCTTTGGGTCTTTCATAATTTGTTGGTCCTCCGTGCTTCGTGTATATTTTGTCTTCCCATGCACGCCTTAGGAATCCTAGCAGTTCACGCAGAGATTCTTCGCCACGCATCACGTCGATTGAAGAGCGGACACGCAGGACTTTCCAATATGGCAGCTCCCAAAATATAGATTTCTTCTTCCACATGGGTACGTGTCCAGCGACGCTGCTCGAACTAATTGACCGCCGGGACCGTTTCCAAAGATTACTTCTATGTCCTTGACCATACCAAATACATCATCACCAGCAGGAGTTCAGCTTCTTAGTGATCTCTCACCTTTGAAATGCTTGCCTTTCTTTCTTACGGATGATTGGCTCGGAAGAAATCGTCGATTCGCTAGGTACACAACCTTCTTGCATTTATGCAAATATGTACCTTCGGTCTTATCTAAACAGTGGGTGCATGCCTTATATCTTTTGTTTGTCCATCTCGAAGGTTACTAAGAGCAGCCAATCATTGATGGTTACGAATAACAACCCTCAGATTAAATGGCTCTGCTTGTTCTCATCCCACGCACGACACCTGGTTTGCCCCACAACCGTAAGAGTTCTTCAACTAATGGCCTAAGGTACACATCAATGTCGTTGCGTTGCTTGGGCCTTGGATGAGCACTGCATCATAATGAACTTACGCTTCATGCACAACCAAGGAGGCAGTTGTAGATACATAGAGTCACGGGCCAGTCTTGGATCGCTCGCTTCCCAAAAGGATTCATGCCATCCGCATTTAGAGCAAACCATAAGTTCCTTGCGCCCACCGCAAAGTCCGGGAAGTCTCTCTCGATTTTTCTCCACTGTGACCCATCCATAGGCCAGGTGTCTCAACTCCCCCTTTCTTACGGTCTTCTTTGTGCCATCGCAACAACTGCATGCTCTTTGTTTCTGAACATGCGTTTCAACCTTGGTATTATAGGAGCATACCACATAACCTTAGCAGAACCCTCTTAGGAGGGGCTCTCCTCAACATCACCGTGGTCATCTCGTCGATCTTATACCGAACGCGCTGCATCGGACATTTATCTAAATTCTCATACTCCTTATGGGTAGAGGATGCATCATTAATGCATGCATGTATCTTTTGCACATCTAATCCCAGAGGACAGAGTCTTCTTTGCTTCAGAGGTACTCTCGGAAGTTCGTTATGTTTTGGAAACTTTGGCTTCATTATTTTCAGCATCTTTTCAAATGAGGAGTCGGTTAGACCACACTCGCCTTCCATCGCAAATAATTCCTGTGGTACCGAGCTTTGTCTGCCATCTTCACAATTTGGGTACAACAATTTCTTGTGATCTTCTAACATGCCCTCTAACTTCAACTTCTCATTTTACATTTCGCAGGTCTCGCTTTGCATCAGAAATGACCCTACCAAGTTCATCAGACGGCTCATCTGATGCCTGTTCTTCACCTTTTTCCTCTCCATTGTCTTCCATTGCAGTATCACTGTATTCAGGAAACATATGATGATAGTTGTTATCATCATCTTCTTCTTCACCATCTTCCCTCATAAACCATCTTTCCCCGTGCTTGGTCGAGCAATTATAGTTGGGCATGAAACCTTTCATAATCGGTGGCGCGAATGATTTTCGAGGAAGAATACTCCTTGTTGTTCGACATTGAACACATGGACAACGATAAATCCATTCTCTTTGTTTGCCGTAGCCACATCGATAAATTTATCCACGCCTTTGATATACCCGGCTACCCGCGGTCACCGTACATCCATTCCCGACCGTTCATCTGCATCATATAAGTAAGTTTATCAAAAAACAGGACATCATAAATAGTGAAATAACCAATTCACACCGACACATGAATTGTATCAATGACCTAGAAAAGATAAGATTGCTAACCTCGATCGAGGGAAATAAAGAGGAGAAAGCTCAAGTGCGTCTCGGACACCTTCTATATTTTTGTTCTATGAGAAATTTAACGGGATTTTTCACTCAAACATTTCAACAAACACCTTCAATGCATGCATGAAAAAAAACTAGCACACACCCTCACACCTTACACCATTCAAAAAAACAGAGTGGAGGCAGAGGTGGCTGGGGCGTTGCATTTATAGACAACAAGGGGTCTTTAGTCCCGGTTGAAGCCAACCAAGGACTAAAGTAATGCGCCGCCACGTGGCTGTGGACAAACTTTAGTCCCGGTTGGTGGCTCCAACCGACGCATGCCCCTTACCAACCGGGACCCATGCTCGCCCTGTGCCCGCTCCAACCGATGGCGTGCGGCATTAGTCCCATTGGTGGCGCTGGGACTAATGCTCCGAGGGGTCGCGAACGGATGGCCCTTTTTCCTCTAGTGTAGTACACACTAGCTCAATCTCTTCTAGATTTTTGTTTGCCGAGTCATTTCTCTATTTGTCAAGCATCGATACAGATCAAACAACAATTCTAGGTGCTCATCTTAATTGAGATTGCATCATGCACTACTAGGAAAACGGCTATAGGTAATCAGCACATCCGTGGCTCACATGGTTGAAGTGCCCCACGGCTAAAACAGGCGTGGCTCACCTGTGGGCAGTGCCCTACTAGTAACTAGAACAACCGTGGCGCACATGACCCTAGTGCGCCACAGATATGTGTGGGCCAGGGCCTTGTTGGCCACACGCCAAACTTCATGGCGCACCATGCACACGTGCGCCCACGGTTGTTAGGGTCATCTGTGGCGACGTGTGCATGGTGCGCCACGACCGAGCGCATGCCCACCTCTGCTCGAGACGGCCACTAACTTGGCGCACTCCAAGGCGCCACAGGACAGGCATGTCGTGGCGCACTGCATAGTGCGCCAGAAGTTTAGATTCTGTGGCGCACTCTTGCCGTGCGCCACGGATGTGTCGATTTTTAAGACAGCACTTTATGTGCACATGTGTGACCACATCCACCACCCCACACTTCACTTTGCCCTTCTTCTTCCTCCTTAGATCTAGTCGGGATCTTCTCCTTCCCACCTCAATTTCTCCACACATTCACCATTTTAGCATGTAAAACATGCTTTGGATGTTACATAAGTAATAGAGGAGGTCTCGGTCTCATCTATCCGTCTCCGGTCGACGCCACGCACCTCTCCTTTCCATCTTTCTCGCGATGGTCTCTCATCTCTGTAAGTTGTCCATGTAAGGATGTGTTCATGTGTATATGGATGATGCATGTGCTCATATGTATGTAGATGATCGATGCTCATGTCATGATGTGTGTATGTGTGGAGAGGATCGATGGTCATATGTGTGTATATGGAGAGTATCGATGATGCTCATGCATGTGTATGGAGAGGATAATGATATGTTCATGTGTGTATGGATCGGTCTCTCTCTCTTGTGTTTGTATGTGAACAAGTTGCCATTGTTTTGCCAAAATGTTGATTCATTTCCATTTTGGCAAGACTTTGGCATTCATAAAGGTCCTAATTTTAGGATAGGTCATGCGAAATTTTCTATCGACCATTGCATGCATGCATTCATTATGTGGTTCTAATAGACTTCAAAATTGTACCGTGTACATCGTACAGGCAAAAATGGTCCGCATAATGAGCGAAGGCATTGTGTCTAGATTTTTGAAATGTGCGACGGCCGACATGATAAGAAATAACAAGACAGATATAAGATGTCCGTGCGAAGATGCAAACTCAATGGGTGATCGACCAGATTCGGGAATCTGAAAGCGCACTGCCCGCCATGGTTTCATGGATGGATACACTCGTTGGATAAGCGATGGCGTAGATGATGGAGACGGTGATCATCATCACGGCGAAACGGCGAGATGATGAAGAGGCTCTGGAGATGGTGAAGGTGCGAGCAGACCGGGATGATGATGATCTAGATGGCGGAGGAGCGGTGGCGATGGAACAACGTCAGTGGTGCGGACCCTTATGTGCAAGAGCTGCTCAAGCGGGGCAGTAACGCCAGGGCTGCCGCTAGAGAAAGCCAAGCTTGCGCAACTTGAGAAAGACGCGGTTACTCCATTGTATGAAGGATGCAGGCCCGATGATACCCGGTTGAATGTAACGCTCAAGGCTATGGAGATGAAGGCAAAGCACAAATTGAGCGACGCAAGCTTGACGATATGATGGCATTCGGCACGATCGTCTCCCGGAGAACACATGTCCAACTAGTATCGAGGATGCCAAGAAAATCGTCATCCTCTCGATCTACGACGTTAGATATCACGTATGCATCAACGATTGCATCATTTATCGGGCGAGGACGGAGAAAACCACATGTCCGTAAAGTGCGGCGTGAGTCGATACAAGAAAGGGAAGAAAGCACCTCGAAAAGTGGTATGGTACTTTCCTATCACCCTCGCTGCGGCGCTATTTCGCGGACCCTAAGGCGAAGCTCATGCGATGGCATGCGGAAAGGAAGAAGCCGGAGATGATGATGACCCGAAAAGGATGAGCTCGACGCACCCTTGGATGCTAGCGGTGGAAAGCATTGGACCTCGAATTCGAGTCGGTGGAGATTCGAGAACATCGGGCTTGGTGCGAGCACCGATGGACTCAATCCGTTCGGTAGCGAGCAAAGACGCACAAAGACTTGGCCTGTGTTTGTATGGATGTACAACCTCCCTCCATGGTTGTGCATGAAGAAGAAGTACATACAAATGAGTATGCTAATTCAAGGGCGAAACAACTGGTACCGACATCAATCGTATCTCGGGCTGTTGAAAGAGGAGCTAGCCACGTTATGGGAATCGAGCCAATACTTATGACGCGTCAAGACAAGATTATTTCACTATGAGAGCGTTGGTCACTACGGTGCAAGACTATCCAGTTGCGGGTATATCTGGGCAGGTTATCCAAGGATTCCATGCGTTAGGTGCATGGATAACACAAGCTATCTCCAACTAGAGAAAGATCCAGGGTCATCGAAAACGTGTTCATGGCGCACGGAGGTGGCTCGGCAGAATGATCCATGGAGAAAACGTGGAGACCTGTTCGATGGCAAATCAGACAGGAATCCCAGGCGTAGGAGCAGCGAAGAAGTGGAAGAGTTGTTGAAAACCGGAAAGATTGTCCTAAGCACGGAAAGAAGCGAAAGAGGCAGCAACAAACAAGACGCTGATGAAGGTATGGAAAACAAGGTGCATTTCGGGAGTTGCCATCTTGGAAGTTTCTCCGCGCCTCATAGCCTTGACATCATGCATATCACGGCGTGTGCGAGAGTCCGGTCGCCACCATAATCAACATGCCGATAGGACGAAAGATGGTCCGAAAGCAAGGCACGCCTGATATGCTTGGGTATCCGGAAGGAGCTTCACGGAGGACGACTACTCTGATGATCGGAAGATGGCGATGATCATGAGTCGGAGACGACACAAGGTCGTCGGAAGGTTAAAAAGTTCAAGAAGAACGAATATTACGCCTCCTTCTTGCTTCACTCTAAGCCGGATGAGATCAAACAGTTTTCAAGTGCCTTCTAGGAGTCAAATTTCCTTACGCTACGCGGGCAAGATAAGCAGATACCTAGACGAGGCGGCGAGGTTCGATGGCATGAAGTCTCACGACTGCCGTGCTAATGACGCAGTACTTCGGTCGCACTAAGAGGGATAATGGACGAGCACGTCGGTGAAACGTTATTTGGCCTATGCAAGTTTTTAACGTCATCTCTAGGAAGTCGATTGGCTTGAATCAGCTCGGAAGGCTACAGAGGGGAGGAGATCGTGGTGATACTATGTGAGCTTGAGGTCTACTTCCCACCCGCATTCTTCGACATTATGGTGCATCTGCTGGTCCATGTCGTGGAGGACATCGTACAACTTGGGCGATGTTTCTCCAGCATGATGGCGTTCGAAGGATGAACGGACACATCAAAGGATACGTCGCAACAGGTCCCGTCGAGATGGAAGCATAGCCAAGGGCTTTCGGCAAGAGTGCATCTCTTTCGCACGAATTATCTAGACATCGAGAACCCCGCCGGTCTTCCGTCCACAGACACCTTGGCAAGCTCGACGGATCTGGTCACCGAGAGGGTCGTGAAATCGCATGCATGGAACTTGATTTTCGACGCGCAGACTTTGATCGAGCAAACCTCGTCGCTACAGCATTTAGAACGGTCGATCCTGGGTGCGAAGCACAAAAGGTTAATCGAGAAGAAATGCGATGGACGGGGCATACAGAGACAGGAGAAATAATCAAAGAGCACAACTCAGATTTCACGCGTTGGTTTAGGCAGACGCCCTTGATAATCCCAGCTCGCATTCTTCCGACACGGAAAGATCATATTCACCTTGTCGCAGGGACCGATGCAAAACCTGGTGACCTATCGCGTATGATATCAACGGCTACACATTCTACGGAGGAAAAGGACAACAAGTGTGATTATCGAACTTCAAAGTAACGTCGAATTCTACACCGATGACAACGTGAAGGAAAGATTCTCTGGAAGAATCGAGGAGATCTGGAGCTCGACTCATTGTGGAGAAAAGGTGCGATGTTCCGTGTCGGATGGGAAAAGAACGTCGAAAGAAGACCGTATTTCACAACCATGGTTATACCGAGCAGCCAAATCCAAGGCGGTGCAAACGTGGCGCGAAAAATGAACCGTGGGTGCGGCTACCAAAGTGGACCAATGTTTTTCATTACCGACCGACAAAGCCTAGCCGTGTTGTCGTGAGGAGAGGAAAAGGAACATCATCGGAATGGATGGAGTCGCCAATGAGCAAGACTTCACCAATGCGGCGATCCAAAGATTGAAGATGACGGCGACTACGATGCGCAACATACATCACAAGAAGAAAAGGACAACCCTACCCAAAAAGGTAGCCCGCTCGAAAGAAGAAACATTAAAGTCGGGGCTAAATTATTCAACCGCGACAAAGAAGGGAAAAAGATTGTAAAACGCTAGCTCAAAAATATTGTAAACGCGTGTGGTAAAAAAAGATTGTAATATTCATGGACAAATTATTATGAAATTTAGTTATACTTTGAATCATATTTGTAACACTTTTATGACATATATCACTACTTTTTGCATTTTGGAATATTTAAAAGTATTTTAAAAACAAAACAAAACTTGTATGGCATAAATCACCACTTTTGGACATTTTTGGTACATTTAAAAGTATTTTAAAATAAAAATAAAAGTGGAGCACCGATTCAACACAGGTGCTCATAGTTTACAATAGAGCTAATAAGGGCGAACCCGTTGGCTATGACGGTACTAGTGCTAATTGAAGGGATGGCCGCCTCTTATCTAGTAGTCCAACCCCACGCGTGGCTCACCGGCCAAGTGCGCTACGGTTATCCATAGCGCACTTGGCGGTGCGCTGGCGTGTGTGGTTGGACTAATCGCGCCTTCGATCTGCATCTCACAGACACCACACTTGCACGACGGCTGCATCTCACACCACCACCGCCACCACCGCTTGATACCGCTGCTGCCGTGGAGGAGCAGGCCGTGCCAGGAGGAGGTCGCGATCAGGAGGAGGAGGTCGCTCGCCACTGCAAGAGGAGGGGTCGCGCTTTCGTGGAGGAGGTCGCAGCCCGCTGGTGGAGGAGCAGGCCCATGCCGGAGAGGAGGTCGCGATCCGGGAGGAGGAGGTCGCAATGCCACGCCAAGAGGAGGGGTCGCGCTCGTTTCGTGGAGGAGGAGGTCGATCGCCCGCCAATCTGTGAAGGAGAAGGCCCTCATCGTCCGCGTGCTTTCGTCGTCCTTGTCTCGGAGGTGAGAATCACCCTCTCCCTCTCCCTCTCTCCCCTCGTTGCATCCATTCACTTAGGGATTGAGTAGGATTCAGAGTAAGGGTTCAAAGTTAGGGTTCTTAGGATTACGAGTAGGAAATGTTCAGATTTTCCGAAAAATTTTTGTCTTGTTGGTTTAAACTAAGCCTATTGCAATCATTTTGACACAGAACATGGTGGCTTGCATTGGAGTTGATTCCCTGTTTAATACTATGTGTTAATTCGTGAAGTCATAGTTATTTTGGGAGGGATATTATGATATGGAAGAAACTGAAATAACACACAATCATCAATTAAAAGTACAGTTTGACATTGTCATATTGAATGTCATTCTAAACAATCTGAAGTTTCATGAAGTTCTTGCTAAGTATGAAGTTTACTAAAGTTGAAATGCCTTAATGTCAAGATTTACTTTAGTGGACAAGTACTAAAAGAGGTGTAGGAGCAAGCGTGTGTAACCTGATCACTCTAGTTTCTCTTTGAATAGTTTCCAGGTCTGTGAATACAGTGACATGTTGCCTACTAAGAAGATGTCTGAAAGCACATCTAACAAGAGTGTTGTTTTTCTTATTGTTCTTAGTCTTGAATATTGTTCACTCAACAATATTCACTAATTACTCTAAGCAATTACTCCATCGGCGTTCCTTTCATCGACATGAGTAATGTTCCTTTGAATGTTCATGGTAGATAAGCTTTCTTGTTTGATGATTTACTTTTTCTAGAATAATTCAAGGGCTTTCTTATTTGAGGATTTTCTTTACTACTCTGATTAAAATAATTCAATTTTATTTTCAATTTCCTCAAATGGAGAAGTATATAAGGAATGCTCCGTCAATATTCATTTAATCGATCGCAGTTAGTGCAGTATATTGTGTGATTTTAATCAAAGTTAGTTCTAGAGCATAACAAGGAGAAGGCTGACAAGCTGGTCGGAACTCTCGTCATATTATCTTTGATTGAAATAGTATAGCATGTCTCCCGATCAGGAATAGAACGGTGCATGCTCATATTTGTTATATATTTTTAGCTTGCGAGAATATACTCCCATAAAACTGGTGCTTGTTGTGGAGTATTATACCTCTGATGTTGATTTTCAGTCATTAACAACATGCAACCATAGCCTATTCACTCCCAAGAAAATTGAAGGTACTCCACACACACACAGTAAACAAATGACAAGTACAGGTTTCAGCAAGTTACATTGTTGAAAAGTGAATATGCACTAGAGTAGTGGTGCTACTTCTACGAAATAAAGGTCAAGTTAACTAATTTTTTCTCTTGAACAACAGTTCCTTTTTTTATTGCTATATACTATTGTGCAAAGCTTGTCCATGCATATATATGCTTCTTGGGGTTACATCGAGTGGCTGGAGCTAAGGATCACTGGACCATGCTCGAGAAACTCCTCTCTACAGGTGGGAACAGTTTTTGTCTTTGCATTTTACACTGTTTTATGCTTGTCAAACTCAAACCTGCTAAGTCCAAACACAAACTGCTAAGTCCAAACCTAAAACCTGAAACTGCTAAGTCCAAACCTGAAACCTGGCCATTTATGCTTGATGTGTTTGTGTGTTGGCCATTTATTCTAGTTGCTCCATTTTTCCACAAAACAGATTTATTGTGTCTGGTTGTGCAGTTATCTTTGGCTATCTTGGGCCATTTATGTTGGTTGTCTGGCTATGATGGAAATTTATTGTGTGCTAGCTATGCTGGCCATATATATCAGGTTCTTGTATGAACGAGTCCCGATTTTTGCGAATGTTGATTAACTTCCGTTTTGGCGTAAATCGGGCACTCTAGTTTAAGAAAATTAGCAAAGGTCATGCCGGATTTTTCCGTGCATTTAACCAATGTTTTTTATTAGTGCAAAGATGTGATAACGACGGAATTTGGATGTTCTAAGCGCATCAGCTGAAGGAGAACTCAGACCTCCGAATAAACAATTGACATTACGGGAGGCGGCCCGGCGTCTAGAAGACGATGAAGAATACCATCCTTCGGAGAGCGAGGATGATGAGATGGAAGACGGAGGAAGAAGCGAAGGAGGCGGACGATGAAACCAGCGATGGCGGCGAGGGAGGAGTGGTAGCAACCCTCCTAAGAAGAAGAAGCGAAGGACCGGCGCCCGAACACGGTCGCACGGCCAGGGAGGAAATTAAAGTGAGCCCATCGGGTTCCTTTGGAGCCCGCCCTTGTCGTCAAAGTGCGGTGGGCAAGTGGCGGCGATCACCGGACAACCATCTCGATCAACACCGAGAATCTCCGGCATAAAGATAATGGCCACTTGCACACTCCTCTTGAGAAGCTGCCACGCGGATACAAGTTCCCCGCTAAGTATCGAACACAAATTATCATGGGAGCAAGTAAACAAATCAGCCCTCACAAAGATGAGCACCGCCTGGCCGGTGGAGAGCGGATAAAGAAGAAGATCTATAAAGAAGGCAAAAGTCTCGAGGAGATCCAGAAGATTGACCCGCAGATCACCGAAGATCAGTTCCGGGAGTTCAAGGAGAGGTGTGAATCCGAAAGAGCTGGCCAATAGTAATCGGGGAAAGGTGCTGCAGGCGATGAATATAGGTCATCACCATCTCGGATCTGGTGGATCTGAACATGAGGCCAAATGGAATAAGGAGGACGAAGAGTATAGATCCAAGGGATAGAAAACCCTTTGCTAAATTCGAACCGGGCAGGTTGAAACTTCATCGAGGCCCGTTACCATGTGGACCCAAAAACCAAACAACTCACCGCGGATCCTGCGGTGAAGGTCGAGAAATTGTGGTAAGTATAATCTAATTACGGTGATCAACACGATTGCAATCTAATCGATGATCTAAATGATTCACTTTGTTACTTCTTGCGGGAGGAGGAAATTGTTGCTAGTCATGGATCCTGGGTTCCTCATCCTGTGGGTCGACGGCCACCACGGTGGGATAACCCTTTTGAGGCGATGAACCGGGCCAAGAAAATAGAGCGATTCTGAAGAAGCCGTCGTCGGTGGCCGTCTGGCGGCCTCGGGTAGAGTGGGTGGATCATTTTGGTCCACCGCCGAGGACATGTGGAGCCGTCGGAAGGAGCGAGGAGGAAAACAGAGGTTCAAGAACTTAAGGCACAAGTGGCGCGGATCCCGCAGATCGTCCAAGACAACTGGCAATCACCCTTACGCCCTTCCCGCCTACCTTGGTGGAGTCAATAGCGAATCGGAGTGCGGGTGGTCGAGTAGGGCGTGCCCGATTCCAAGCATGGTCAGCCACTCGAACAACGCCCGGCGCCGATTTAATCAGGCGAACCACGTGTTCGTGACTCCGCCCGCAGCACCGCGCCGCAAGTGTTGGTGACTCCCTGCCATCACCGCGCGCCGAGTACATGTTGGTGCCCCTCGCCATCGTCGCGGGGCACCGAGCTCAAGCACCCGTCGGTAGGGAGAATACACCGCGCCAGCACCGCCATCAAGCAGCCTTCCGTCTCTTGCACGCCCGTCGCCAGATGCGTCGACATTAGCCGATCTCGGCGCCATCACGGTAAACAAATTGCTTTAATTACCGCTTTCATGCCATCTATATATTACTCTTGTGGCATCTCGCTCGACGACGCCAGACATGTTTTCCGCAGACGGATGTTCCTTGCACTCTTATGCTACGTGAACAACGAAATGAGGGATGTTGCCAAGGGTACCATCGTTCAACCCTTGCGGCGCACGTTCCACTCAAAGCCGATGCCGATAGCGCATGTGGTTAAAATTAGTCGGTGCTAAGGGCTGACGACTGGAACCTCCCATTCAACCCCGTGAGCGGATGAAGAAGAGTCGTCCTCGAAGTTGCTTCGCTTGTTCATGCTATGGCCAAAGAGCATGATCCGTTTGGTACGGCGGGGCCATCACGCCTGAAAGACAAGCACCGCTGTCGTGCCGACAAGCGGTGGCAAGGCTACACGCTTCGCCGTCACCTCCACGCGGTGGGTCGGATGATCATGTTGATGATATGCACATGGCGCAGGATCCGGCGAGGACTTCAAGACCGGAATGATCACTTCTTCAAAGACTCGGGCTTAACGAAGAAGACCTAGCTGGTGGCCCCACGAGAAAGCCACTATCACCAAGCGTCTGTTTGGTTCTCGGGAGACGCCCACTTGCGCTTTCAGAGCCACCGATACAACCAACCGCCCTTTATTCTAAGCCCGACACTACATAGGGGGCGGCCGGTGCTCGATTATGCCTGCCGCTCTCCAAAAGGAAAAAGGGCAGGAAAAGAAAATCTAGCAGCTCGAGCCAGCCGGTGGCATCAACTGCGAATCCGATCAGGTTTCGGGACGGGCCACCAAGACCCGAGGGTATTATGTGGAGGATTCATGTGGCGGGTGAGCCCATGCTACCTAAGAATTTGCGAAAGCTCGCCAGTTCGGAACTGCAGAGTGTGCATGACGGCGTGCTGACGATAGAGAGACGCCTTCTATCGGAGAAAGATCCCTCGCACCCGGTATTCGTGGTTAAGGTGCCACCAGGCTTGGGCTTCGACATCGCCCAGCGGATCTGTTCTTCCTGCGGTTCGAGGACATCTTCAATATGTTCCACCTATACCGCTGCACTATACCATGGTCCGTCTCTTTCTCTCGGCTGGCCACGCAGATCATTAGAGAGAACACACCGCATCGCTATAGTGGACCCCTACTACATGCGTGGCGGCTGCTTGGGTTCCCCGCCGACGACGTATCGTGGCCTCGTACCTAAAAAGAATCCTCGTGGCGAACAAGACAAAGGAATACATTCTCGTGCCTTACTTTCCGAGTAAGTCGTTATTCATCGCCACCGTCGATTGGCTTTATTAGATCATCATCATTTTTTGTCAACACATTCCATTTGAATTTTTCTTGTGAGATGAACACTGCGCTCATCTCCTTATCGCCGAAGCATTCCCACGCCACGTATTTCGACTCGGGGAGTCTAGAAAAGAAGAAAAACTACGACAAGATCAAGGAAGTTGGATGATGCTCTCTTTGGCTTTGCCTCGACGGAAGGCACCAGCCGTGCGTAAGAAGGTAAAGTTCGGCACGTCTTCAACCACGTATGTGAGTTCCCCTGCGTGAAGCAGCCGGAAAACAGTGAAGGAAGCCTACTCGCACTCCATCACATGAGGCGTTCCTACTTGACCAGTGAATTCTCTGTGCGGATCATCTCAAGCGTGGGCGAAGCAAAGGCCAAGATCAATGATTCGGATATTAGACAAGAGATGTATCGCATCCAGCGAGTTTAGGGCAATCATCTTCGTGATGTCATGACTTCGGGGATCTTCTACGGAGGAAATATCCCGAATAACCGTGACATAGAAGATCGCCTAGAGATGCAGGGTGACTATAGGAAGTTCATGACGAGGCGTCCTCCGTTCCTAATGAGCCGAAGGCTTGATGTTGGCCTAGTTGTAGTTGCAAAGTATAGATGACCTTGGTGTTTGTGTACATGGACGACAAGTGTACTTATCTTATTAGGTTTATGTATCACCGCTTACTTATTTTGCTTATTATTATTATATATCAATCAATGCTTGGTTTTTGCTTACTCTTTGGTTTTTGCTTACTCTTTGGTTCTCGGACGACAAGTGTGAGTTATTTTTGTCTTTTCGAGAATATGCCGATGATTGAAATGTCGTGGCACAATATATATGTGAATGTGCTATGGGGATTGTCGACCTTGATATGCACAAGTCCGGTGTGCATCCTACTTGGTGACGGTCCGTCATAAGCAATTCTGTGTCCAACGACCTAGCTAGTTATATATGAGGCATGCTTTTCGAGTTATTTTTGTCTTTTCGAGAATATGCCGATGATTGAAATGTCGTGGCACAATATATATGTGAATGTGCTATGGCGGGATTGTGAGCCTTGTGATATGCACAAGTCCGAATTGTGCATCCTACTTGGCTCACGGTCCCGTCATAAGCAATTCGTGTCCAACGACCTAGCTAGCTAGTTATATATGAGGCATGCTTTTCGAGTTATTTTGTATTTTTCGAGAATATGCGATGATTGAAATGTCGTGGCACAATATATATGTGAATGTGCTACGGGATTGTGAGCCTTGTGATATGCACAAGTCCGGGGTGTGCATCCTACTTGGCTCACAGTCCGTCATAAGCAATTCTGTCCAACCTAGCTAGCTAGTTATATATGAGGCATGCTTTTCGAGTTATTTTTGTCTTTTCGAGAATATGCCGATGATTGAAATGTCGTGGCACAATATATATGTGAATGTGCTATGGCGGGATTGTTAGCCTTGTGATATGCACAAGTCCGGAATTGTGCATCCTACTTGGGTCCGTCATAAGCAATCCTGTGTCCAACGACCTAGCTAGTTATATATGAGGCATGCTTTTCGAGTTATTTTGTCTTTTCGAGAATATGCCGATGATTGAAATGTGGCACAATATATGTGAATGTGCTATGGCGGGATTGTGAGCCTTGTGATATGCACAAGTTCAGAATTGTGCATCCTACTTGGCTCACAGTCCGTCATAAGCAATCTGTCCAACGACCTAGCTAGCTAGTTATATATGAGGCATGCTTTTGAGTTATTTTTGTCTTTTTGAGAATATGCCGATGATTGAAATGTTGGCACAATATATATGTGAATGTGCTATGACGGGATTGTTAGCCTTGTGATATGCACAAGTCCGGGAATTGTGCATCCTACTTGGCTAGCAGTCCGTCATAAGCAATTCATGTCCAACGACCTAGCTAGTTATATATGAGGCATGCTTTTGAGTTATTTTTGTCTTTTCGAGAATATGCCGATGATTGAAATGTCGTGGCACAATATATATGTGAATGTGCTATGGATTGTTAGCCTTGTGATATGCACAAGTCCGTGAATTGTGCATCCTACTTGGCTAATCCCGTCATAAGCAATTCTGTCCAACGACCTAGCTAGTTATATATGAGGCATGCTTTTGAGTTTGCTCTTTTGATTTAAGAGTACTTTATATAAGTGTATCTTCATATGCGACTTTAATTATACATGTTTTTCAATCACGGTTAGTTATTATTGTCAACTTGTAGATGGCGGTACGTCGTGTACAAGGGACGGGTTCGAGTCTACGATGATTGGGAAGACTGCGGAGACAGTGCACCGTTTGTGACAATAGCTACAAAGGGTACAACACTATGGCGGGCGGAAGATAGATACCGCGCTATCTAGCGGGAGTTAGGACAAGGAACCGGATGAAGACCTACACCTTCGTCGCGGTGATCATGCTTATCTTCTTTGGGTATTTATCCCGTTTGTGTCTAGCTAGCTAGTTTAGATGTCTAAGCGAGCTTCCGAGCTCTAACTTGTTCGATCGACACATGTATTCGCATGTCACCAACTACTACTTTGTAACATGATCAAAACAATGTAACTTGGACTATGTATTCATGTATGAGACTTATCTATATGTATTTGTTTCAATCTTGTTTTTCATATCAGTATTTATATATATAATTGTATATCTTGTATCTGTGTGTATATCTGCTGTAATATTGTATATAATCTGTATTGCATATAATCTGGCATGGAAATTAAAAAAAAAACAAAAATACATCATGGCGCACATGTTTTACCTTCAGCGCACTACCCTAAAGCGCACCATGGATGTTTAGTAGCGCCAAAGGGTAGCGCACCATGCCAAACACGTGGCGCACTGGCTGGTGCGCTCGCCTATCTCTACACAACCGTGCGCGCTGGGCGGCGCCACGGCTGAAGATAGCCGTGGCGCGGGCGTGGCGCACTTTGGTGCGCCACGGATGGGCCTTTCAGGTGCGCCACAAACGACCATTTTCCTAGTAGTGATGTTGGCGCAGTTTCTTCAAAAATGTATCCTTCCAATGGGTGAAATGAGCTTAGAAATGGATAGAAGCTTTGTATCATAACCCTGAACTGCCTTCTTTTGAGAATATACACTACGGAACTAGATCCCACTTAGGTGCAGACCAGTGGTGAATATACTATTGTTGGCCTCCATGGAAGATGTTAGTTTGATGATACCTCCTATTACTTTATAAGATATTATTGACGCATTTTTGGATAGGAAATTGTGTGTATGGTTTTATGTGGTTCATAACATGTTTTAAACAACAGTCACATAGTAATTTGAAATTGGTGATGTATGAGGAAAAGATAGACTCCAAGTTCGGTAAGCCTTATAATTGGATGATTGGGCTATAAAGTTGTAAAATTGTAGAAGTTCCATGACACACTCCATGCTACTGGTGTTGTAAAGAATTAGAAAAGATGTTGAACACATGGTTGTTTACTGATTAGGCCATGGGCTGTTATAGAATTCTCAACGGATTTTCCTCCCTGAGCTATTGCGTTATATGCTGATTTTGGTCAGTTTAATCTGAATTGGAGTTGACTAGGTAAATATGAGTTAGCACAGAAGTTGTGCAAGTCCAAGAAGATAAGAAATGAGCACCCAAGAACAATAGGCATGTGAGGCAGAAAGAAAAAGGCAAATAAATCAAATATCTAAATTTAGAAGGAATTAATTGTGCTCTCCTCCTTGATCCCATGCACACTGCTTATAGGTCGTGTTTTTTCATCTTCCCAATTCACTAACAAAATATCATTAGGTAAGAAAATGATCAGAGTGTTTTGTTGTTGGTAATAGTTGTTGCTAATAAAATAGCAGTAAAATGGAAGTATTTGAAAACACTGGATTAAGTCAAGTTTTCTGAGGGATGTTAATAATTCATCTCTCGAAGTTCCTTTACTAAAACATATTTTTTTCCTTTTAGCTTTTTCCCTTTTTATAATTTATCAGTCTCAAGATGATGGGCTAGTTAGAAAGATTGCAAATAAAAATATCCTAATCATACAACATTCACCAACAAACTGCTAAACAAAATGCATACTCATATGCAAGCCAAAAGGAAGAGGAAGGAGCATCTCAGAACAATAGGCATGGGAGGCATCAGGAAAACATGTGATTCTTAGCCCCTAGTTTTAGAGGCAAGGACTTTTTGGCTTTCCTCCAAGTTCCCATGCCCAATGCTCTCTGACCCTCTTTTCATCCTCTTCCCGACTCACTTCCAACACTTCATCACCTAAACTTATGCACTTGAACTTTATGGTAAAAGTAAATGTGCAAGCCAAAAGGAAGAGGAAGGAGTACTAAGAACGATAGGAATAGGAGGCATCAGAAAACACAAAGCAAATTGTTACCTCCAATATTGGAGTACAAATTGATCAGCTCTAGGTTTTCCTCCATGTTCCTATTCCCACTGATCTTAGAGAGTCTCTTTCTTTCTCTTCCCGGCTCGCTCTCCAAAATTTGAACAATATGAGGCTCGAACTGTTGAATAGTGTATGTAGTGCTCCAAGGTATATATAGGCTTATACTGCACTTCCCTAGACTTCGTTGAACCCTTGTGATAAAAGCAACGAAATGAATGTGCCATGTGTTACATCATAGGAACTACCTGTCAATGTCACATGAGAGTGCCCCACATGGAAGTTGATGTAAATAATTTAACTCTATGATATGAACTTAAAGGAAAAAAGAAAATAAACACACACATTCTCTTGGTATATTATTAAGAGTGAGACAACGGACGATGGAGTAGATGGCACATCACATATCTCATGACCTAATCATGCAAGTTGTGCACAATTGCTTGATAAGCGTTGCACTATTAATTACTTGGTTTACTGGTGAATCATCGAGTGTCAACTTCTCATGCATTTTAACTTCAGTTAAACACAAAGCAGCACAATTAATTAATACTGTTAAGTTCCTACAGGAAAACATCTGCCATGCATGATTACCTTAGGGTGTCAGAGATCCAACAAACACACTTTGTTCTGTTACAACTAGGAAGCAAAGATAGTGAAGCAAACCAATCCATGAATTTAATTATGTAGGATAAAAAATAGAACAACCACTCCTTGGAAGAATACCAAACTGATGCCATCGTAAAGTAATTGTATAGTGTACACGTTTATTCAACATGAACATATTTATTTGCACTGTGTATTAAGCAATTGAGGCAGTCTCTTTTTCTTCAGACACGCATCACAATGTACTTCTTTTTTGTATTAGAAGCTATCACTTGCATCGCGTGGGTCTTATAGCCAGAAAGAACGAAAAAACAAAAAGAACATAAAATCTATACCAAAAACAATGCAAGCCATGCAAAAATGAAAAAAACTATATGGTTACCCTACACGTAGAGGATCGGACATCGGGTGGGAATTCGTGCAGAGGCAGCTGGCAATGCTTTTGTGTCAAAGAGCATCCAAAGCTTGTCTCGACTAGGATCTCCTCAACCAGCAGGGCAATGTCATGATTAGCAGAGTCAAATATGGCATCGTTTCGCAATCTCTAAAGTCGTCACAGGGTTAGCAGAATCAAAGAGGGTGTGCGCTTTGCTAAATACTTTCACATAGGCTATCCAGTGTTCATGTTAAAGGACTATTATCTTCTGTTTTCTCCACTTTCTACTTCATCTTTTATGGAAGTTATACTTAATTCATAGGGAGCTAGATTTTATTCAAAATATAACTACTGACATATATATGGTATGCACTGAAATTGTGTGCCCATCTTTTTTTAACGTACTATCTGTTTTATGTCTTGCAACTCTAGAACTTATGCATCTTATGTTTGATTGATGTGATTAATAGTCACAAGTTAACAAGTATGCCTTTTTGTAGAATCTGATAATGCATTCTACTGGTTAGGGCCAAGCCATCACCATAACTTTAGACAAACCTCTGGTTGTGCAAGTATATTGAACGTGCTAAATGAGACATTCAGTGGATACAAAAATGGCTAGGCCCTTCCCGACTATACTACATAGAGCCCAAGAGGAAGAGGAAAGATTTCCCACAAAATTAATGAAAAGGGGACGTCACTGGCAGAACTCCCAACCGGGGTATTCCAATGTATTGTTTTAAATATTAATGATTAGTAATCTTGGATATGATCTTCAAGTTCATGTCACATGTAACCCTGCCACCACCTCCTCCCTCCCTCCCCCCTCCCCCTTGCTCCCTCCGCCTCCAAATGTTTATACATAGTACTTTTGATTCACACATTTCATCATGTAGTTACTGCAATGCTTAATTATTTTGAGCTTTTGTTGCAACCAATTACACGAGTGACCAGTGAGAAATGGACATACACATCACACATCAATGTAGCACATGATTTATTTTTTGGTGAGCTATGCTGATTCGCATTCGTGGTCTATGTGTGTGAAATCAGACCAATTTGACCCAAATCTAAAATGTCAGCACAAAATGTACCAGTTTTGATTTTTCACAAACTGGTCCTTTTGCATGGCACCCGTCTAGGGCGCTGGGGTTACATTTCATCGCGCCATGGGGGTAGGGAAGAGTAATTGGATACATGTTGCACACCCAATGAACTAGGGGTGTGTAGCAAGTTAAATTTTGTTTATTGACTTATAAAGTGGCAAGCGTGTCAGGAGGCTTAGATTGCGTTCCACCACTCTTTGACCCTCTGAGTTTATATTTTTTTCTCCCTCAAAATAATAATTGCTTAGGTCAAAAGGAACAGGAAGGAGCATCTAAGAACGATAGGAATGGAAGGAATCAGCAAAACAACAAACTAAATCTCCACTTAATTCTAGAAGAGATATTATAGGTGTGATTTCCTTCATGTTCCCACTCCTACTTCTCTTAGAACCTCTCTTTCTTCCTCTTCCCGACTCAGCAACTTACCATACAAGGAGTTTGGCTATGTAGTTCCTTGGGAGCTCTAGAGTATATATATAGACCTATAAACCTATGATATAGTGGTGCACGATTGAAAATCTGAAGATATGGTGTAGAAAAAGAAACAACATGCTTGCAACTACTATTATCCCTATTTTACATATATCGGCTCGGGGTATCGGAAATTTCAAAGTTGTTGGTAAAAATGAAGAATCTTCTTCCATGAAATAATGAGTTGCCTGACAGTACATACCAAGCAAAGAAGGTTGTCTGCCCTCTAGGATTAGACGTGCAGAAGATACATGCCTGCATTAATGACTGCATCCTCTACATGTGAGAAGTATGAGAATTTGGATGCATGCCGGTATGCACTGACTGTGGTATAAGATCGACGAGACGGCGATCCTGCGATGTTGAGGCGAGGCCCCTAGGAAGAAGGTTCCCGCCAAGGTTATGTGGTATGCTCCTATAATACCACGGTTAAAGCGTCTCTTGAAATAAAGAGCATGCCAAGTTATTGCGATGGCACATGGAAGACCGTAAGAAAGACGCGATGTTGAGACACCCCACCGATTGGTCACGGTGGAGAAAAGTCGGCGAGTACCGGACTTAGACGTGACGCGCAAGGAACTTAAGGTTTGGTCTAAGTACGACGGCATGAATCCTTTTGGTGAGCGAGCAGCAGTCACAGCACTGCCTGTGACCCTATGTATCTATAACCTTCCTCCTTGGTTGTGTATGAAGAGGAAGTTCATTATGATGCCAGTGCTCATCCAAGGCCCGAGGCAACCCGGTTCATCCCGCCATTTTTCTTCCCGCCAGATCTTCTTCCCGCCAGTTCTTCCCTCCAGTTCTTCCCGCTAGTTCACTATATATATATATATGTAGGGGGTTGGCCTCCATTGTCATTGCACATCTCTAGACTCATATCTGCAACCTCATCACTCTTTCCCATGGCTTCCACCGTAGCACTAACCCCCAGGGAGGCGGAGGCTCTTTGCGCCTCGAACTACCCCCTGCCCGACTACCGTGTCCGTCGGCTGGATGCTTTGGCGTCGGGCGTCAGTTCCTCCTCCCTCTAGGTGTGTGGCAGATGGCCATCACGAACCACTACTACTTGAGCTCATGCCGGAGCAGCAGAGGAATCCAGGATGGCATCCCGACTATTTCCCTACTTGGGAAGCCTTCTTCGTGGATCGGCATGAGGCGCCGCCAGCACGGAGGAGCGACCCACCTCCTCCTAACTTCAACGAGGCCGGTCGGCTATGGTGGCGCGGTCGGACTCTCCAGAGCGCCATGGCCTATGACACCGCCGACTCTAACCCCGTCTGCTACCCTCAAGTCCAGCCACGCTACCCTCAAGTCCAGCCGCGTACTCTCCAGAGGTTCAATTACGGCGACCCGACGGCGGCGATAATGGCGCGAATTTGCAACGACTACATTGGCGAGTATTACGGTGTAGGCAGGAGCATGGTGAATCACTCCAACATTCAAAACAAGTTCGGCGATTGTTACTTAATCTCGATGTATCTTAATTTTCAGTTCTTTTATGTATCTTAATTTTCAGTTCGATTCGGCTTTATGTAAGCTGTCTCAAAATGACCTATCTCATTCGAGGTTTCTTGGCTTTCGGGTCAAAATGACCAATGTTATGGCTAGAATCAAGGCATAGTTTGCAAGAGGAGTTTTCCTTTTTATCGCACCAAAAGGCATTTTCCATTTTCCGAGCATAAAAAACGGACGGTTTTGTGAAGCAACCACCAAATGGCTAATTCAAAAAACCACCAACACATTTTTAGGTTCACAATATGCTATTTTATCAAAAAACAATGCAAGTTGAGCGAGGCTTGGTGAGATTCAAGTGTATACAAAAGATGCGACATTTAAATATCCAATCAATTCAAAAATGTTAATACAAAAGATGCGGCATTAAAATATGATTTGATCTAATAAAAATCATTTTTTAGATGCTTAATATTTCTTATGTTCAAAGTGTTAGGATTTAACAATTTATTTTTGTTTGAATTGAATAATCAAAATTTATATGTAAGTTTTTTAATTATTTTAAAAAATTTCGTGTAAAGTAAATATAAAATGATTTACATGAATGGATAGATATTATTTTTCTGAAAATTATGATATATTATTCATATTTTTCTGAGTTGAAATGAAAAAGATATGAATTTTCTAAATTCATATCATAT
Organism: Avena longiglumis; assembly: GCA_030063025.1. NCBI lineage: Eukaryota > Viridiplantae > Streptophyta > Magnoliopsida > Poales > Poaceae > Avena > Avena longiglumis. The sequence goes on from CP125976.1 coordinate 530,531,569, forward strand.
TTTTTGAATTAAAAAAGCCCCTTTAATGCATGAAATAAATGCCCCCCACCTTTAACACCGGTTCCAGACAGGAACCGGTGTTAAAGGAACATTATTCGCTTCAACATACCCCTTTAACACCGGATTGTGGCTGGGCAGTGTTAAAGGGGGTAATAAATAAGCGCATAAGCAATTCCCACTTTAACACCGGTTCCTGCCACAAACCGGTGTTAAAGGGGGGGGTGTATTAAATTCACCTTCCCCTCCTTTATTCCCCCCAAAGCAGCCAGATCGCCATCGCGGCCAGCGAGAAGCCACGCCCGCATACGCCACCTCTCGCCCGTTGGAACCGCCTCATCGAAGATCATCTCCACCGAAGAATCGACCCAGCTGCTTGAATCCTCGCCATCGACCTCTTCTCCTCCGGCGCCGTCCATGCTCTCCGACGATGAATCCGGACGCTTCTCGACCGCACCTCGCCTCGTGACCCCTCCGTTGCATCCGTGGTGAGCTGCGGTCCTCCACGCTCCTCTCGCCTCCTCGCTCTCTCGCTGGCGCCACGAGCATCTGCAAGCCCGTCGCCGCGGCTGTGTGTCGTGCTCCGGCGACCATTCCAGGAGGCGCCGCCACTATCGGCTCCCATGACGCCTCTCTATCGCCCCTCGGCGCATCCAGGAGAGCACGGGATCATTGGATCCTTGCTCGATCCGAGGGTGAGCTCCATTCGATGTCATGCGACATGATGAGGCAATAACTTATTTTCTTTTATTAATTATTTTGTAAATAATTTCAAGAAATATTAAATATGACGGTGGGCCATGCACATGTTTTAATCAATTCGTAAATATTTTCGAAAATAATAAAAGTCGACATGTGGGCCCAAGTTTGGAAATTAATTTAAATATTCAAAAATGTTTAAAATGAATTAAAATTTGGAAATTCATAACTAATTCATTTTAAATCAGAAAAATACAAATAATATACCAAAATGTTTAAAAAATGAAATCTATCTAACTAAGATATAATTATACATTGTTAATCAACTTTGATATCAAGTTTAATTAGAAGAAGCAATTGAACCCCATAGGTGATTCTGATGATTCCCCTGTTTTAGGGTTTGGATCCTCGGAACCCCCTCTAAAGTGATCAAGCATGTTTTAGATTCAATTCAACACCGCTTAACTTGTCATATCATCCATATTGTATGAGCATTGCACATGCCATGTGTTGAGAGTTGTTTCTCTTTTAGGTGATTGGTTCTCACGAATAGGAACCGAACCCGAAGCTGAAGTCAACGCCACCGAAGAGCAGAACCAGTCCAACAACGGACAAGGCAAGAGAAGCCCCACTCATACATATGAATCCTATGATTATAAAGTATTTTATTCTCGTCATATGCATTCGGTTCAAACAGTCTTTTATTAGTAGACCGAGTAATCCTATCTGATGCATGTTATCCTTTGTGAACCGTGTTACCTGATCCACCGCTCCTAGCATAACTAGGGTTTTAATTTCATTTGTATATTTATTTGTGTATTTTGGTATGAATAATATGTATATTTGTGTATGAATCCAAGTCCACTTGAATGTTTACACTCTTACTCTAGATAATATTATTATTTTAGAAACTATGGTTCCACTTAGTAGAAACCTTGAAGAAGAAGAAATAATGGAGAACATTATTGATGAGGACACCTCACAATATCTGAACTTGGAGGGACATGATGACGACAGCTCAAGTACTAGTCATGGAGAAGATGAAGACTCGGTGAGCAAATTTAATGGTTACAAAGTCCGTGAGGTATATGCATTGATTAAGCCTCACGACTTCCACCAACAATCTTCTTCTACATGTATTAATTAACGCTTCTTTCTTCTTTTAGCCCTCTGGATCGATCAGCAACCATCTTCTTCTACGAAAAAGAGCAAGCGAGCGAGCCCGGTTGAAAGATCGTGCAAAGTTCACGATCGAAGCGGTCGTGTTGATGGCGGCCGATGGAGCCCAAGAAGGCGCAGACAAATTTGTACGTCGGTGGAGTTCTTGTTAGGGACCAAATCCCAATCATAATTGAAAATTGGAATAAGACAAAGAAGGGCGGTACCTTTGTCGATGGATCAAAAGCGCTTTGGAATTCGTTGTTGGTAAATTTCACCCTTCCGCCAGAGGAGGATGAAAACAACCAGTTATAAAGGAAAAGGTCAAAGAGTGGACTCTAAAGAAGATGGTCGACGCTTTCAGAATGGAAGACAAAATTGAACAAATTTGTCAAATCGAGACTCAAATTTCAAGACGCATATTATGCGAAGATAAGACCTCACGGCCCGAATTTGAGACATATAAAAAGTGCTATAGCTAAAAAGAGGTCGAAACCAATAAGCTTAATGCCAAGAAGGAATATCACGGAGGACGGGGTCGGTGGCTACATATCTCGAGGCCTAAGTGGGAGGAAGCTGAAGGCCTGCCTTGAGAGAGGATCACACCCAGACAGATGGGTGGGACCTACGTGCAAAGACTTGGTTCTCGGAATCGGGGCAAGGTTGGACCCGCAGGATTGTGTATCTTCCCAACCATCCTTGCCAAACCGTCACTAAACTCATCACGGCATAGGAAACATCCGGGACCTTCCATACCGACAGAGAGAATGACCATCTCACACGCCATCGGTAAAAAGAACACCACGGACATGCACGAGGCACGGGGTATGACATGGAAGGATGGGTTTGCATTGGGCGACTCTTACAGATGGCGGCGGAAAAGAAAAAGCGTATAGGCGGATGACACAGATAGAACATGCACTTGCGGCGCTGCAAGCAAGTGAATGCTATGAGCCATCAAGCTACCGCCCATCTCGGCAGACGAAGAGCTGCATTGGAAGCCCGCCTGCGCCAGACTCTGCGGAAGCGGTGTGGCTTCCACGGAGAACGCAGCCCACGCTTGAAATGACGGGTCCTCGATACCCGTGGATGAGATCACGAGAGCGAACACGCTGAGCTGCATGTGAGATTAATGGGCTTATCCATTAAGGTGGTATCGGCTATGCCTTACCTCCTGTAGCTGGTGGAACTTACCACCGACCGATTCGAGATGGCTATGCTATTGTCGGGGTGGATGAGGTTGTGAAGGAATATGAGGAAGCACAGCTTGACCATGCTACGGTGAAGGGAAACTCAACTCAAATTTGCGGTGAAAACAACCATTCTTTGGAAGAAGGAACACATTGTGCTTCCAAATTGGAGGTCACTGGCACCCGCCGCTCTCGCTGCGTCGGCTGCCCGCTTGCTATCTCTGCGGAAGCCATCTCGTGGCAGCCATCTCGGCCCGTCGGCCATCTCTCTGGCGGCCCATCTCCGCCGTCGACCATCTCCGGTGCTTAGCCATCTCCTCCGTAAGCGGAAGAGCACCACGAGGAGCATCGGTATGCCACAAATAAATCCGCAGGAAACCGTGCCAAAGAGTTCAAAAACTACGTCCGCAGCCTTCCGCCAAGCCATTGCCGGTTTACCATGGAATTGCAAATGACGAGGAGACCAATAGGATCTCGGAAACAGGTCAAGAAATTCTTTGCACCTAGACGGCCGAGCCAAAGAAGAAAATAGATCCGGCGGTGGTGGAGAAGTTTTACAATAATCTTTTGAAACCGAAACCCCACTTGTGCCGGACTACGGCGCCAGATTTTGAAGGGATGCAAGGCGCGTGGGAGATGAAAGTAGCGTCGTGAGGCACCCGAAAACAGTTCCCATGCTCGGAGAGCAGGAAAAACCAATCATGTGCCCGCTCCAAATGTTCGACACGAGGCGCTCCTCCGTAAATGATTACGAGGCAGAGCTACAAAGAAAGGCCAATGAGATGGGGATGACTTACATTGCATACTTGAACGTCATGAGAGACAACTTGCCCAAATGCGATGCCAACCCCATACAACCATGGAAGTATGGGAAGAATCTCGTCAAGAAAGAGGAGCTCAAGACTCTACCAACAAAGATGCGAAAATTGCACAAGTGGTACCTTCATTTCTGCAAGACGAGAAAGGTAGAATGGATCACGACGCATATAAGAGATGATATTTTCTTCTGCGAAGATGATGCGATTGACTTCAACATTCAAGACTTGCATTTTCTATTCAATCAGAAGGAACTCGACAAAGCTGCCATCAGCCTTTATTGTGTGTAAGTACTATTTCTATAATTTATATCTCATCTCATTCACTTTATTAATTGCATGTATATATATATGCTCACCATATATGTATATACTATTATGCAGGAAAAATGTTATGGAATGCAGGAAAGGAGGCCCTTTTGACATTGGGTTCGTTGACCCAAATAGAGTTCATGAAGAAGTGGTAGAAACCAAACCCGGGCAAACAGAAGATTACTTGCTAACGTCTTTACTGAGACAACAAACCAAAGGAAATACTATTGCCTTACAACTTCTCATGAGTCTGCTACCTCTCTCTTGTACACATTCTATTTCAGCTTACTCGATGTTAAGTGTAGCGATGATGAGTTATGCATGCGAGGTTCCAGTTTATTCGCTAGTCATTCAAACCGACTCAGGAAAAGTCCTTGTCATGGACTCGTTACGAAAAGAAAAAGAGATATGGGCAAACTTTAGAGAGATGCTCCAAAGGTAATTTCAATCATATTATCGCACTAGATCGGCAACTTTCGTGAAAATAAGTAATTAATTACTCCTTTATCCATTTTCTTTGTCGGACAGGGTTTGGAAAAGGTTCACGGGCAGTAGTGGGTGAATGGTCAAGAACTAAAATTTGTAGACCAAAATGTAAGTAATACTAGCTAGCTTCCAATTCCATTATATCATGCTTTATTGATTATTATTTTGATTGAACTCTCTATTCTCGTAAAGTGCGCATCGTGGACACGGCAATAACTTATGTGGGTACTATGTTTGCGAATTCATTCGCAACACGATATGTCTTGACGGGCCAAGCCGCACTAGAACAACTTAGAGTAAGTAAACAAAGTCCACAACATTATTTTATTACCATCAATTGTGTTGAGTTTTATTCTTATATATATATATTGTGGCCCATTCTTCATATATATATTCAGATCGAACGGATGCGGGACCAATTCCTACCATTTGAACGCATACGAGCCATTCAAGAGGAATTGGCGGGGTTCATACTTGATGAGGTCGTCACGCCTGGCGGAGAACTCTTTAGATATCCACCAAAATGAACGATGACGATGTATGTGCCGATGACGATGTATGTGCCTATGACGATGTTTGTGTATAATAATAGTTGCTTAATTATTCATGTACTCGTATGTACCGATGACGATTTATGTGTATACCGCTCGATCGATTCCTCGCTCCCCTCCCAGAAATCGCCCAGCAGGCGGGCAGAAATCTGCGCATGGCGATTTAGGCCGTTTTCTGCCGTGCAGAAAACTTCTAAATGGCGGCTGCAACTTCTTTAACACCGGTTCGTACGAACCGGTGTTAAAGAGAACTGAGGCGGCAGCCACGTCGCCACCCTTTAACACCGGTTCGTATAAGAACCGGTGTTAAAGCCCCCCCCCTCTAACACCGAACCCTCAACAGCGGTTGGGGAACCGCTGTTAGAGGTCCCTCCCAACCGGAGTTAAAGGGGGGGCTCTGCACTAGTGTAACTACTAATGCTATCTTCCCAAATGTACGAGGTTGTGGCAGTTTCAATTTAAACTGCCAAATGTCTTATATTAAGAAATTGTGGTAGTATCTTCTTTTCTCAAATACGCATCACAATGCTCTTTTTTTGTATTATAAGCAATCACCTGCATGGCGTGGGTTTTATAGCCAAAAAATGAAAAAGTGAAAAGAATTTAAGAGCTAGACCGAAAACAAGGCAACGTATGTAAAGAAGGGAAAACATATATGGTTACCCTACATGCAAAGGATCATGCATCAGGTGGGCATGCGCGCAACGATAGTTGGCACAACGCTTTCGCATCAGCGAGCATCCAGAGCCTTGTTTCGATTAGGATCTCCTCAACCAGTGGGACGATGTCATAATAATAGAGTCGAATACGACATCGTTTTGCGATCTGCATAGCCGCCACAGGGTAAGCATAATCAAGGAGGGTGTGCCCTTTGCTAACTACTTTCACGTAGGCTATCTATAAATTTGTGATAATAATAATAATAATAGATAATTTTACAATGAAAGAATACAATGGTTTATATAGGAGAGGGGGGGGAGGAGGTGCAGTGCACCGGCCTAAACCCTAACTTGATATGAAAGTAAATATAATCTAACATCCCCCCGCAGTCTCAACCGTGGGCTTGACAACGTTGAGACTGAAACAAATCTCTGTAAATGGTGTAGTAGAAAGTCCTTTGGTAAAAATAGCTGCAAACTGGGTCGTAGAAGGCACATGAAGAACACGCACTTCTCCCAAAGCGACCTTCTGCGAACAAAATAGATGTCAATCTTGATATGCTTTGTCCGCCGATGCTGAACTAGGTTTCCAGACATATAAACAGCTGAAATGTTATCACAATATACCACTGTGGCCTGACCAAGAGGTCGATGTAACTCAACAAGTAATCGAGCCAAACTGTTTGACAGCTGTGAGCAACAACACGGTACTCAGCCTCTGCGGACGAAGCGAAACCGTGGACGCTCAAGACCAAGAAATTAAATTATTGCCAAGAAAAACACAGTATCCTGAAGTGGATCGACGAGTGTCTGGACAACCAGGCCAGTCTGCATCGGAATATGCTGTCAATGTTGTGGGTGAAGAGTGGTTGATCACTACTAGGAAAACGGCTATAAGTAATCAGCACATCAGTGGCTCACATGGTTGAAGTGCCCCACGGCTAAAACAGGCGTGGCTCACCTGTGGGCAGTGCCCTACTAATAACTAGAACAACCGTGGCGCACATGACTATAGTGCGCCACAGATGTGTGTGGGCCAGGGCCCTGTTGGCCTACGCCAAACATCGTAGCGCACTATAGTCATGTGCGCCATTTATTAGGGTCATCTGTGGCGCAGTGCGCCACGCCTAAGCGCATGCCCCTCTGCTCAAGCGGCCACAACTGTGGTGGCGCACTCCGCCTAGTGCGCCACATGGACTAGAAACATCATGGCGCACTCGGCCTAGTGCGCCACAGTTGTACTCACTGTGGCGCCTTTGGGGCCGTGTGCGCCACGGATGTGTCGATTCTTTTAGGACAGCACTTTATGTGCACATGTGTGCCCACATCCACCACCCACACTTCACTTTCCCTTCTTCTTCCTCCTTAGATCTAGTCGGGATCTTCTCCTTCCCACCTCAATTTCTCCATACATTCACCATTTTTAGCATGTAAAACTTGCTTTGGATGTTACATAAGTAATAGAGGAGGTCTCGGTCTCTCATCTATCCGCCTCTGGTCAACGCTGCACCTCTCCTTTCCATCTTTCTCGCGATCGGTCTCTCATCTCGTAAGTTGTCCATGTAAGGATGTGTTCATGTGTATATGGATGATGCATGTGCTCATATGTATGTAGATGATCGATGCTCATGATGTGACTGTGTGGAGAGGATCGATGGTCATATGTGTGTGTATATGGAGAGTATCGATGATGCTCATGCATGTGTGTATGGAGAGGATAATGATATGTTCATGTGTGTATGGATCGGTCTCTCTCTCTCTTGTGTTTGTATGTGAACAAGTTTCCATTTGTTTTGCCAAAATGTTGATTCATTTCCATTTTGGCAAGACTTTGGCATTCATAAAGGTCCTAATTTTAGGATAGGTCATGCCGAAATTTTCTATCGACCATTGCATGCATGCATTCATTATGTGGTTCTAATAGACTTCAAAATTGTACCGTGTACATCGTGCAGGCAAAAATGGTCCGCATAATGAGCGAAGGCATTGTGGCTAGATTTTTGAAATGTGCGACAGCCGACATGATCTGAAATAACAAGACAGATATAAGATGTCCGTGCGAAGATGCAAACTCAACTGGGTGATCGACCAGTTAAGGGAATCTGCGAGCACTGCTCGCCATGGTTTCATGGATGGATACACTCGTTGGATAAGCGATGGCGTAGATGATGGAGACGGTGAAGAAGGTGGCCAACATGACGATGATCATCATCACGGCGAGAACGGGCGAGATGATGAAGAGTCTCCTGGAGATGGTGAAGGTGCGGAAGCAGACCGGGATGATGATGATCTAGATGCCAGAGGAGCAGACGACGATGGAACAACGTCAGGCTGGGTGCGGGACCCTTATGTGCAAGAGCTGCTTCTCAAGCAGACGAGTAATGCCTGGGATGCCGCTAGAGAGAAAGCCAAGCTTAGGCAACTTGAGAAAGACGCGGTTACTCCATTGTATGAAGGGTGCAGGCCCGATGATACCCGTTTGAATGTAACGCTCAAGGCTATGGAGATGAAGGCAAAACACAAATTGAGCGACGCAAGATTCGACGATATGATGGCATTCTGGCACAACCGTCTCCCGGAGGGGAACACATGTCCAACTAGTATCGAGGACGCCAAGAAAATTGTCTGTCCTCTCGATCTACCGCACGTTAGATATCACGTATGCATCAACGATTGCATCATTTATCGGGGCGAGGACGCGGAGAAAACCACATGTCCGGTGTGCGGCGTGAGTCGATACAAGAAAGGGAAGAAAGCACCTCGAAAAGTGGTATGGTACTTTCCTATCACCCCTCGTCTGGCGCTATTTCGCGGACCCTAAGAGCGAAGCTCATGCGATGGCATGTGGAAAGGAAGAAGCCGGTGATGATGATGACCCGAAAGGATGAGCTCTTGGCGCACCCTTCGGATGCTAGCGATTGGAAAGCATTGGACCTCGAATTCCAGTCGGTGGAGATTCGAGGAACATCGGGCTTGGTGCGAGCACCGATGGACTCAATCTGTTCGGTGGAGCAACACGCACACACTTGGCCTGTGTTTGTATGGATGTACAACCTCCCTCCATGGTTGTGCATGAAGAAGAAGTACATACAAATGAGTATGCTAATTCAAGGGCGAAACAACTGGTACCGACATCAATCGTATCTCGGGCTGTTGAAGAGGAGCTAGCCACGTTATGGGAATCTGGAGCCAATACTTACGACGCCGCACAAGATTATTTCACTATGAGAGCGCGTTGGTCACTACGGTGCAAGACTATCCAGGTTGCGGGTATATCTCGGGCAGGTTATCCAAGGATTCTACGCATGCGTTAGGTGCATGGATAACACAAGCTATCTCCAACTAGAGAAATATCCAGGTCATCGAAACCGTGTTCATGGCGCACGGAGGTGGCTCGGCAGAATGATCCATGGAGAAAATGTGGAGACCTTTTCGATGGCAAATTAGAGACCGAGGAATCCCGGGCGTAGGAGCAGCGAAGAAGTGGAAGAGTTCTGAAAAACTGGAAAGATTGTCCTAAGCACGGAAAGAAGCGAAGAGGCAGCAACAAGACAAGCCCTGATGAAGGTATGGAAAACAAGGTCATTTTACGGAGTTGCCATCTTGGAAGTTTCTCGCACACCTCATAGCCTCGACATCATGCATATCACGAAAAACGTGTGCGAGTGGTCGCCACCATAATCAACATGCGGATAGGACGAAAGATGGTCCGAAAGCAAGGCACGACTGATATGCTTGGGTATCGGAAGGAGCTTCACGGAGGGCCTACTCCCGATGATCGTGAAGATGATGATGATCATGAGTCGGAGGCGACACAAGGTCGTCGGAAGGGTAAAAAGTTCAAGAAGAACGAATATTACGCCTCCTTCTTGCTTCACTCTAAGCCGTGGATGAGATCAAACAGTTTTCAAGTGCCTTCTAGGAGTCAAATTTCCTTACTCTGCAGGCAAGATAAGCGAGATACCTAGGCAGGCGAAGCAGAGGTTCGATGGCATGAAGTCTCACGGTGCCGTGCTAATGACGCAGGTACTTCCGGTCGCACTAAGAGGGATAATGGACGAGCACGTCCGTGAAACGTTATTTGGCCTCTGCAAGTTTTTCGACGTCATCTCTAGGAAGTCGATTGGCGTGAATCAGCTCGGAAGGCTACAGGAGGAGATCGTGGTGATACTATGTGAGCTTGAGGTCTACTTCCCACCCGCATTCTTCGACATTATGGTGCATCTGCTGGTCCATGTCGTGGAGGACATCGTACAACTGGGCCGATGTTTCTCCGCAGCATGATGGCGTTCGAAAGGATGAACGGACACATCAAAGGATACGTTCGCAATGGTCCCGTCGGATGGAAGCATAGCCAAGGGCTTTCGGCGAAGAGTGCATCTCTTTCGCACGAATTATCTAGACATCGAGAACCCAGCCGGTCTTCCGTCAGCAGACACCTTGGCAAGCTCGACGGATCCGGTCACCGAGAGGGTCGCATCTTGCATGCGAATTTGATTTCGTAGCCTTGCAGACTTTGATCGAGCAAACCTCGTCGCTTACAGATTTAGAACTGGTCGATCCTTGGGCAGAAGCACAAAAGGTTAATCGAGAAGAAGCGATGGCCGGGGCATACGGAGGGGCCGAGGAGAAATAATCAAAGAGCACAACTCATATTTCACGCGTTGGTTTAGCGACGCTCCTTGATAATCCCCGCTCGCATTCTTCCGACACGGAAAGATCATATTCACCTTGTCGCGAGGACCGATGCAAAACCTGGTGACCTATCAGCGTATGATATCAACGGCTACACATTCTACACGGAGGAAAAGGACAACAAGTGTGATTATCGAACTCAGCGTAACGTCGAATTCTACACCGATGACAACGTGAAGGAAAGATTCTGGAAGAATCGAGAAGATCTAGGAGCTCGACTCCGTGGAGAAAAGGTGCGATGTTCCGTGTCGGATGGGCAAAGAGCGTCGAAAGAAGACGGTATTTCACAACCATGGTTATACCAGCAGCCAAATCCAAGGCCGGTGCAAACGTGGCGCGAAAAATGAACCGTGGTCTGGCTACCAAAGTGGACCAATGTTTTTCATTAATTCCGACAAAACCTAGCCGTGTTGTCGTGAGGAGAGGAAAAGAAACATCATCGGAATGGATGGAGTCGCCAGAGCAAGACTTGACCAAGACGGTGATCCAAAGATTGAAGATGACGACGACTACGATGCAGCAACATACATCACAAGAAGAAAAAGGACAACCCTACCCAAAAAAGGTAGCCCGTTCGAAAGAAGAAACATTAAAGTGCTGGGGCTAAATTATTCAACCGCGACAAAGAAGGAAAAAAGATTGTAAAACGCTAGCTCAAAAAATATTGTAAACGCGTGGTCAAAAAAGATTGTAATATTCATGAACAAAGTATTATGAAATTTAGTTATACTTTAAATCATATTTTTGGGCATTTTTGGAATATTATTACTTTTGGGCATTTTTGGAATATTTAAAGTATTTTAAAATCAAAATAAAACTTCTATGGCATATATCACCACTTTTGGGAATTTTTGGAATATTTAAAAGTGTTTTAAAATCAAAACAAAAATTGGTATATTGATCATGTTTGAAAAACCTTCACAAAATGACCTATCATGTTCGAGGTTTCATGGCTTCGGTCCAAATGACCGATGTTATGTGCTGAATCACGGCATAGTTTGTGATGTTGTGCCCATATTATGCATGTGTGTGGACATTGGTATGGAGAACAATGTTGCAGGAGGAAGTTTTCCTTTTTGTCATACGGAAAAGCCCTTTCCATTTTCCGGCGCAAAAAAAGGTCGATTTGTGAAGTAACCACCAAAATGCCGTTCAATGCTACTACCCCATTTTCCTAAAATACTAGACCACCTTACATGGACTATATCCCAACCGGTTCATCTCAAACCTTTTCGTCCATCCCGGGTAAAAAGGATAAATGTCTGCCGAATCGGTAGGAAGTGGGTCCGGTTTGTACTACAAGTACATGATCTATCGCCCGTGATTTTTTGAAAAAATCATTTTTAGACTCACAATATGTGGTTTCTTCAGAGATCAAATGCAAGTTCTAACGATGCTTGTCCCCTATCTTCATTTTAAAAGGTTACATTAATTATTTTTTAAAAATAGAAAATGGTTTTGGATTATTTATTCAAATCAATACACTTCTTATGTTTAAAGTTTTTCTAAATTCCAAATTAATATTCAAAAATATAAGTTAGTTCATTTTAAAAGGTTACATTAATTATTTTTTAGAAATAGAAAATGGTTTTGGATTATTTATTCAAATCCATACACTTCTTATGTTTAAAGTTTTTCTAAATTCCAAATTGATATTAAAAAATATAAGTTAATTCATTTTTAATTGAAATGGTTCATATTTTAAATGGTTACATTAATTGTTTTTAAAACATAAAATGGTTTTGAATTATTTATTCAAATCCAAACACTTTTTATGTTTAAAGTTTTTCTAAATTCCAAATTAATATGCAAAAATATAAGTTAATTAATTTTAAATGGTTACATTAATTATTTTTTAAAAATATAAATTGGTTTTGGATTATTTATTCAAATCCATACACTTCTTATGTTTAAAGTTTTCTAAATTCCAAATTAATATTTAAAAAATATAAGTTATTTCATTATTAATTTTAAATGGTTCGTAGTTTAAATGGTTACATTAATTATTTTTCAAAACAGAAAATGGTTTGAATTAGTTATTCAAATCCAAACACTTTTTATGTTTAAAGTTTTCTCTAAATTCAAAGTAATTATCATTTAAAAAACATTACAAATTTAAACCCCAAAATAAAAAATAAGGCGGAACAGAGAGAAAATAATCGGAAAAATTTGAAAAGCAGAATACGTCCGGTTGGAGCCACCAACCGACGAAGAGCCTCGAAAAGCGCCCGCCTTCATTTCTTGAAAATTGGACTATAGGTCCCGGTTGGTGGCTCCAACCGGGACGTATGCACCTTTAGTCCCGGTTGGAGCCACGAACCGGGACTAAAGGCCCTTTAGTTATAACAGCGCGTGCCTCCTCTTCTTCTTCCCGTCCCCGCTCACTTCTCTGCCTAAGTGGATTTATACACACGTGCGCTCGACCCCCCCTCTCTCATCCCCATCTCTCCATCTCTCAGCCCAATCGAGCACGATCTGCCGCCGCCGCTCTCGATCCGCCGCCGCCGCGTCTGAGGAGGAGGAGGGCTCCCCGCGTCTCAGGAGGAGGCCCGCGTCTCAGGAGGAGGCCCGTGTCCGAGGAGGGGCAGCCGCCGCGTCTCAGGAGGTGGAGGCCGCCGTCGTCGCACTCCGTCGTCGCACTCCGTCGTCGCACTCCGTCGTTCGCCCGTCGTCGTCCGCCCGTCAGAGGTGAGCGTCGCCTCTCCCCTCTCTCCCTCTCTCCCTCTCTCCCTCTCTCCCTCTCTCTCCCCTCTCTCTGCAGGCCATGGTTAGGGTTCAGTAGGTCTCGCTCCATGTCCTGCTCTCTTGATTCAATCCTATCTCCTTTAGTTGGCCATGATAATGTCATATTTGGCCTTAGGTTTATCCTCTGCGCCTTTCTAGATGTGTGTTGTTCCCAAATTTGAGATAAAACTCTAGAATTTTACTGAAGAAGATGCTGACTGTGAGCTAATTAGACCAAGACTTAGGCAGATTACTTTAGGAGTCATTTTCCTTGATTTTATTTGATAGAAATATTAATGTGTGGGTACATGGGTAGGAGTTCTCTAATTTGGGAAAATTGCTCTAACTCTTTAGTTCAACATTTCACTGCTACATTTTGCCTAGCTACCGCTCACATTGAATTATTCACATGGCAAAAGAAAATCTAAACTATAAAGGTTATCAGTAAAAACTAGCAAATGGCCATATGGGTTATCTTGAAAAATTGAGAATTGAAGATAAGGTTTGTCATATTTGTCATGTAAGTTTTCAAGATGGTGCTTTAAACAATGACATCTTGTACACATTTTGAGAAATAGGACCTCAAAGTTTGTACCATCCTCGTTAGTTTAGAAATTACATAATGCATCTACATCAAATTTAACAACTGGTTTTACATTGTTAAATTTAACAACTTAATTCTGGACATCAACACGCACCACATACAGAGATTTAACTTGTCAGTTTTACACTGCCCTCAAGAGGAATAACAACATTTTCACCTTAGTCTAGATGTAAGCTGGTGGTACTGTACCAAAGTTTCTGTACCAGGCATACACTCCGTAGAGACGGCTTCATGTTCAGTAGCAGGCCTATCTTCCATCCCAGGCCTTCACACTTCTCGTGAGGCCATAGCTGTAGTACAAGGAGTGGGCCGCTTGGCTAAACAATTTGATTTTCTTTTTTTTTGCAAGGGAGATCTATTACTGTACCTAAGGTTCTGTTGGGCAGTGGTACTCAAGCACCTCCATCTATCCTTTTTTTGTCAGTGCCACTTCTCTTTTTCTGATGAAATAAATTTAACAATTCATAGAACATTGGTTACTTACCTGATTTGAAGGCACTCGCCTGTTTATGTTCTGAACTTAATTTCCTTGGTTTATGAAACTGCTGAAAATTTTATATATGAATGGCAGCACAGTTTAGGCACTAATGTTGTTTGAGTACCTTTTGGTTGATGGTAACTTCTTTCTTTGGACTTAAAAATCTATTAGCAAGTTCTGAGAAATATCTGCTTTACATTTTGCATTCGCTGAGTGGCCAAGGAATAGATAGATGGATCTAGGGATGGAATGCCAAATTTAAGGACCTTTTGCTTTTATGTTTCCTTTTATTCATAATCTACAGTCATTGCCCAACAAGTGTGCCTTTTAGTGTTCTGTAATAATATATTCCTAAAAACATTCGAACATAGTGCCATTTTATTCTGTGAAGTTTGGTAGCGAGAGGTGTTATACGTGGTTTGGTCCTTATGGAAAACCAGGAATGGAACTTGTTCTTTTGAATGCGTGTTCTTGTATGAAATGATTCCCGATTTTTGCGGAATGTTGATTAACTTCCGTTTGGCGAAATCGGGCACTCTAGTTTAAGAAAATTAGCAAAGGTCATGCCGGATTTTTCCGTGCATTTAACCAATTATTTGTTTTTATTAGTGCAAAGATGTGTGACAACGGCGAGGCTGGATGTTCTAAGCGCATCGGTTGAAGGAGAAGTCGGACCTCCAAATAAACAATTGACATTACGGAGGCGTCTAGAAGACGATGAAGAATACCATCCTTCGGAGCGAGGATGATGAGATGGAAGACGGAGGAAGAAGCCAAAGGAATGGCGATGAAACCAGCGATGGCGGCGAGGGCACGAGGGAGTGGTAGCAACCTCCTAAGAAGAAGAAGCCGAAGGACCGGCGCCAACACGGTCGGCACGGTCAGGAGGAAATTACCAAGTGAGCCCATCGGGGTTCCTTTGGAGCCCGCCCTTGTCGTCAAAGTGCGGTGGGAAAGTGGCGGCGATCACCGGACAACCATCTCGATCAACACCAAGAATCTCCGGCATAAAGATAATGGCTACTTGCACTCCTCTTCGAGAAGCCACGCCGGATACAAGTTCCCGCTAAGTATCGAACACAAATTATCATGGGAACGAAGTAAACAAATCAGCCCTCACAAAGATGAGCACCGCCACCGGAGAGAGCCGGATAAAGAAGAAGATCTATAAAGAAGGCAAAAGTCTCGAGGAGATCCAGAAGATTGACCCGAGATCACCGAAGATCAGTTAGGAGTTCAAGGAGAGGTGTGAATCGAAGAGCCACGGCCAATAGTAATCGGGAAAGGTCTGCAGGCAATGAATATAGGTCATCACCATCTCGGATCTGGTGGATCTGAGAACGCGAGGCCAAATGGAATAAGGAGGACGAAGAGTATAGATCCGGGATAACCCGGTGGGATAACCCTTTTACAGGCGATGAACCGGGCCAAGAAAATAGAGCGATTCTGAAGAAGCGTGTCGGCTGGCCGTCTGGCCGGCCTCGGGGGTAAGAATTGGGTGGATCATTTTGGTCCACCACCGAGGACGCATGTGGCGCCGTCGGGAAGGAGCGAGGAGGAAAACAGAGAGGTTCAAGAACTTAAGGCACAAGTGGCGCGGATCCCGCAGATCGTCCAAGACAACCTGGCAATCACCCTTACGTCCTTCCTGCCTAGCTTGGTGGAGTCAATAGCAAACTGGAGTGCGGTTGGTCGAGTAGGGCCGTGCCCGATTCCAAGCATGGTCAGCAGCCACTCGAACAACGCGGCGCCGACGAATCAGGCGAACTACGTGTTCGTGACACCGCCCTCTAGCACCGCGGCGCCGCAAGTGTTGGTGACTCCCCCTTCCATCACCGCGGCGCCGGAGTACATGTTGGTGCCCCCCTGCCATCGTCGCGGCGGCACCGGAGCTCCAAGCACCCATCGGTAGGGAGAATACACCGGCGGCCAGCACCGCGCCATCAAGCAGCCCTTCCGTCTCTTGCACGCCCGTCGCCCGTGCGCGGTGTCGACATTAGCCGATCTCGGCGCCATCACGGTAAACAAATTGCTTGAATTACCGCCTTTCATGCCATCTATATATTACTCTTGTGGCATCTCGCTCGACGACGCCGTACATGTTTTCCAGACGGATGTTCCTTGCACTCTCTTATGCTACGTGAACAACGGTGAGGATGTTGCCAAGGGTACCATCGTTCAACCCTTGCAGCGACGTTCCACTCAAAGCCGCTGCGGATAGCGTGCACAGGGTTAAAATTAGTCAGGTGCTAAGGGGCTGCGACGACCTGGAACCTCCCATTCAACCCCCAGGAGCGGATGAAGAAGAGCCGTTTGTCCTCAGAAGTTGCTTCGGCTTGTTCTTGCTATGGCCAAAGAGCATGATCCGTTTGGGTACGGAGGGGCCATCACGCCACAGAACAAGCACCGCACGTCGTGCCGACAAGCGGTGGCAACCCCTACGCCCTCGCCGTCACCTCCACGCGGTG
The DNA here is from genome assembly GCA_030063025.1 of Avena longiglumis. Classification (NCBI taxonomy): domain Eukaryota; kingdom Viridiplantae; phylum Streptophyta; class Magnoliopsida; order Poales; family Poaceae; genus Avena; species Avena longiglumis. Next base: position 530,548,405 of record CP125976.1, read on the forward strand.
GGTCGGATGATCATGTTGATGATATGCACATGGAGCAGGATCCGGCCGAGGACTTCGAAGACTGGAATGATCACTTCTTCACTCGGTTTGGCAACGAAGAAGACCTAGCTGGTGGCCCCGAGAAAGCCACTATCACCAAGCGTCTGTTTGGTTCTCGAGACGCCTCCAGCTTGCGCCTTTACCGAGCCAGCTGATACAACCAATCGGCCCTTTATTCTAAGCCCTGACACACTACATAGGGTGGCTGGTGCTCAGAATGTGGTGCCTGCCTGCTCTCCAAAAGTAAAAATGGGCAGGAAAAGAAAATCTAGTAGCTCGAGCCAGCCGGTGGCGTCAACTGCGAATCCGATCAGGTTTCGGGATGGGCCACCAAGACCCGAGGGTATTATGTGGAGGATTCATGTGGCGGGTGAGCCCATGCTACCTAAGAATTTGCGGAGGCTCGCCAGTTCAGAACTGCAGAGTGTGCATGATGGCGTGCTAACGATAGAGAGACGCCTTCTGGCGGAGAAAGATCCCTCTCACCTGGTATTCGTGGTCAAGGTGCCACCAGGCTTGGGCGTCGACCTTCCTTGCGGATCTGTTCTTCTTGCGGTTCGAGGACATCTTCAATATGTTCCACCTATACCGCTGCACTATACCATGGTCCGTCTCTTTTCTCTCACCTGGCCATGCAGATCATTAGAGAGAACACCGGGCATCGCTATAGTGGACCCCTACTACATGCGTGTGGTGCTTGGGTTCCCCACGAGCGACGTGTCGTGGCCTCGTACCTAAAAAAGAATCCTCGTGGCGAACAAGACAAAGGAATACATTCTTGTGCCTTACTTTCCCGAGTAAGTCGTTATTCATCGCCAAATCGATTGGCTTTATTAGATCATCATCATTCTTTTTCAACACATTCCATTTGAATTTTTTGCAGAGATGAACACTGCGCTCATCTCCTTATCGCTGAAGCATTCCCACGCATTTATTTCGACTGGGGAGTCTAGAAAAGAAGAAAAACTACGACAAGATCAAGGAAGTTACGGATGATGCTCTCATCGGCTTTGCCTCGACGGAAGGCACCAGCTTCGTGCGTAAGAAGGTCAAGTTCGGCAGGCACGTCTTCAACCACGTAACAGAGTTCCCCTGCGTGAAGCAACCGGAAAACAGTAAGAAGGAAGCCTACTACGCACTCCATCACATGAGGGCGTTGTTGGGAATATGCCCTAGAGGCAATCATGTATGATGAGATTTCCCATTGTATTCATAAAGTTATTAAGTAGTCCTTGTATAAACATCTGATGTGTATCATTGAATATGTGATTCAGTTGTGGAACTATGCATTCATGTTGTTTGTACTAAATATCCTTGGTCATTGAGGTTGTCTTTGGACACAACTTAGACCAATGTGAAAGTTGGCTTGATGACTCGGTTCCACTTGTCATGGGCATAGAGATGCTATTCCAACTTACACGAGACTAGGCTAAAGAGTTTAGCGAGTCGGATTGACCCATATTGAGGTACAACGAACTAAGCTGTCATTTGTATATCTCAATCAATGTAATCCTTAGACCGAGGTTGTTGCATAGTCCGAGTTGAGGACCACCGACTTAGGTTCATCAAACGCCGCTGATCCGTGGCTGGCGGTTATAAAGGCGGGTTGGTCGAATTGAGAATCAAGCGTGATGTGAATAACCAAGATGGGATTTTGCCCCTCCACTCGGAGAGATATTCTCTGGGCCCTCTCATGAGATATGATTCGGAAAGCATGGCCATGCACGACTCGGTTAAGTGTTAACCGAGGCGATCGGCTAAGAGTTAGTCGGGTGAATCACTTATCTCGGATCGAGAAGAGAGTTAGACTATTTAAGGGATGACATATATTCGCCTATAGTCTGACAAGGTATATCGTGAGGCAAAAAGGACCCAGACGTAAGTCGCATTGAAAAGGCAAGTCGTCATGACTCTTTGGTACTTGGGAATCGGTACGTTCTGCTAGGAGCCGATGCCGACTGATCGATTGAGAGTTGGACTCTAATCGTGTCCAAGTAACCATGAGCCTGCGGGGTCACACACTTAAGAGCGGGAGCATGTTCGGATTGGATCTGAACATATAATCTGGTTGGGTTGGACCTAAACCAGATTAGGACTTAGTTAGTGAGTTGGACTCACGGTGACTAGTTTTATATGGGCTTTAGTGAATGGGTCATGGCGAAGCCCACGTTCACTCCTATATATAGTGGAGCAGTAACCTAGAAAGGTTAATCGTTGTTCGGTTAGGTTATTCCATGTGTTGGAAACCCTAGCTCCACGCAGTCCGGCCATGCGAACCTAGCAGTTCGCCGCCGGTGCTCCTCCTTATGCGATGTGGATACCCGAGAGTGTCTGATCGACACCGTGACGATCGGATCGTGAGGATCGCACCGCATCAACCGACACGCTTCATGAATCCGCAACCGCGTCTAGTGGTAAACCTCGTGGCCTTCTACCTCGGCTAGGTCTTGGGATCACCACGTTAGAGGAAAAGTTTTTGTTTTATCTCTGTGGCCCAACAGCGTTCCTACTTGACCAGCAGAATTCTCTGCCGCCAGATCATCTCAAGCTGGGCGAAGCAAAGGCCAAGATCAATGATTCGGATATTAGACAAGAGATGTATCGCATCCGCAGCAGCTTTAGGGCAATCATCTTCGTGATGTCATGACTTCGGGAGGATCTTCTACGAGGAAATATCCCGAATAACCGTGACATAGAAGATCGCCTAGAGATGCAGGGTGACTATAGGAAGTTCATGACGAGGCGTCCTCCCGTTCCCTAAGCCGAGCCAGAAGGCTTGATGTTGGCCTAGTTGTAGTTGCAAACTATAGATGACCTTTGTGTGTGTGTGGACGACAAGTGTACTTATCTTATTAGGTTTATGAATCACCGCTTACTTATTTTGCTTATTATTATTATATATCAATCAATGATTGGTTTTTTGCTTACTCTTTGGTTTTTGCTTACTCTTTGGTTCTGACGACAAGTGTGAGTTATTTTTGTCTTTTCGAGAATATGCCGATGATTGAAATGTCGTGGCACAATATATATGTGAATGTGCTATGACGGGATTGTTAGCCTTGTGATATGCACAAGTCCAGGAATTGTGCATCCTACTTGGCTAACAGTCCCGTCATAAGCATATTCTTGTGTCCAACGACCTAGCTAGTTATATATGAGGCATTCTTTTCGAGTTATTTTTGTCTTTTTCGAGAATATGCCGATGATTGAAATGTCGTGGCACAATATATATGTGAATGTGCTATGACGGGATTGTTAGCCTTGTGATATGCACAAGTCTGAATTGTGCATCCTACTTGGCTAATAGTCCGTCATAAGCAATTCCGTGTCCAACGACCTACCTAGTTATATATGAGGCATGCTTTCGAGTTATTTTGTCTTTTCGAGAATATGCCGATGATTGAAATGTCGTGGCACAATATATGTGAATGTGCTATGACGGGATTGTTAGCCTTGTGATATGCACAAGTCCGGGGTGTGCATCCTACTTGGCTAACGGTCCGTCATAAAATTCTGTGTCCAACGACCTAGCTAGTTATATATGAGGCATGCTTTTGAGTTATTTTGTCTTTTTCGAGAATATGCCGATGATTGAAATGTCGTGGCACAATATATGTGAATGTGCTATGACGGGATTAGCCTTGTGATATGCACAAGTCCGTGAATTGTGCATCCTACTTGGCTAACAGTCCGTCATAAGCATATATTCTGTGTCCAACGACCTAGCTAGTTATATATGAGGCATTCTTTTGAGTTATTTTTGTCTTTTCGAGAATATGCCATTGATTGAAATGTCGTGGCACAATATATATGAATGTGCTATGACGGGATTGTTAGTTGTGATATGCACAAGTCCGTGAATTGTGCATCCTACTTGGCTAACAGTCCGTCATAAGCATATTCCTGTGTCCAACGACCTAGCTAGTTATATATGAGGCATGCTTTTTGAGTTTGCTCTTTTTGATTTAAGAGTACTTTCTATAAGTGTATCTTCATATGCGACTTTAATTATACATGTTTTTCAATCACCGGTTAGTTATTATTGTCAACTTGTAGATGACGTGGTACGTCGTACAAGGGACGGTTCGAGTCTACGATGATTGGGAAGACTGGGAGACAGTGCACCGTTTCAGCGGCAATAGCTACAAAGGTACAACACTATGGCGGCGGAAGATAGATACACGCGCGCTTATCTAGCGGAGTTAGGACAAGGAACCGGATGAAGACCTACACCTTCGTCATGGCGGTGATCATGCTTATCTTCTTTGGTTATTTATCCCGCGTTTGTGTCTAGCTAGCTAGTTTAGATGTCTAAGCGAGCTTAGAGCTCTAACTTGATCGACACATGTATTCGCATGTCACCAACTACTACTTTGTAACATGATCAAAACAATGTAACTTGGACTATGTATTCATGTATGAGACTTATCTATATGTATTTGTTTCAATCTTGTTTTTCATATTGAGTATTTATATATATAATTGTATATCTTGTATCTATGTGTGTATATCTTTGTAATATTGTATATAATATGTATTGCATATAATCTGGCTTGGAAATTAAAAAAAACAAAAATACATCATGCGCACATGGTCTACCTTCGTGGCGCACTACACCTAAAGCGCACCATGGATGTTTAGTGGCGCACTAGGTAGTGCGCCACAAGATCAGGTAGCGCACCACGCCAAACTTCGCGGGCGCACTAGGAGGTGCGCTCACGCCTATCTCTACAACCGTGGGCACACTAGCGCACGGGTCTGAGAGATAGTCAGAGGCCCGTGGCGCCTCTGGTGCGCCACGGATGGGCCTTTTAGGTGCGCCACAGACGACCATTTTCCTAGTAGTTTTAATGCGGGACTCTTGGTAGTGCGCCACGGATGATATGCAAACTATGATCTAATGTACCTTTGAGATATCTAAGTATGTGTTTGACATGGTTAAAATGCGGGACTCTTGGATCATGCATATAAAGACAAGCTTGCTGGACAGCATATGATATTTCTGAACGTATAATGGTGAGATACTGAAGGGATCCAGTTAAGCTACGGTATAGAGTCGGAACAGGAAAAATATCACCATCCGAGGAAAACTTAGAAGAAGTATCGACAGGTGTACGAGATGGTTGACAATCTAACATTCCAGCCCTAGTTAGGAGATCAACAGAGTACTGACGTTGAGAGAGAAAAAGACCAGAAGAATCATGAGTGACAACTATACCTAAGAAGTGATGAAGGGAACCTAGATCAGTCATAGAGAATTCAGTTTGTAGGAGAGAAATAATATGAGTGAGAAAAGTTGTGGAGGAAGCAGTGAGAACTATATCATCAACATAAAGTAGGAGATATGCAACCTGGGTGTTAGAGTGGTAAACAAAAAGAGAGTAGTTAGAACGAGAGGGAATGAATCCTATAGTTTGAATAAAGGTAGAAAAACGTTGAAACCAGGCTCGGGGTGCTTGTTTGAGGCCATAGAGAGATTTTTGGAGAAGGCAAACGTGATCAGGAAAAGAAGAATCTTCGAAACCGGAAGGTTGTTGAGAATAGACGAATTCGTTTAAGGAACCATGGAGGAAAGCATTTTTTACATCGAGTTGATGAATGGGCCAGGAAGAGGAAACAGCAAGACTAAGAATGGTTCGGATGGTGCTACACTACTAGGAAAACGGCTATAGGTAATCAGCACATCCGTGGCTCACATGGTTGAAGTGCCCCACGGCTAAAACAGGCGTGGCTCACCTGTGGGCAGTGCCCTACTAGTAACTAGAACAACCGTGGCGCATGACCCTAGCGCCACAGATATGTGGGCGGGGCCTTGTTGGCCACACGCCAAACTTCATAGCGCACCATGCACACGTGCGCCACGGTTGTTAGGGTCATCTGGCGCGCGTGTGCATGATGCGCCACGACCGGCGCATGCCCACCTCGCTCTCAGACCGCCACTAACCGTGGCACTCCATGAAGGCGCCACAGGGGCAGAGCATCATGGCGCACTGCATAGTGCGCCACAGAAGTTTATACTCCTGTGGCGCACTTGCCGTGTGCGCCACGGATGTCGATTTTTAAGACAGCACTTTATGTGCACATGTGTGACCACATCCACCACCCCACACTTCACTTTGCCCTTCTTCTTCCTCCTTAGATCTAGTCGGGATCTTCTCCTTCCCACCTCAATTTCTCCACACATTCACCATTTTTAGCATGTAAAACTTGCTTTGGATGTTACATAAGTAATAGAGGAGGTCTCCGGTCTCTCATCTATCCGTCTCCGACGTCGGCAGCACCTCTCCTTTCCATCTTTCTCGATCGGTCTCTCATCTCGTAAGTTGTCCATGTAAGGATGTGTTCATGTGTATATGGATGATGCATGTGCTCATATGTATGTAGATGACCGATGCTCATGTCATGATGTGTGTATGTGTGGAGAGCTAGGATCGATGGTCATATGTGTGTGTATATGGAGAGTATCGATGATGCTCATGCATGTGTGTATGGAGAGGATAATGATATGTTCATGTGTGTATGGATCGGTCTCTCTCTCTTGTGTTTGTATGTGAACAAGTTGCCATTGTTTTGCCAAAATGTTGATTCATTTCCATTTGGCAAGACTTTAACATTTCATAAAGGTCCTAATTTTAGGATAGGTCATGCCGAAATTTTCTATCGACCATTGCATGCATGCATTCATTATGTGGTTCTAATAGACTTCAAAATTGTACCGTGTACATCGTGCAAAAATGGTCCGCATAATGAGAGGCATTGTGGCTAGATTTTGAAATGTGCGACGGCCAACATGATACGAAATAACAAGACAGATATAAGATGTCCGTGCGTAAGATGCAAACTCAATCGGGTGATCGACCCAGTTCGGGAATCTGCAGCGCACTGCTCCGCCATGGTTTCATGGATGGATACACTCGTTGGATAAGCAATGGCGTAGATGATGGAGCGGTGATCATCATCACGGCGAACGGGCGAGATGATGAAGAGGCTCACGGAGATGGTGAAGGTGCAGCGGGGCGGGATGATGATGATCTAGATGGCGGAGGAGCGGACGATGGAACAACGCCGTGAGTGGGTCGGACCCTTATGTGCAAGAGCTGCTTCTCAAGCGGCATTTAGTAACGCCAGGGCTGCCGCTAGAGAAAGCCAAGCTTGTGCAACTTGAGAAAGACGCGGTTACTCCATTGTATGAAGGATGCAGGCGATGATACCGGTTGAATGTAACGCTCAAGGCTATGGAGATGAAGGCAAAGCACAAATTGAGCGACGCAAGCTTGACGATATGATGGCATTCGCACGATCGTCTCCGGGAGAACACATGTCCAACTAGTATCGAGGATGCCAAGAAAATCGTCATCCTCGATCTACCCACGTTAGATATCACGTATGCATCAACGATTGCATCATTTATCGGGCGAGGGCGGAGAAAACCACATGTCCGTGTGCGGTGAGTCGATACAAGAAAGGGAAGAAAGCACCTCGAAAAGTGGTATGGTACTTTCCTATCACCCTCGTGCGGCGCTATTTCGCGGACCCTAAGGAAGCGAAGCTCATGCGATGGCATGCGGAAAGGAAGAAGCCGAGATGATGATGACCGAAAGGATGAGCTGGCGACGACCTTGATTCTAGCGATGAAAGCATTGGACCTCGAATTCCCGAATCGGTGGAGATTCGAGAACATCGGGCTTGGTGCGAGCACCGATGGACTCAATCCGTTCGGTAGCGAGCAGCACGCACAAAGACTTGGCCTGTGTTTGTATGGATGTACACCCTCCCTCCATGGTTGTGCATGAAGAAGAAGTACATACAAATGAGTATGCTAATTCAAGGGAAAAAATAACCTGGTAACGACATCAATCTGTATCTCGGGCTGTTGAAAGAGGAGCTAGCCACGTTATGGGAATCTGGAGCCAATACTTACGACGTCGCACAAGATTATTTCACTATGAGAGCCGCGTTGGTCACTACGGTGCAAGACTATCCAGTTGCGGGTATATCTCGGGCAGGTTATCCAAGGATTCCACGCATGCGTTAGGTGCATGGATAACACAAGCTATCTCCAACTAGATAAAGATCCAGGGTCTTCAAAAACCGTGTTCATGGCGCACCAGAGGTGGCTCGGCAAGAATGATCCATGGAGAAAACGAGGAGAGCTGTTCGATGGCAAATCGAGACCGAGGAATCCCAGGCGTAGGAGCAGCGAAGAAGTGGAAGAGTTGCTGAAAATCGAAAGATTGTCCTAAGCACGGAAAGAAGCGAAAGAGGCAACAAGACAAGCGGATGAAGGTATGGAAAACAAGGTCATTTTCGGGAGTTGCCATCTTGGAAGTTTCTCCGCGCCTCATAGCCTCGACATCATGCATATCACGAAAACGTGCGAGTCGTCGCCACCATAATCAACATGCCGGATAGGACGAAAGATGGTCCGAAAGCAAGGCACGACCTGATATGCTTGGGTATCCGGAAGGAGCTTCACGGAGGACCTACCTCGATGATCGTGAAGATGACGATGATCATGAGTCGGAGGCGACACAAGGTCGTCGGAAGGGTAAAAGTTCAAGAAGAACGAATATTACTGCCTCCTTCTTGCTTCACTCTAAGCCAGATGAGATCAAACAGTTTTCAAGTGCCTTCTAGGAGTCAAATTTCCTTACGCCACGCGGGCAAGATAAGCAGATACCTAGACGAGGCAGTGACAGAGGTTCGATGGCATGGAGTCTCACGGCTGTGCCGTGCTAATGACGCAGGGACTTCCGGTCGCACTAAGAGGGATAATGGACGAGCACGTCCGTGAAACGTTATTTGGCCTATGCAAGTTTTTCGACGTCATCTCTAGGAAGTCGATTGGCTTGAATCAGCTCGGAAGGCTACGGGAGGAGATCGTGGTGATACTATGTGAGCTTGAGGTCTACTTCCCACCGCATTCTTCGACATTATGGTGCATCGCTGGTCCATGTCGTGGAGGACATCGTACAACTCGGGCCGATGTTTCTCCGCAGCATGATGGCGTTCGAAAGGATGAACGGACACATCAAAGGATACGTTCGCATGTGTCCCGTCCGGATGGAAGCATAGCCAAGGGCTTTACGGCGAAGAGTGCATCTCTTCGCACGAATTATCTGACATCGAGAACCTCGGTCTTCCGTCAATGTACACCTTGGCAAGCTCGACGGATCTGGTCACCGAGAGGGTCGCCGACATCGCATGCAGACTTGATTTTCGACGCCAGACTTTGATCGAGCAAACCTCGTCGCGCTACAACATTTAGAACTGGTCGATCCTTGGGTACGAAGCACAAAGGTTAATCGAGAAGAAGTACAGTGACCGGGGCATACAGAGGACACAGGGAGAAATAATCAAAGAGCACAACTCAGATTTCACGCGTTGGTTTAGGCGGGCGCTCCTTGATAATCCCAGCCGCATTCTTACGACACGGAAAAGATCATATTCACCTTGTCGCGAGGACCGATGCAAAACCTGGTGACCTATCAGCGTATGATATCAACGGCTACACATTCTACACGGAGGAAAAGGACAACAAGTGTGATTATCGAACTTCGCGTAGCGTCGAATTCTACACCGATGACAACGTGAAGGAAAGATTCTATGGAAGGATCGAGGAGATCCGGGAGCTCGACTCATGGAGAAAAGGTGCCGATGTTCCGTGTCGGATGGGCAAAGAACGCCGAAGAGAAGACCGGTATTTCACAACCATGGTTATACCCGGCAGCCAAATCCAAGGCGGTGCAAGCGTGGCCGAAAATGAACACCGTGCGGCTACCAAAGTGGACCAATGTTTTTCATTCTTACCGACAAAGCCTAGCCGTGTTGTCGTGAGGAGAGGAAAAGAACATCATCGGAATGGATGGAGTCGCCAATGAGCAAGACTTGACCCGATGCGGCGATCCAAAGATTGAAGATGACGATGACTACGATGCGACAACATACATCACAAGAAGAAAAGGACAACCCTACCCAAAAAGGTAGCCCGTTCGAAAGAAGAAACATTAAAGTGCCGGGGCTAAATTATTCAACCGCGACAAAGAAGGGAAAAAAGATTGTAAAACGCTAGCTCAAAAAATATTGTAAACGCGTGGTCGAAAAAGATTGTAATATTCATGGACAAATTATTATGAAATTTAGTTATACTTTGAATCATATTTGTAACACTTTTATGACATATATCAGTACTTTTTGCATTTTTGGAATATTTAAAAGTATTTTAAAAACAAAACAAAACTTGTATGGCATAAATCACCACTTTTGACATTTTTTGGTACATTTAAAAGTATTTTTAAAATAAAAATAAAAAAGTGGAGCACCAGGATTCGAACCTGGGTGCTCATAGTTTACAATAGAGCTAATAAGGGGCAGAACCAGTGGGCTATGACAGTACTAGTGCTAACAGAAGGGATGGCCGCCCTCTTATCTGGTAGTCCAACCCACACACGCGTAGCGCACCCTGGCCAAGTGCGCTACGGTTATCCGTAGCGCACTTGGCCAGGGTGCGCTACGCGTGTGTGGGTTGGACTAGTCAACTGCGCCGCTCGATCTGCATCTCACAGACACCACACGCACGGCTGCATCTCACAGACACCACCACCGCCACCACCGGCATCTGCGCTGCTGCTGGTGGAGGAGCAGGCCCGTGCCAGGAGGAGGTCGCGATCCAGAGGAGGAGGTCGCGATCGCCACTTGCAAGAGGAGGTCGCGCTCGTTCGTGGAGGAGGAGGTCGCAGCCAAGGCTGTGGAGGAGGAGGCAGCCCATGCCCAGGAGGAGGTCGCAGATCAGGAGGAGGAGGTCGATCGCCACGCCAAGAGGAGGGGTCGCGCTTCGTGTGGAGGAGGAGGTCGCAGTCGCCGCGCAGTCCGTGAAGGAGAAGGCCCTCATCGTCCGCGTGCTCGTCGTCGTCCTTGTCTCGGAGGTGAGAATCACCCTCTCCCCGCTCCCCCTCTCTCCCCTCTCGTTGCATCCATTCACTTAGGGATTGAGTAGGATTGAGTAAGGGTTCAAAGTTAGGGTTCTTAGGATTACGAGTAGGAAATGTTCAGATTTTCTGAAAAATTTTGTCTTGTTGGTTTAAACTAAGCCTATTGCAATCATTTTTGACACACAGAACATGGTGGCTTGCATTGGAGTTGATTCCCTGTTTAATACTATGTGTTAATTCGTGAAGTCATAGTTATTTTGGGAGGGATATTATGATATGGAAGAAACTGAAATAACACACAATCATCAATTAAAAGTACAGTTTGACATTGTCATATTGAATGTCATTCTAAACAATCTGAAGTTTCATGAAGTTCTTGCTAAGTATGAAGTTTACTAAAGTTGAAATGCCTTAATGTCAAGATTTACTTTAGTGGACAAGTACTAAAAGAGGTGTAGGAGCAAGCGTGTGTAACCTGATCACTCTAGTTTCTCTTTGAATAGTTTCCAGGTCTGTGAATACAGTGACAGGTTGCCTACTAAGAAGATGTCTGAAAGCACATCTAACAAGAGTGTTGTTTTTCTTATTGTTCTTAGTACTGAATATTGTTCACTCAACAATATTCACTAATTACTCTAAGCAATTACTCCATCGTTCATCGCTCTTGACATGAGTAATGTTCCTGAATGTTCATGGTAGATAAGCTTTCTTGTTTGATGATTTACTTTTCTAGAATAATTCAAGGGCTTTCTTATTTGAGGATTTTCTTTACTACTCGATTAAAATAATTCAATTTTATTTTCAATTTCCACTCAAATGGAGAAGTATATAAGGAATGCTACTGGTCAATATTCATTTAATCATTCTGCATTAGTCGAGTATATTGTGTGATTTTAATCGAGTTAGTTCTAGAGCATAACAAGGAGAAGGTCAAAGCTTGAACTCTCGTCATATTATCTTTGATTGAAATAGTATAGCATGTCTCCCACGATAGAATAGGACGGTGCATGCTCATATTTGTTATATATTTTAGCTTGGTGAGAATATACTCCATGCAAAACTGGTCTTGTTGGGAGTATTATGCCTCTCTGAGTGATTTTTCAAATATTAACAACATGCAACCATAGCCTATTCACTCCCAAGAAAATTGAAGGTACTCCACACACACAAAAGCAATCGGCAATCTGGGTTTCAGCAAGTTACATTGTTGAAAAGTGAATATGCACTAGAGTAGTGGTGCTACTTCTACGAAATAAAGGTCAAGTTAACTAATTTTTTTCTCTTGAACAACAGCCTTTTTTTTATTGCTATATACTATTGTGCAAAGCTGTCCATGCATATATATGCTTCTTGGGGTTACATCGAGTGGTCGGAGCTAAGGATCACTGGACCATGCTCCAAACTCCTCTCTCAGGTGGGAACAGTTTTGTCTTTGCATTTTACCTTTGTTTATGCTTGCTGAAACTGAAACTAAGTCCAAACTGAAAGCGCTAAGTCCAAACCTAAAACACAAGCTGCTAAGTCCAAACCTGAAACCTGGCCATTTATGCTTGATGTACTGTGTGTGTTGGCCATTTATTCTAGTTGCTCCATTTTTCCCAAATGATTTATTGTGTGCTGGTTGTGATTATGCTGGCTATCTTGCCATTTATGTTGGTTGTCTTGGCTATGATGGCCATTTGTGTGCTAGCTATCTGGCCATATATATGCAGGTTCTTGTATGAAACGAGTCCCGATTTTGCCGGAATGTTGATTAACTTCCGTTTGGCGAAATCGGGCACTCTAGTTTAAGAAAATTAGCAAAGGTCATGCCGGATTTTTCCGTGCATTTAACCAATTATTTGTTTTATTAGTGCAAAGATGTGTGATAACGACGAGGTGGATGTTCTAAGCGCATCAGCTTGAAGGAGAACTCAGACCTCGAATAAACAATTGACATTCGAGGCGGCCCAGTCTAGAAGACGATGAAGAATACCATCCGGAGAGCGAGGATGATGAGATGGAAGACGGAGGAAGAAGCGAAGGAACGGACGATGAAACCACGATGGCGGCGAGGGCACGTGAGTGGTAGCAACCCTCCTAAGAAGAAGAAGGGAAGGCGCCGCTCAACACGGTCGGACGGTCGGGAGGAAATTACAGTGAGCCCATCGGGGTTCCTTTGGAGCCCGCCTTGTCGTCAAAGAATGCGGTGGGCAAGTGGCGGCGATCACCGGACAACCATCTCGATCAACACCGAGAATCTCCGGCATAAAGATAATGGCTACTTGCGCACACTCCTCTTCGAGAAGTCAGACGCCGGATACAAGTTCCCGCTAAGTATCGAACACAAATTATCATGGGAGCAAGTAAACAAATCAGCCCTCACAAAGATGAGCACCATACGCCATGGAGAGCCGGATAAAGAAGAAGATCTATAAAGAAGGCAAAAGTCTCGAGGAGATCCAGAAGATTGACCCGCAGATCACGAAGATCAGTTCCGGAGTTCAAGGAGAGGTGTGAACTGAAAGAGCCTCGCCAATAGTAATCGGGAAAGGTGCCGGCGATGAATATAGGTCATCACCATCTCGGATCTGGTGGATCTGAATCATGGAGGCCAAATGGAATAAGGAGGACGAAGAGTATAGATCCAAGGGATAGAAACCCTTTGCTAAATTCGAACCCGGCAGGTTCGAAACTTCATCGAGCCCGTTACCATGTGGACCCAAAAACCAAACAACTCACCGCGGATCTGCGGTGAAGGAATTCGAGGAAATTGTGGTAAGTATAATCTAATTACGGTGATCAACATGATTGCAATCTAATCGATGATCTAAATGATTCATTACTTCTTCCGCAGAGGAGGAAATTGTTGCTAGTCATGGATCCTGTGGTTCCTCATCCTGTGGGTCGACGGGCCACCGGTGGGATAACCCTTTACATGGCGATGAACCGTGCCAAGAAAATAGAGCGATTCTGAAGAAGCCGTCGGCTGGCGTCTGGCAGCCTCGGGGTAAGAATTGGTGGATCATTTTGGTCCACCGCCGAGGACGCATGTGGCGCCGTCGGGAAGGAGCGAGGAGGAAAAGAGAGGTTCAAGAACTTAAGGCACAAGTGGCGGATCCCGCAGATCGTCCAAGACAACTGGCAATCACCCTTACGTCCTTCCCGCCTACCTTGGTGAGTCAATAGCGAACTGGAGTGCGGGTGGTCGAGTAGGGCCGTGCCGATTCCAAGCATGGTCGCAGCCACTCGAACAACGGCGGCGCGATTTAATCGAGGCGAACCACGTGTTCGTGACTCCGCCTAGCACCGCTGGCGCCGCAAGTGTTGGTGACTCCCGCCATCACCGCGCGCGGAGTACATGTTGGTGCCCCCGCCATCGCGGCGGCCGAGCTCCAAGCACCTGTCGGTAGGGAGAATACCGGCCCACCGCGCCATCAAGCAGCCCTTCCGTCTCTTGCACGCCCGTCGCCGTATGCGGTGCATCGACATTAGCCGATCTCGACGCCATCACGGTAAACAAATTGCTTTAATTACCGCCTTTCATGCCATCTATATATTACTCTTGTGGCATCTCGCTCTGACGATGCCGTACATGTTTTCCGCAGACGGATGTTCCTTGCACTCTCTTATGCTACGTGAACAACGAGCTGAGGGATGTTGCCAAGGGTACCATCGTTCAACCCTTGCAGCGCACGTTCCACTCAAAGCCGATGCCAGATAGCGTGCACAGGGTTAAAATTAGTCGGGTGCTAAGGGGCTGCGACGACCTGGAACCTCCCATTCAACCCCCAGGAGCGGATGAAGAAGAGTCGTCTGTCCTCAGAAGTTGCTTCGGCTTGTTCATGCTATGGCCAAAGAGCATGATCCGTTTGGGGACGGCGGGGGCCATCACGCCACAGACAACAGCACCGCCTGTCGTGCCAGCGACAAGCGGTGGCAAGGCCCCCTTACCGCCCTCGCCGTCACCTCCACGCGGTGGGTCGGATGATCATGTTGATGATATGCACATGGCGCAGGATCCGGCGGCCGAGGACTTCGAAGACTGGAATGATCACTTCTTCAGCACTCAGTTTGGCAACGAAGAAGACCTAGCTGGTGGCCCCACAGAGAAAGCCACTATCACCAAGCGTCTGTTTGGTTCTCAGGAGACGCCTCCAGCTTGCGCCTTTACAGAGCCAGCTGATACAACCAACCGGCCCTTTATTCTAAGCCCTGACACACTACATAGGGCGGCCGGTGCTCAGATTGCGGTGCCTGCCCGCTCTCCAAAAGGAAAAAAGGGCAGGAAAAGAAAATCTAGCAGCTCGAGCCAGCCGGTGGCGTCAACAACTGCGAATCCGATCAGGTTTCAGGCCACCAAGACCCGAGGTATTATGTGGAGGATTCATGTGGCGGGTGAGCCCATGCTACCTAAGAATTTCAGGCTTCGATTGAACTACGAGTGTGCATGACGTCTTGGCAATGACGTAGAGACGCCTTCTATCGGAGAAAGATCCTCGCACCGTATTCGTGGTTAAGGTGCCACCAGGCTTGGGCTTCACGACACCGCCTCGGATCTGTTCTTCCCGCGGTTCGAGGACATCTTCAATATGTTCCACCTATACCCGCTGCACTATACCATGGTCCGTCTTTTCTCGGCCGCCACGCAGATCATTAGAGAGAACACACCGCATCGCTATAGTGGACCCCTACTACATGCGTGTGGCTGCTTGGGTTCCCCACGAACGACGTATCGTGGACTCAGACCTAAAAGAATCCTCGTGGCGAACAAGACAAAGGAATACATTCTCGTGCCTTACTTTCCCGAGTAAGTCGTTATTCACTCACCACCGTCGATTGGCTTTATTAGATCATCATCATTCTTTTTTCAACACATTCCATTTGAATTTTTGCGCAGAGATGAACCTTTGACGCTCATCTCCTTATCGCCAAGCATTCCCGCCATTATTTCGACTCGGGAGTCTAGAAAGAAGAAAACTACGACAAGATCAAGGAAGTTCGGATGATGCTCTCACGGCTTTGCCTCGACGGAAGGCACCAGCTTCAGGCGTAAGAAGGTCAAGTTCGGCACGCCTTCAACCACGTGTGAGTTCCTCGTGAAGCAGCCGGAAAACAAGAAGGAAGCCTACTACGCACTCCATCACATGAGGCGTTCCTTGACCAGCAGAATTCTCTGCGGATCATCTCAAACAAAGGGCGAAGCAAAGGCCAAGATCAATGATTCGGATATTAGACAAGAGATGTATCGCATCCGGCAGCTATTTGGGGCAATCATCTTCGTGATGTCATGACTTCGGGGATCTTCTACGGAGGAAATATCCCGAATAACCGTGACATAGAAGATCGCCTAGAGATGCAGGTGACTATAGGAAGTTCATGACGAGGCGTATGCCTCCGTTCCCTAAGCCGAGCGAAGGCTTGATGTTGGCCTAGCTGTAGTTGCAAACTATAGATGACCTTTGTGTGTGTGTGTACATGGACGACAAGTGTACTTATCTTATTAGGTTTATGTATCACCGCTACTTATTTTGCTTATTATTATTATATATCAATCAATGCTTGGTTTTTTGCTTACTCTTTGGTTTTTTTGCTTACTCTTTGGTTTTTTGCTTACTCTTTGGTTCTGACGACAAGTGTGAGTTATTTTGTCTTTTTCTAGAATATGTCGATGATTGAAATGTCGTGGCACAATATATATGTGTATGTGCTATGACGGGATTGTGAAACCTTGTGATATGCACAAGTCCAGGTGCATCCTACTTGGCTCACAGTCCGTGATAAGCAATTCCTGTCCAACGACCTAGCTAGCTAGTTATATATGAGGCATGCTTTTCGAGTTATTTTGTCTTTTCGAGAATATGCCGATGATTGAAATGTCGTGGCACAATATATATGTGAATGTGCTATGACGGGATTGTTAGCCTTGTGATATGCACAAGTCCGTGAATTGTGCATCCTACTTGGCTAACGGTCCCGTCATAAGAAATCTGTGTCCAACGACCTAGCTAGCTAGTTATATATGAGGCATGCTTTTCGAGTTATTTTGTCTTTTCGAGAATATGCCGATGATTGAAATGTCGTGGCACAATATATATGTGAATGTGCTATGACGGGATTGTGAGCTTTGTGATATGCACAAGTTCAGGAATTGTGCATCCTACTTGGCTCACAGTCCGTCATAAGCAATTCTGTGTCCAACCTAGCTAGCTAGTTATATATGAGGCATGCTTTTGAGTTATTTTTGTCTTTTCGAGAATATGCCGATGATTGAAATGTCGTGGCACAATATATGTGAATGTGCTATGACGGGATTGTGAGCCTTGTGATATGCACAAGTTCGGGAATTGTGCATCCTACTTGGCTCACGGTCCATAAGCAATTCTGTGTCCAACGACCTAGCTAGCTAGTTATATATGAGGCATGCTTTTCGAAGTTATTTTTGTCTTTTCGAGAATATGCCGATGATTGAAATGTCGTGGCACAATATATATGTGAATGTGCTATGGGATTGTTAGCCTTGTGATATGCACAAGTCCGTGAATTGTGCATCCTACTTGGCTAGATCCATCATAAGCAATTCTGTCCAACCTAGCTAGTTCTATATGAGGCATGCTTTTGAGTTTGCTCTTTTGATTTAAGAGTACTTTCTATAAGTGTATCTTCATATCGACTTTAATTATACATGTTTTTCAATCACCGGTTAGTTATTATTGTCAACTTGTAGATGACGTGGTACGTCGTGTACAAGGGGGGTTCGAGTTCACGATGATTGGGAAGACTGGGAGACAGTGCACCGTTTCAGTGGCAATAGCTACAAAGGGTACAACACTATGGCGGAGGCGGAAGATAGATACACGCTATCTAGCGGGAGTTAGGACAAGGAACGGATGAAGACCTACACCTTCGTCGCGGCGGTGATCATGCTTATCTTCTTTGGGTATTTATCCCGCTTGTGTCTAGCTAGCTAGTTTAGATGTTCAGGCGAGCTTGAGCTCTAACTTGTTCGATCGACACATGTATTCGCATGTCACCAACTACTACTTTGTAACATGATCAAAACAATGTAACTTGGACTATGTATTCATGTATGAGACTTATCTATATGTATTTGTTTCAATCTTGTTTTCATATCAGTATTTATATATATAATTGTATATCTTGTATCTGTGTGTATATCTGCTGTAATATTGTATATAATCTGTATTGCATATAATCGGCATGGAAATTAAAAAAAACAAAAATACATCATGGCGCACATGTTTTACCATGGCGCACTACCCTAAGCGCACCATGGATGTTTAGTGGCGCCTGGTAGTGCGCCACAGAAGATAAAAGGGTAGCGCACCATGCCAAACTTCATGCGGGCGCACTGGGTGCGCCACGCCTATCTCTACACAACCGTGGCGCACTAGGCAAAGGCGCCACCAGACCGTAGATAGTCAAAGGCCCGTGGCGCACTACTGGTGCGCCACGGATGGGCCTTTCAGGTGCGCCACAAACGACCATTTTCCTAGTAGTTCTAGGTTTAACTACTGGAGAGAAAGTTTCGTCGTAATCGACACTGTGTTGTTGAGAGAACCCACGACAAACCCAACGCGCTTTATACCGAGAGAGAGTGCCATGAGAATGAAATTTTTGACGGAACACCCACTTTCCAGAAACAACATTTGCATTAGGAGGCCGGGGAACAAGTTGCCATGTGTTATTGGATTGGAGTGCTTGAAACTCATCGCGCATGGCAGCGGACCAGTTCAGATCAAGAAGAGCAGATTTGTATATTTCGGGAAGAGGTGAGAGAGTTGGAGAAGCATGAAGATTGAGGCGTGTTTCAGGAAGTCGAAAACCAGACTTGGAACGTGTGCGCATGGAATGGTCGTTGTTAGGTGCGATAATGGGAACGACATGTGAAGGAGGAGTCTGCATCCGCAATGGAGGAGGAGGACGCAGAAAGATGAGGCGGAAGGATTGGGTAGTTTGATTGTCGGGGGCAGGAGTTTTGGGGCGGCGAGCGTAAACCTGGGTTATGGGTGGTCGAGCGACGGGTGCTGATGGGGCTGTCGGGGCAGCCGAGTCGACCGGGGCAAGGTTAGGGACTACCGTGGCAGGAGAATCGGGAGCGGTATTGGTCGAGGAAGGATAGTGGGCAGCCGTGGCAGGGTTGTAGGGCAGGTTAGGAACGAAAAAGTGAGGTTTAATGGAATTGGTTGGGCGAGGGGTGGATGTGGTGGGAGTAGATGTAGGGGTTCTAGTGGCGAAAGGAAAGGTGTTTTCATTGAAAGTGACATGCCTAGAGATGTGAATGTGACCGGTCACAAGATCAAAACACCGGTAGCCTTTGTGTTCATCTGAATAACCTAGGAAGACACAAGGAAGGGAACGTGGAGAGAGTTTGTCTGGGGAAGTTGCATAGACATTGGGAAAGCAAAGGCAACCAAAAAAGCGAAGCTCAGTGTAGTTTGGGTGAGAGAGAAAAAGGGAGTAGAAAGGTGTGGTGTTTGGGTTAGTGCTAGATGGTCGAATATTGAGGAGATAGGTTGCGGTTCTAAGAGCTTCAGCCCAAAACGTGGAGGGCATAGATGATTGAATGAGGAGTGTGCGAACTATGTCATTGATGGTGCAGAGTGATCGCTCAGCCTTGCCATTTTGTGGGGAAGCGTAAGGGCAAGAGAAACGAAGGAGAATGCCATGTTGGAGAAAGAAATTACGGTTTGCAAAGTTGTTAAATTCTTTTCCATTGTCACATTGGATAAATTTTATGGGTAAAAAGAAGTGTGTGTTGACATAGGTTTTAAAGTTGATAAAAAGTGAGTGGACATCAGATTTGTTGCGAAGTGGAAAAGTCCAAACGAAGTGTGTAAAATCATCTAAAATAACTAAGTAGTATTTGAAACCGGAGAGACTCACAATTGGAGAGGTCCATAGATCACAGTGCAAAAGTTCAAAGGGATAAGTACTATGAGAAGTAGAATGCGCAAATGGTAAACGAACATGTTTTCCTTGTTGACAAAACTCACAAACGGAGGAATTATGAACCTCTTTATTACAAGGGATCGAAAAATCACTAAGTAGAGAGGATAAAGTGGCTTTATTCGGATGACCTAAGCGTTTATGCCATAGATCTACGGAGGCGAGCATGGAAGATGGAGACGAGGCCGCAGGAGTGCCATGAATAGAGTAGAGGTCGCCAGAGCTATCGAAGCGAGCGATCTCCGCCTTGGTCATGAAATCCTTCACAGACAAGCCAAAAGGGTCAAATTCGACGGAAACAGAGTTGTCTTTGGTGAAACGACGAACAGAGATTAAATTTTTAATGAGGGCTGGTGCAACTAAGACATCTTTAAGTAGGAGGGGTTTGGAAGTGTAAGATGCAAGGTTTGTATGACCGACACATGAAATTGGTATGGAGGAACCATCGCCTAATGTAATGGATGAAAAATGAGATGGTATGCAAGTTGACAGCATAGTATTCGATGAAGACATGTGACTAGAAGCACCAGAATCGAAAATCCAATCAGTACCTGAGTTACCTTGAGCAAAAATTATTCATGGCCTGTAGAAGCAGCTTGGTCCCATCTCGGAGTAGAGGTCGGTGCAGTTGACGGAGAATCTTGGGTGCAGGTGGTGGCGGTGCAGCAGAGTCGAGTACATGGTGTATGGCGAGTAGTAGCCTCCAGGATTATAAGTGACGGTGCGAAGGCCATAAGGACCCATAGCAAAGGGCATCGGCAGTGCATCAGCGAGCATAGGAGAGCGATGGTGCGGCATACGTGGCGGTGAAGGAGCGGCGTAATGAGCTTGTAGGGACCCGTGGTGCAAGGAGGCCAGTGAGCTGATGAGGATGCCCTCCGGCTGCCACGAATGTAGGAAGGTGGCGCGCCAACCGGAGAGGGCGGTCCAGGGCATTGGCCAAGCTTGAACCATGCCAGTCAAGGGTCTGAGAAGATCGCCAAGCCGGTCCGCGGGGAGCCGGTGGTGGTGTCGGGCGGTGGATGAGCCGGTCTTGTTGGAGGAGGTCGTGGTGCGGTGCCGATAGATAGGCCAGTGCCCCTATAGTTGGGGCTAGGCGCCAACTGGAGGTGGAACAGTATGGCGAATCGGAGGTGGTTGCGGTGCAGAGGCCGTGGAGCGGCAGACATAGGCTGAGGCGAGACTCTTGAGTGGTCATGGCGGCAGTCCGCCTAGGAGAGCATGGAGCGGACTTGCAAAAGGAAGGAGACGGCCATATCATGGGGATGAAGGACTGCTTGTCGGGTTACCGATTGAGGCCGACGAAGAGGATCTTGATGAGCTGTTTGTCCTCAACGGGATCACCGAGTTGACGGAATTCATCGGCGATGGTCTGGAGGCGCAGGTGGGGCGGATGAGGTGGATGGTTTGGCAGCCGCGACGGCGGCCATGGCGGCGCGCCACTCGAAGAACCCCGGAGGGGGCGGCGGCAGGGGGTGGGAGGCGTGGAAGCCATGCCCTAGAATCTAACCTTAATCTGATACCATGTAAATTTGTGATAATAATAATAATAGATAATTTTACAATGAGAGAATACAATAGTTTACATAGAAGAGGGGGGGGGGAGGAGGTGCAGCGCACCGGCCTAAACCCTAACTTTATATGCAAGTAAATATAATCTAACACTATCCAATATTCATGCTGAAGGATTGTTCTCTTCTGTTTTTTCTCCACTTCCTATTCCATCTTTTATGGAAGTTACTGGCTAGGGCCAAGCCATCATCATAACTAGGACAGAATTTTGGTCGTGCAAGCATACTGAATGTGCTAAGGGAGATATTTGACGCTTAAAAAACCTACCAAGCCCTCCATCTATACTACAGAGTGCCCAAGAGCAAGAGGAAGAGGAAAAAGCTCCCACAAATTAATGAAAACCAGACGTCACTGGCAGAACTCCCAAGCATTGCCTTTAGTTGAAAGATAGAGTGAGCTAAAATTTTCCTAATGCATCTAGGACTTATTTTCTTCCTCTTCCTAAACTCAATCTCAAGGTGTTATCGCCATATTTTGGCCAAAGGAGGAGATGGGCTGTGATCAAGATGGGCTTAGAAGATACGTATATGCAACGTGTTGTTGAAGCGGCCTCGTACGTTGATTTGGGCTAAATTGCCCGTGTATCTTATATTGTAATAGGTTACGTTTCGGTTTAGGTAGAAGATAGAGTTGTAGAGTTATTCCAAAGATAGAAAGTCTCCGGACTATAAATATGTACCTAAGGTTATCGAGAAAAGGAGGACAATCACGTTCACAACAAACACAATCTTGGCGCATCGCCACCCCTTGTTTCTAGGGTTTTTCTCGGGTAAGTGCCATGCTGCCTAGATCGCATCTTGCGATCTAGGCAGTATCTACTTATGTGATTATTTGGTGTTACTCGTACTGAAGCCTTGTTGATGGCGAGTAATACTATTATCATAGGTTTGTTTAGGCTAGCATCGATACCTTTTTGCTATGATTGTTTAGTTATGCTGCCTCTAGTTATCTCGCCACCTTTTGCACCTTTTCCCGGGTGTAAGGGTGGCATCTTGCTTGATCTTTATTTAAGTTGATTTGATCTGTTATAGTTGTGCCTTGTTCTCCAAGGTTTAGTTTGATATCTACATGATCAGGCCTTGCAAACGGGTTGAACGATCCAGTAATATGTAAGATTTGGTTTGCCAATCCGAGGGGAGTTGTTCCGGGAATTGACTTTATGTTGGTTTTTAGGCCTTCTCTAGGGTTAGTTTTCTATCATCTTTTGTATCTACCAGGCTCAACTACGTGTAGGATGTTCCAATTATGTGGTGAAAACGTTAAACTGTCGTAGATCGATTTAACTTGTATTGATGAAGCAAAAACCCCATGTTATCGTAGATCTAATGCAGAACCATGGGTTGATCGGCTCTAGGAGCCGATTCGCAGGGAAACCTGGGAGCCGGTCACGGCTCGAATTTTACGTATACTTGTTTACCGTGCAGGAAACCAATCGAAGCAATCCTTCACCTTCGACGGTATAGGTCAGGGTACGCTCTCGAACCAAGCGGGGCGTGTCGGAGTTTTGCGGGCCGTTGTCCGAGGGACCAGGCCCACCAGTTCCTGGAGCCTCCGGCTCGTGTTGCTCGCTGCTGCCGGTGGGTTTTGATAGGCAACACATTCGCACGCCCGGTGGGACATTCAACAACATCTGCATCAACATCCGACGCGAGATGGGGCGGACCCGATCCGCGTCTGACGAGCTGCCCGAGGAGCACAAGGTGAAGTATGATGACATCAAAGCTCTCTTCGAAGCCGATCTCATCGGCTCTTTTGAGAGGACCCGTAAGCATGGCATCAGGTGGAAAGGGTTCTCACCCGAGGTGCTCTTGATGAGGTGGATCATGCATTCCTTGAGGAGCGCACCGAGCTCTGCTGACGAAGTCAACTACATGGTGGCTCATTCTCTTCACCGCCATTCCGAGCCGGTGAACGCTTTGAGCGGATCGCGATTCGCGTAGTTCAGGAGATCATGAAACATCAGTACTCTCCGTGGGGCCTACTCGGGACTCACCAGGGAAAAGACCGCTCAGGCCGTGCCGCTGCCATTTACACTTGCTCGAGCCACCGAGCGGCAGCGTACGTCGTCTACAAGGTCGGAGGCGACCCAGGCGATTGCCAGTTCCTGTTTGAGCCACCTAAAGAAATCCCCCATGGATATGTGTGCACCTACGTGCCGGACTGCAATAACCTGACACGCACCAACCAGATTGCGACCGCAGGGATTTCTGCGGCAGGAGTTCCTGGAGCGGGAGTTTCAGGAGCAGGCGTTTCTGGGGCAGCGATGTCTGGGATGGACGCCGACAAACAGGCGTGGCTAGCCAAGTATGCAACTGGAACGAGTCATGAGAATCTAGCCCCTGCAGCTCAAACAGTGGAGCAAATCCGTACCATCTTGAGAGACGGTTAAACCGTGCGAAGAAGGACAATCGGCTATTCAAAGCCGTACCCCAACGAGTTTGACCTGATTCCGCTGCCACCCAAGTATCGGCTCCCTGAGTTCTCAAGGTTTAGCGGATCAGAAGGGTCGAGCTCGATCGAGCACGTGAGCCGATACCTGGCGCAGTTAGGCATGATTTCAGCATCGGATCAGTTGCGCGTGAGGTTCTTTGCGCAATCTCTGACGGGACCAGCTTTCGGGTGGTACACCTCGCTGCCACCTGATTCGATCCAGACGTGGAAGCAACTGGAAGAGCAGTTCCACATTCAGTATCATTCAGAAGCTACCGAGGCTGGCATTGCAGACCTGGCACAGGTGCGGCAAAAGCGGGGAGAAACTGTAGCCGAGTACATCCAGCGCTTCAGGACTGTCAAGAACCGATGTTACTCAGCTCGTTTAACTGAAAAGGAAGCAGTCGAACTGGCTGTGTTGGGGCTCTCAGCACCTATCAAGGATCTGGCTTTCCAAGTAGAGTACAACTCATTGGCGCACATGGCCCAGAAGCTGACGATGTATGAACAGCGCCACCCTGAGTTGTACCAAGACAAGTTCAAACGTCCGATAGGCCTGGTCGATACAGAAGAAGAAGATCCTACACAAGATCAGGAGGTGGCCGTGGCTGAATGGGCTCGGGGGGCAGATCCCGTGTCCTGCAAATGGGTAAAGCAGCAGGGGCCTGCCAAAGGGTTCGACTTCGACGTGAGCAAAGCTGAGCAGATATTCGATTTACTGCTGAAGGAGAAGCAGCTGAAGTTGCCCGAAGGCCACAAAATCCCTACGGCTCAAGAGATGAACGGAAGACCATACTGCAAGTGGCATCACTCGTTCACCCACACCACCAATGACTGCAAAGAGCTACGTCGCCAGATCCAAACGGCGATAGAGCAGGGCCGTCTGATCCTGGGACAATTCGCCATGAAAGTAGACACCAACCCGTTTCCCGGCGTCAACATGGTAGAACACAGCCACTCCACGAGGCGCCAGTTGGATTTCTCATTCGATGTCAACATGGCAGGGTCTCTGTACCACCATGGCACGTACAAGGAGGAAGGCGGTCACTCTCGGGGCAAAGAAAGAGAGGAGGCTGGTCCACGCGACCGACCCAGCTACGATGACAGGCGGTATTTAACTGAGGAACAGGTGAGGGGCGTGCGATATCAGAAGCCACATTCCACGCATCTCCTTAACAAGTATGAGCGTCAGTATGACCGACGTCGCCCGTATGATGGAGCGATGAAGGATATGAGCACCTCGCTAGGGGCGTCAAAAGAAAGGAAGGCGACAAACATTGGGATTGTCCTTTCTTCAAGTATTCTGGGATGCGGGAATGAGCCGATTGCCTACAATCGATAACTGCCGAATGTGGACAGCGTAAGGAGGACGGGGCGATGTCGTTGTTCGGCGTCTAGGACCTCTCCCACCTCGAAACGACGGGGAGTCCACTCGGCGAAAAGATCTCGAGAGCCAGCGGATGACAAAGAAAAAGACAGATATCGCCGTCCAAGGTGGTGTCGATGGACTCAGACACACCCAAAAGCGTAGGGTCCAGCGATTACGTAACTTGGAGGAAGCGAGCGAGTACCTCCACGCTTTAAGGAAAGCACGGCCCGATCTAGCCGCGAAAATTCGGCAGACATTGGAAACGGAAGATCGTCCAAAAAGGAGAGAGTGGCGCCCTAAGCCAGTAAAAGCCGATGCGAAGACATCGGCTGGCACAAACATGGTGTTCATACTTCCGTCAGAGTTCTGCGCGCCAAGAACCAACGAGCTGCCAGTGGCACAGTTTATTGCGCCCACGGCGTTATCTTTGAAAAGCCGGCGTGAAAAGGGCTACAAACATCAAAAGCCCTGCAGACCGTGAGGTTACATCAATGGGCAGCCTGTCAGCAAGATGTTGGTTGACACCGGAGCAGCAGTCAATATAATGCCATACTCTATGCTACGGCGCCTGGGACGCTCCACTACAGATCTGATCAAAACCAACGTCACGTTAAGCGACTTCAACGGCCAAACTTCGGACACGCAGGGTGTACTGAACGTGGATCTAACCGTAGGCAGAAAAACTATCCCTACGTCATTCTTCGTCGTGGACAGCAAAAGCACCTATGCTGTCTTGCTAGGGAGAGATTGGATTCATGCCAACTGCTGCATTCCATCCACGATGCACCAGTGCCTAATACAGTGGGATGGAGATGAGGTGGAAGTCATTCATGCAGATGATTCTATAGAGATCTACATAGCTGGCATGAACATCTGGGAAGCAGAGGACCAAGAGCCGATCTCTGGAATCAGTCTAGACGGCTGTGAGCGCATTGAAGCTACAAAAAACGGGGTGAGGCTGGTCTTATCGCGGCACAGAGTAGCAAAGTCCACGACCGTGGTATACGGCGATCCTGCGATCGGCCACAAAAAATAAAAAGCAGCAATCCTACGACAAGCAGATCATGTAGTCGTAGCAGGGAGATTCCATGCCATTGTAAAACACAAATAAGGTGTAAACCGTCCTTGACTAATGCAATCAAAAAGGGGGCCGATTCATGCAATCGTCCCAAATTATTTTTGTTATCCTCACCTACTGTTTGCCCTGTGTTTAGCATCGATTTAACAGGTGATGGAAAGCTAGGATATGGGTTTACATCCGCTGATGAGCTAGAGGAGATCGACATCGGTCCTGGGGATAAGCCACGACCAACATTTATCAGCAAAAAGTTAGATCCGAGTCTGCGGGGTCCGATGGTAGCTCTGTTGAAAAAATATACAGACTGCTTCGCCTGGGACTACACAGAGATGCCTGGGTTAGACAGGAGCATCATTGAGCATCGACTCCCGCTTAAAAAAGGATTTCGGCCGTTCCAGTAGCGAGCACGACAGATGAAGGCCGAAATTTTGGCAGAAGTCAAGAAAGAGGTCGAGAAAATGTTGACGGCCAAGTTAATCAGGACATGCAGGTACGCGGAGTGGATTTCTAGTATCGTACCCGTAGAGAAAAAGGATGGCCACTGGCGTGTTGCCATAGATTTTCGGGATCTCAACAGAGCCACTCCAAAGGATGAGTATCCGATGCCGGTAGCAGAAACGTTAATCAACGCAGCGGCTGGTCATAAGGTCTTGAGCTTCATGGATGGCAATGCCGGCTACAACCAAATTTTCATGGCTCCGGAAGATATACACAAGACTGCATTCAGAGTCCCAGGCTCGGTGGGGTTGTTTGAATATGTAGTAATGACATTTGGACTGAAGAATGCCGGCGCCACGTACCAAAGAGCCATGAATTACATTTTCCATGATCTGATCGGCAAGCTGGTGGAAATTTACATCGATGACGTGGTGGTCAAGTCTGCTTCAGTACAAGGACACTTGGACGATCTCGCAGCGTCTGGACTGAACAAGAAAATTCAGACTGGATGAATCCAAAGAAGTGTGCCTTCGGGTGACGGCGGTCAATTCTTGGGTTTCTTGGTCCATGAACGCGAATTGAGATCGGCTGAAAAGTCGAGGCGGTCGAACAATGAAGCCACCTACCACGAAGAAAGAACTACGATCTCTCATCGGCAAGATCAACCCGTCGGAAGATTCATCTCCAATGTCGGGAAGAATAGAGCCGTTCATGGGGTGGTAAAATTAAATCGACGAGGAATTCCATTTGGGGCGAGAACAACTAGCCTTCACGAGATCAAAGAATATCATGAAGCCGCGAGATTGGTTCCACCCCAGCCGGATAGGCCGTTCTACATTTACTTGTCAGTAGCTGACACGTCCATCGCTTCAGTGGTGGTGCAAGTTTATGATGGTCTGGAGCGAGTTGTATTTTACATCAGCAGAAGGATGCTGGATGCAGAGACAAGGTATCCTGAGATCGATAAGTTGTGCCTCTGCCTGTTTTTCACCTGCACCAAGCTGCGCCACATCTTGCTCTCAGCGGAGATTATCATCATATGCAAATCAGATGTCATAAAGCACATGCTGTCGGCCCCTATGTTGAAAGGCCGACTCGGCAAATGGATGTTTGCGTTATCGGAATTTGACATCCGGTATCAACCCGCGAAAGCAGTTAAGGGTCAGGCATTGGCCGACCTTATTGCTGAAAGGATCAACACCAATATAGCAGCGCTGTCCATACGAGCGTGGGCTATGTTTTTCGATGGATCGGTTTGTGACGATGGTTGCGGCATCGGCATTCTACTCGTGTCGCCCCAGGAGTCAACATTTTCCTTCTCCATCAGGTTATCTACCCCTCGCACCAACAACGTCGGGCCGAGTATGAGGCGTCGCAAAGGGAATGGAGTTGCTCATCGAAGATGGAAGCGAAGCGATGGAAATTTTGGAGACTCCAAGTTGGTGATTTCTCAACTAACGGAGGAATACAAGTGTGAGGCGAGTCGCTCTTCCCATTATGGCTGCAATGCCGTGAGCCGATGTAGTTCCGGTACATAAACTTCACCTGGATCCCGCGATTGCAGAATACCGAGGCGAATGATCTTGCACAAATGGCTTCAGGCTACAAGGACGTAGCAGAGGGAGCCGATGTTCAGGTACAATTCCTGGACGCAGACGACTGGAGAGCCGATATCTTCAATTACTTGAAGGATTCGGCTCGGGGGGCACCTAAACGGATAAGGTACAAGGCCATGAAGTATGTGATTATTGGCGACATGTTTCTGAGGACTCTGGAGGGTTATTGCTCAAATGTGCAGGGACAGCCGAGGCTAATCGGCTCCTACACGAGGTACACAAAGGCGCCTGTGGAACCCACCAATCGGCTCACAAGATGAAATGGTTGATCAGGCGATCAGGGTTTTATTGGCCCACCATGCTTGAGGACTGTTTCAAGTACTACAAAGGGTGTCAAGCATGTCAGAAATTTGGGAAAATTCAGATGGTACCCGCATCAGCAATGAACCCCATCATCAAGCCTTGGCCATTCCGAGGTTGGGGCATGGATATGATCGGCAAGATCAATCCTCCATCAAGCAAAGGCCACATGTGGATTTTGGCCATTACTGATTATTTCACGAAATGGGTGGAAGCTGTCCCGATGAAGTCAGTGAACTCAAAGGATGTTATCAATTTTGTGAAAGAACATGTTATCCATAGATTCGGGATTCCCCAAACTATCACGACCGATGGAGGTTCGGTCTTCATTTCTCGCGAGTTTAGAAAGTTCTGTGAGGACACGGGGATTAAGCTGATTAGGTCATATCCATACTATGCTCAAGCAAATGGGCAAGCTGAAGCGTCCAACCAGAGCCTTATCAAATTGATCAAGAGGAAGGTCGACGAGCACCCTAGGCGTTGGCACGAGGTTTTGTCAGAGGCTCTATGGGCTTACCGCATGTCATGTCATGGAGCGATAAAAACCTCGCCATACCATCTAGTCTATGGACAAGAAGCCGTATTGCCCTGGGAAATTACGGCTGGATCGAGACGTGTCACTTTTCAGAACGATCTAACAACTGAAGAATATGCAACCCTGATGAGTGACAGTGTTGAGGATTTAACTGAGCTCGGTGTGGTCGCAGAAGATCAAAGAGAACAAGGCCAAGGTAGCTCGTGCATATAACAAGAAAGTGAGACCAAAGGAGTTCCACGTCGGCGATCTGGTATGGGAAGTTGTATTGCCGTTAGGAACCAAGGATGCAAGATCTGATAAATGGTCTCCAAATTGGCACGGGCCATGGTCGATCAGTCTTAAGGGGAACATGTACATCTTTGGAGGAGCTGGATGGCGTGAAATTCCAGATGGTCATAATGGTCAACATCTCAAGAAATATTTCCCAAGCATGTGGGATGATGGACAGTGAGATATGGGTCGATACATGAAATTAGCCAATAAACAAAATATATAGCGATGCAGTCATCGACTCTAGGGAGTTCCAACTACAAGCAGATGCGGTTTACATAAACGAGCTCTTGAAGAAATGCCTGGCGTGGAGGCGTCGACGGACACGATCCACCTCGGCGATCTCGGCCCGTCATCTTCGTCCTTGCCCATCACTAGCTGCTTGTTCAGGCACGTATTGCCGGATCGGTCTTGATTGAGCTTTGAGGCTTTCGCTTCATCTTGGGATCGGGCGATGGATTCTTCTTGTATGCGAATGAGTTGTTTAGTCGCTGGACCTTTTCTTCAAGATCCTCCAACTCCTTTTTAAGGAGGCAAGCTGGTGATCGACAGAGGTTAGGTTTGGCATCAAGAGATGCCTTTTTCTCGTTTAGCGACATCATCTGCGATGTTGGCCTTCGAGTGGAAGTTGGCACGGCAAAGGTTGATCCTTTCACGAGCTAGCTTCACCTTGACCCGTAGAAGACGAGTTACAACGGGCCAAAGCTTCACCGCAATGCTCTTGGAGTTGGTCCTTGATTTCGCAGGACGCTCTTCACCTCTCGGAACCCTCGATCAACTCCTCGATCGGGGAGGACATCAAGGCTCTAAGATCTTTGGAATTGAGGTAGAACAGCGGCTTGTGGTTCATCGGTGTGACGAGAGGAGTTGGTTCGATGGATTCAGTCGAACGTCGGCAAGCCTGAAATATCACAACCACGGCAGCCCGAAAGGCGTCGTATCGTCAACATGCGAGGATGAGCGAAAAAGCTAACATACCTCTCCTAAGGTCGAGGGGATAGCAGATGACGAGACAATCGGCTTGTGTGTAGTTGCTGGGGGCTTTGCCAAAGTGGTAGTCGTTTCATCTGCACCTTCGGGGATTGCTAGATCCGGATTGGCTAAAGGCATCGGCACTGCCCCGGCTTTTCCACTAGAAGCATCAGTCGTCTGCATGGAAGGTGTTTAGCCAATGTAAATGATGATGAATCGGCAGATAAAAAGAAGTAAGTGGTAAGAGCATGAAGGGTGATGATTTGAAACCTCGGCTCGGCGAAGTTTGATCCTTTGAGCTCTCTTGGGACCCATGATGGCCCCTCGTGGTGCTCGAAGGCGATGGGTTCGAGAACCGACCTTTTCCTGGAAGCCGATGGTGGTGAATCTGGCTGGCTCGGTGTGATGGTCCTCTCAGAATCTGTTGGGCCCAGTTCTCCTCGATTGGTCTGAGTGTCCTCGCTGGAGGTGCCTTCGACGGAAGCCTGTAAAAAAGGAGAACCAGTAAGCACGGGCATGTCTGCAGGAATGGAAGAATGAGAAGGATCGACCAAGGCATGGATCAGCCTACATGCGAGCTTTCTAGAGAAGGGCTCCGGCGCCTCAAGGTCTTCCTGGCAGCTACCTTCCTCGTCATCGTTCTTGTTTTAGTTGGAACTCGAGGGGCAGCTGACTTAGGATTTGTTTGGTTCTTGGAAGCCGATTGTGGTGTTATCGGCTGGTTCTGCATCACGACCTTTTTCAAAGGTGGCAAGTTTTTGCAGAAAAGAACCACAGGAGCTGGCGGAAAGAACTCGAAGGGGGAGCCATCACTGTGCGTAGGTTCAGGGCCATCTTGTTGCTGCAAAGAGAAAGAGTGGATTAGTAGAAGAATCATTGGTGAGCTGCATCAAGAAAATTTACAAGTAATGGTACCTGTTCCACGGGGATGTCATAGTCAGCATCGAGTTGTTTCATCAACGGTCCCAGAGCTCTCCTGAAGGCGTGGGTCTTCCACATCGACCACCAGTCTTCAAAGCCATCGGTTGATGAGGCAAAGGTGCGGTCGTTAGGAATTGGGATGGTCAGAGCGTCAAAGAAGGAGTAACACCTTTGGCTGGTGAGAGGATCAGGCAGGTCGGCTCTGTTCTCTGTAAGATGGTGGAGAAAGAAATGGGGAGGTACTTGTCCAAGGCCAAACTGTCGAGCCACTGTGACCGGCTGATAGAATTCATACCCAGGCTTGATTATTCTGTTAGATGTGCTCATGCCAACTGGGAGGAAACAGGGACGGATCACAGTGGAAAAGAGCTGAAGTCTTGGTGTCATCGGCAAAGTTGTCTAACTTTGAAGGAGAGTGGATTTTCAAAATGCTCCGATTCTCCATGTAAGGGAAGAAGATAGGATTGTGCAGGCCTTGAAAGAAAGTCTTTGAACCACTTAGATGCTTCTGAGGATCGGTTTACTACTGGCAGTCTATACAAAGCTGGCCGTGCTGGTGCATCGATCGCTTCCTTTGACATCTGGAAAGGTGCAACTCGCCAAAAGGGGAAGTTTGGGACGTGGTTTTGGAAATACGGTGAGCCCATAGCTGAATGAACCACCAAGGACCTCTGTTTTTGCTATGCGGAGAGCAGTTTGTGAGACATCAACTGGAGATGTCGATAGACCTCGAAGAAATAGTTTGCCGATGCCAAGTTGAGTGCCTTTGGCAAGCTCGTGAGCCAAGAGAGATAATTTTGGTTGGAGCAAGAGAAGGCCATAGAATATGAAATGTTCCGTACAGAAGTTGAGAAAGGTGTGTTCTTTCTCCGTGTGAGCCTTTGTTTTCATGTGGCGTTGGGTAGGCACCCGGTTAAATGCGATCTGTTTTAGAAGACAGTTTGTAGGGGACTTTGGTCAGTTTAAAAGCAGAGGGGCTGGGTGATGTAACATCCAGACCAGTAATCATCACCACGTCTAACAGAGTTGGTGACATAGGGCCATGACCGAACATGAAGCAGTTCAGAGCGTCAGACCAGAAGTAGCCGATGGTTTTTAGAAGATTCTCATGTTTCTCAAGGGGAGACAATGACAAATGCAAGGCATCGGCTATTCCCGTGGTTTCCCATTGGGATTGGTAAGCTCTAGCTACCCTGCTGAACCAAGAGACCCAATGTTCAGGGGGATTAGGCCAGGCTCGCAAGAAGTCGGCCCAAGAGTTCAAATCTAGGTCTTGGCTTACGAAGGGATTCTGTTTGCTTCGCAAGAGATCAGATGGGAAGGACTGGTTTCTGTACGAGGACCAAGACAGAGAGAATTTGGGAGAGAAGGATGCGGCAGCAGAATGTGTGAAACCTAGAAAATTTAATGGTGGAATAAGGCATTAATTCAGGTGTTCGCCATTAATTCTAGCATCGCGTTCAGACTGCGAGGAGTAGTACCTTGGGGAGACCTGCAGGTTGGTGTTGGACGATTCCGCCATCTAGTTTGCCGGCGGAGATGGATCTGTGCAATTGGGGATCGAGGGTTCTTGGCGCTGTGAGCTCGATATGGTCGGTGAGCAATTGGAGATCTGGGTCGCTCCTTTTTGAAGAGGGTCGCAGGTTACCGTTTGAAACTAGGAAGTGGCCGCTCAGATTTGTCTAAGTATGCGACCAGACTTGACCTTGTTAACGTTTTTTTTTTGGGGAAAGACGATGTTTTACCATCGGCTCTTTGGGCTGTGACTTGGTTGACTGTATGGGCGTAGCAGGGTGAAAGCCGATACGTTGCTATCGGCTTATGGAACATCGACCTATGTGACTATCGGCAAAATGGAACTGGAAAAGCAATCTTTGAGCTGACAAAAGCCATCTTTGTTCATTCAAAAGACGATTGTTTACAATAGAACTGATTGCTTGCAAAAGGAAATCTGCTACTACTACTACTACTACTACTACTACTAGTTCCTAATCTAGAGGTCGAGGTAAATGCCGCTTGTTGTCTTACATCGTCTTGTTATTGTCATCATTGCCTTCTTGGCGTCGTCTTGACACTGCTTCTTTGAAGATGCCATGAGGGCCTCCTCGTCCCGTCGTCGTCTTGGTGTCCTCTGGACCCGGCGGAAAATACTTCACCGGGTACTCGTCGGAGGAGGTGTCCTCCTCCGATTCCTCCTCCTCATCAGAGGAGTCGACGCCGTCCCAGGACATGGCGTCGTCGGTGCTGTCCGCCTCCAGTTCCCCATCGGCAAGGAACTGCAGGCCCTCCTCGCCATCGGTCAAGGACTCGTCGTCCTCGGACCAGGTGGCGAAATCCCAATCCCTCTCGTCCCACCATTGTGGGGCGAGAGCGTTATCTGCCGGGCGGGTCCTGAGTCCTCTGGCGTCGGTCGCTCATTGTGTTGGAGGCTTGGGAGGAGGCGGATGAAGCGAAGAGGCCATGGCGGAGAAAGAGGGTTTTTTCGGCGGAGGAAGAAGGGTTTTTTGGCTGCTGGAGGAAGATGGGGCTGCAGACTGCTCAGATGAATTTAAATAAGGGAAATAGTGGGAAGTGGTTCAATGCTATAGCGGTTTCCCAGAATGTCTTTGCCGAAATTGTCAAATCATGCGCCGGAGAAGTGGAGAAGACAGGGCATCATGATGAGGGGTGGCGTGGTTCTGCATGCATACGCAGCATTGCAGCAGCGTAACCCGATACAAAAAAAAAGAGGAGAAGGAAAAACAGTGGTTTTGGAATTATTGCCAAAACCGGGGGGCATAATGTTATCGCCATATTTTGGCCAAAGGAGGAGATGGGCTGTGATCAAGATGGGCTTAGAAGATACGTATATGCAACGTGTTGTTGAAGCGGCCTCGTACGTTGATTTGGGCTAAATTGCCCGTGTATCTTATATTGTAATAGGTTACGTTTCGGTTTAGGTAGAAGATAGAGTTGTAGAGTTATTCCAAAGATAGAAAGTCTCCGGACTATAAATATGTACCTAAGGTTATCGAGAAAAGGAGGACAATCACGTTCACAACAAACACAATCTCGGCGCATCGCCACCCCTTGTTTCTAGGGTTTTTCTCGGGTAAGTGCCATGCTTCCTAGATCGCATCTTGCGATCTAGGCAGTATCTACTTATGCGATTATTTGGTGTTACTCGTACTGAAGCCTTGTTGATGGCGAGTAATACTATTATCATAGGTTTGTTTAGGCTAGCATCGGTACCTTTTTGCTATGATTGTTTAGTTATGCTGCCTCTAGTTATCTCGCCACCTTTTGCACCTTTTCCCGGGTGTAAGGGTGGCATCTTGCTTGATCTTTATTTAAGTTGATTTGATCATTATAGTTGTGCCTTGTTCTCCAAGGTTTAGTTTGATATCTACATGATCGTGCCTTGCAAGCGGGTTGAACGATCCATAATATGTAAGATTTGGTTTGCCAATCCGAGGGAGTTGTTCCGGAATTGACTTTATGTTGGTTTTTAGGCCTTCTCTAGGGTTAGTTTTCTATCATCTTTTGTATCTACCAGGCTCAACTACGTGTAGGATGTTCCAATTATGTGGTGAAAACGTTAAACTGTCGTAGATCGATTTAAATTGTATTGATGAAGCAAAAACCCCATGTTATCGTAGATCTAATGCAGAACCATGGGTTGATCGGCTCTAGGAGCCAATTCACAGGGAAACCTGGGAGCCAGTCACGGCTCGAATTTTACGTATACTTGTTTACCATGAAGGAAACCAATCGAAGCAATCCTTCACCTTCCTGACCAGGTATAGGTCAGGTGCTTGCTCTCGAACCAAGCAGGGGCGTGTCGGGAGTTTTGAGCCGTTGCAGGGACCAGGCCAGCGATTACAGGAGCCTCCCCTCTTCGTGTTGTTGCTCGTCGCTGCTCGCCGGTGGGTTTTGATAGGCAACACAAGGATACATCATCTTCATATCTGCTTAGACCTCTTGTTTGGTGTACTTAAACTTTGATCCTCTTCCTAGCTAACACTCCAAGAGACTTTAGAACTCCTTGTAAGATGTTTCAACACTTGCACAATCCTTTCCGAGTTTTATGGTAGGTATAAACCTCTTTGGTGCACTACTATGGCGTATTTGTAATAAACACACATTCTAAATGTTGCACCAAATTAGTACATTATATTTAATAATCACAGTGGACACACGGGATCTAGTTGTGGAAAATATCAATAATTGTACTTATAGGGAGTTAATCTTATTCAAATGTGTATCCATTCACCATATCCAAAATGCTACATTGCACTGCTGATCATAGACTTGCATTTGCAAGGGAAACATAATGGGAGGGAGGCTCATTTGGATTCTGCAAGAGAGAGGGCAACAAAGGAAGATGAG
The DNA here is from genome assembly GCA_030063025.1 of Avena longiglumis. NCBI lineage: Eukaryota > Viridiplantae > Streptophyta > Magnoliopsida > Poales > Poaceae > Avena > Avena longiglumis. The sequence goes on from CP125976.1 coordinate 530,584,196, forward strand.
AATGAGATATACACATGACATATATGCAGTGATGCTCCTTATTATTAGATGGCGGGAAAAGAGGATGGAAAATATTTCCAAAAGATGAATACATATTTAGCTGCAGTAAAACAATTGTCCACTCATAGTCTGTGTGAGTGCACACTTTTTCTTTCGAAATTGAAGAATCTAGTAGGAAAACTCATGCACAATCCCTTGCAAGAAAATCATTAATATTTTTTGGCATTGACACATAGTATAGACTGCATTCGCTTAACATGTGCACTTTCTACAAGCTGATGATCCACTGTTTACAAATTGATCTTTGTAATATTGCTAGCTTGTGACACTGGAGGTAACCAGAGCAAAAAAAAAATATCTTCTTAGTTACCAATGCCACTTATGACTTTACTTCAATCCAAATTTTGATCGATATGTCATGTAGTTTCTTTTGTAACATGGTATTCCAGTGTTTTGTTTTAAAGATTAATTATTCATAATTTCAGATATGATATCCATGTTCATGCCAAATGTATCCAACTGTTTATACATAGTACTGCCTCCAACTATTTATACATAGTACTGCCTCCAACTGTTTATACATAGTACTTCATATTCACACATTTCGGCATGTAGTTATGCAATGCTTAAATTTTTTTGATCTTTTGTTGCAACGAATTACATGATTAACTAGTGAGAAATGGACAAACATATTAGAGTGCACTCCCACTGCTCTTAGACCCTCTGTTCATATTTCTTTCTTCAGTCAAAAGAATTGTTCAGATGAAAAGAAAGAGGAAGGAGCATCTAAGAACGATAGGAATGGGAGGCATCATGAAAAAATCAACCTGAATCTCCACTTAATGCTAGAAGAGATATTATAGTTGTGCATTCCTTCATGTTCTCACTCCTATTGCTCTTAGTGGTTGTTTGGATAGTATCCAAACAAGGCCTTAGAACCTCTCTTCTTTCTTTTGCTGGATCACCATCTTAGCATACAACTCATGAAGTCTTGAGCAAGGAGCTTGACAATGTAGTTCCTGTAGGGGTTCGTAGCATGGAAAACAAAAAAATTCTATCGCATACAAACAAACAAGCCAAGATCTATCTACTAGATTGTAGCAACGAGTCGATGGAATAACTTACCCTCGAAGATTCCAAAGTGTTTAACGAGAGCGGATTCTCGTGGGTGATGTAGTCGTACTCTTCCCGATCTCAAGATCGTAGAGCGATCCTTCCAGCGCTGCGTTCGAGGCGCTTCGCAATGTGGGTCCTGCGTTCGATTTTCGACGAAGACCTTCCTCTCCTTGTTCGGCGAGAGCGGAGGTTGTAGCACTCTCCTCGCGATTCCGCGCTGGCAGCGTGGTCTGGGAGGTAGAGGAGATCAGGGGCCGCCTTAAGCGGGCGGTATGGTGGAGTATGAGAGAGAGCTATTAGTGGTCTAGAGATTAGACACACCAATTAGAAGGCTCTAAAGCTGAAGGCTAGGGCAATTAGAAGCTCTAAACCAAAGCGGCTCTAGGAGATTAGAGGATAGGAACTTGTGTGTCTAGAGGAGGAGGCCCTGCCTCCTTTTATAGGTGGAGGAGTCCCTCCCAAGTCGGCTTTTGGCTGGCGCCCGGCTTGGAGGACTCCTCCCAATCGGTTCCAACCACCTCTTGCTTGTTTCCCACAGTTTCTGTTTTAGCCGTTTGACTTTTAATCGGCCATTTGACTTTTCTGTTTTGATTCAATTTAATCCTTTATTTGGAACAAAGAACACTTAGTACATGATGCAATCATTCAATATGTAATGACACATTCATGTACCCTCCCGAGTCTTAGGACAATCGGAACCTTCTAGAACATTCGATGAAAACACGGAATCATTCCGAACTCAAACAGGACTTTCCTTATATGAATCTTATTCTCTGGACCATTCGGATCACCTCGTGATATCCGGATCCCATCCGAGACTCGAACAACATTGGTCTCTTTCTCATAATACCATAACTACTCAAAACAACGTCAATCCTTAAGTGTGTCTCCCTACGGTTCGTGAATTATGCGGACATGATCGAGACACTTCTCCAACAATAACCAATAGAGGAATCTGGAAATTCATATTAAACCACATATTTCTCGATTACTTTGATCGAATGAACCACTTACATACGATACCAATTTCCCTTTGTCTCACGATAGTTTACTTATCCGAGGTTATGAGCGTCGGTATCTCGCATACCTAGTTCAACCTCGTTACCGATAAGTACTCTTTTCTCGTTCCGTGATATGTGATCCCTTGAGCCAGTCACATGCTTGCAAGCTAATTGGATGACATTCCACCGAGAGGGCCAGTATATCTATCCGTCATATGGATGGACAAATCCCTCTTGATCCATGTGTTTCAACCAATACTTTAGAACACTCAATGCCACCTTTATAGCCACCCGATTCACGGTGTGGTGTTTGATGTCATCAAAGCATCCATCGGTAAGGTGATATGCATGATCTCATGGTGAAGGAATTAGGTTACTATGTATCGAAAAGCATATAGCAATTGAACTATTGAAATGACTTGATCTTTATGCTACGCTTATCTATAGGAGTATGTCCACCATATCATTCTCCTAACGATATGATCTTGTTGTTGATAACATCTCAATGTTCATGATAGGAAACCACAATCATTAATCAACCAACAAGCTAGTGAAGTATAGAGGCTATACTAGGGACTTCAAATTAAGTTTACAAATCACACAAGTATTAATGTTTCCTTGTTAATAATATTATAGCATGAATGTAAACATTTATCATAAACACAAAGATATAATAACAACTACATTTATTATTGCCTCTAGGGCATATCTCAACTCTCCACTTGCACTAGAGTCATCTAATCTAGATTACATGGTAATATACCGAACACCCATGGGTTTGGTGTTGGTCATGTTTGCCCTCGGAGAGGTTTAGTCAGCGGATCCGCCACATTCAGATCTGTGTACTTTGCAAATCTTTATATCCCCCATCGGATATGTTCTCGAATAAGCGTGAAAACGCAGCTTGATATCTTGACTTCTTGTGTGACCTTGGTTCTTGCGCATTGGCTATGGCTCCATGTTATCACGGTAGATAGACATTGGGTCCAACGCACTAGGAACCACACCCGGCTCAGTAATGAACTCTTTCATCCATATCGCTTCTTGTGAAGCCTCCGGAAGACCATGTATTCGATTCAGTTGAAGATCTCGCCACAACGCTTTGCTTTACACTCCTCCACTCGCTGCACCATTCCAAAAATACGTATCTAGATTGTGATTTAGAATCATCGGATCGGTGTTCCAACTAGCATCGGTGTAAACATTAACAACGAAACATTCATCACCTCCATAAGAAGAACCATATCCTTAGTTCTTCTCAAGTACTTAAGGATGTTTTGACCTTGTCAATGATCCACTCCGGATCACTTTGATATCTGCTAGTTAAACTAATAGCATATGCAATGTCGGGTCTAGTACATAGCATGGCATACATTAGAGATCCTATGGCTGAGGCATGAGTCTTACTCATCCTTTCTCTATCTTCTGCGATGTCGGACTTTGAGTTTTACTCAAGGTCGTATTAGCAACATGGGCAGAACCCTTTCTTGCTTTCTTACATTCAAACCTCTTTATAACTTTGTCCAAATATGTACTGTGACAATGATATTTGGTGTTTCGATCTATCTCTATAAATCTTTATGCCTAATATGTAAATTTGCTTCGTAATAATATCCTTCATTGAAAAACTATTATTCAAATATTCCTTGGCACTATTAAGAAGGTCTACATCATTCCCAATCAACAATATGTCATCCACATATAGTATTAAGAATGCTCTGAGCTCCCACTCACTTTCTTGTAAATACATGCTTCTCCATAAGTTTGTATAAAAACCAAAACTTTTGATCACCTTATCAAAATGTTGATTCCAACTTGGATGCTTGCTTCAACCCATAGATGGACGTTGAAGTTTGCATACCTTGTTAGCATCTTTAGGATCGAAAAACCTTTGGGTTGTATCATATACAACTCTTCATCAATATCTCCATTGAGGAATCTGTTTTGACATCCATGCGCAATATCTCATAATCATAATATGCAGCGATTGCTAACATAATCCTCCACGGACTTTAGCTTCGCTCTTTGGTGAGAAAAGTCTCATCGTAGTCAACTCCTTGAATTTGTCGAAACCCTTTTGCGATAAGTCGAGCTTTATAAACGATAACATTACCATCATCTGTTTTCTTCTTGAAAATCCATTTGTTCTCGACCTTCCGCCCATCCGTAAGTCCACCAAAGTCCATACTTGGTTTCGTACATGGATCAATCTCGGATTTCATGGCTTCTTGCCATTTATTGGAATACGGGCTCATCATCGCTTCCTCATATGTCTGGGGTCATCGGTGTTGTCCACCAACATGACACTCATAACGAGGATCATACCAACTGGGTGGTACGAGTTCTCGTTGACCTCAGGGCTCTGTAACTTCGGCAGAAGTTTCATGATCACCATCATTAGCTTCCTCTCTTATTAGTGCGAGGCACCACAGGAACTTCTTCGGTCTTGCGCTACTCCTAATTTCGAGAGAAGGTTGACAACCTCGTCGAGTTCTACTTTCCTTCGTCCACTTCTTTCGAGAGAAATTCCTTCTCTAGAAAGGATCCATTCTTGGCAACGAAGATTTTTCCTTCGGATCTATGATGAAAGGTATACCCAATAGTTTCCTTGGGTATCCTATGAAGCGCATTTTTCCGCTTTGGGTTCAAGCTTGTCAATGTGTAACTTCTTTACATAAACCCGCATCCCCAAACTTTAAGGAGCGACAATCTAGGTTTCTTCCCAAACCATAATTCATACGGTGTCGTTTCAAATAACAATTATTAAAACAAATCTTGAAGTCAGCTTTGATGTCAGCAGTGTGGCATCATAAAACCACTACTAGAAAATCGCGTTGTTTTTGTGCATTGCATCATCATGACCGCATGCTCATGTCATCATGCCACATTGCATTTGAGCATCATCATCATCATGCATATTATTTTTACTTGAAACTATGTTGCGAAAATCTATTGTTTTCTAAAACTAGCCCTCCTTCTATTTCAAATCAAACCCCCGGATGTTTCCGGATATTTTTGTTTGTCTAAAACTAATTACAAAAGTTATTTTTAAATTAAATAAAAATCTATATTATTTTTAGGGGGCAGCCAACTGGGCCGGTCCGACCCAGTCGGCCACCCCCAGTGCAAAACCGGTTTAACCCTAAACTCTACCTACCACAGAACACCCGAAAACCTAAGCTACCAAATAACCTACCCTGATCCTACCTAGCCCACCTCCACCTCACCCCGTCCTATAGCCGATCGACACCTCACTTTGGCGATCTTGGCAGCCAACCACATCGCCACCTCCTCTCTCACCCTCAACGCCACACACACCACACCAGCCTGCCCACCACACACACACCGAACCCATCCCTGGAACCGCTCCCTGGCCCCGCTCTTGGCCCCACCGACCCCTGGCCCACCATGAGACACGCCTCCCAGCTCCCTCTTCCTCCCAGCGTCGCTCCCACGCCTCCTTCACCTTGCAACCTCCCTCTCGCTCGATTCCCGGCCGAGCCATAGCATAGCCCTCCTTCGTCCTCGGCTGCGGCCTCCTCGTGAGCCGCCTCCAGTCTCTGCCCAGCGACCACGTACACCTCACGCCTCGCCTGGCGTCGCTACTGGCGTGGCCGCGTGGCCTCCTCCGGCCGCCGGCGTTCGAGGACGATCCGCCCCTGCGCCCCGGCGGACCCCGCTGCTCACCGTCGAGCATCCGCGGCCACCATCTAAGCGCCGCCAGGAAGTCTCCCATCAACCTTCCGCCCTTGAGCTCTTATTGGCGCGTCCGCCTCCTCCCTCCCCCTTGGCAGCCGCCGTCGTCGTCATCCTGAGCTCATGCCCGCCCGCCCGGCCTCCCAGCCTCGCCTCGCGTGGTCACCCTACAACCTCGTCCCGGCCGTGTACCGCGCTTACCCCTGTGCCGGCCAGCGCGCGAGAGCCTTGCGCCCTTCTTCCATGAGCCTCACGTAGTGCTACCGTCTGGCGGCCTTCCTCCCTCTCGGGCAGGCGACCCTCGCCGTGGCAGCTGCCTACCGTCGATCGCCGTCAAGCGTGTGTTGCTTGTCCTTAGCGGGCAGGTCCTTGCAGCACCAACATGTTCTAGTTGTCGGCGACTTGTTTTGTTTTCTGTTGCCACAGATGTGTTGGTCTGTGTTTATTCTGATGGTGGTGGTGTATCTCGTTCAGCGTACGTACATGCTCTCCTTCAAGCACGATCGTCGGTACCATCACCCGTTTAATCGCGACCTTCAAAGACCATCGACCGGTGTTCCAATGACGAAGACTTCCTCGAACAACCCGACAAGTCAAGATCGATGCGGAATTCGATGATCGAGGCCCCGAGACATCTCCTTCATGGGAGCCGGCGACTCCACTCAAGTGCTTCCTAAAACCACGAGCTCTTCTTCATGGAACCAAGACTGTTCCCGGATCCGAAGACTCAAGACGATCCAGCGCCAAGGCCTTCGACAAATGTCGACCAAGATCATGGAACTCAAGGTCTACTTCATAGGTTGCCGAACGCCAAGGTCGCCATGCAGCGAACGCCAAGTCCTTCTTCCAACGCCAGCTCTTCATCTAGTATCCGACCTTGACCGATTTGTGAACCACGAACCACGAGACCCGACCGAACCGGAACCCCAAGATCTTAGAACCTAATGTGTGAACCTTTTCCCGAGCCGCTATTTTATAAATTCTAAATATAAAACCTGTTGCATATTAATCATTCATCTCGCATGCATATTTGTGAGGTTTGGGGGCCTTATGCCGATTCACCTCATAATTAAATATGGGGCCCATATGCGGGCAAATCTAGTCTTATATTGGCCTCATTTAAATTATGTAGCGCACCGGTGATATAATTTGACTTGTTAATACAACATTTAAAATGGCGGGTATCTAAATAACTTGAACCGTTTATGATGGGGATATGCCTACTGGGGTATCCTCAGCGGGACGTTCAGCCGGCCAAGGGCTGGTAGTGGGCCTCAGAACGGGCGAGTGGATCAAAGCCCATCAGGTACCCGAACAGGCCCGGAGGTGAGTAGATAGGCCAGTCGGTCTGAGTTAAGCGATTGGCAAAGTTGTAACCGAATCGGTTGAGATATGTAAACCCTAGGGGAGGTAAGCCTATATAAACCTCCCTAAGGGGTGAGTAGAGACGTTCCTCATACCCAAGCAACTCGCCCTGAGCGGAGTTTAGCCTTATCGTAAACACCTCCATAATACAATCTAGCGGAGTAGGTCTTTACCCTCGGCGAACTTGGTAAACCCACATGTCTTTGCCTCATCTCGCACCGCATGGCAGGCCGCCTTGCCCTCGTTCTACTACGCTGCCGATTGCAAGATCTGCCGTGGTCATCCCCCACGGCGATGCGCCCACCGTGGGGCTGGCGGTCGGCGGTGTGCGGCGAGATCAATCTGCCCATCAGCGAGGCGGTCGCCACGGCCGCGCCAATGCGATCGGCGAGATGCTCGATCTTGCCGAGCAGCTACGTCGGCGGCGCGACCCGTCACACCTGGCGTGATCACCGATCGGCAGATCGGCCCTCGTCGGCTTCACCAGCGCGTCACCTCGGAGGACTCGGCTCGCATCCGCGAAGTCGCCACACGCGATCGGCTCTCCGAGAGCCAGATCCGCCGCGATCACCGCTACCGCCTCCGGTACTCGGCCCACAATAACGTGGCGAGAACTCGCAACCACGGAAGGCGGCCCCCTCACCGGCAGCCGACTGGCGTGCTGGCCACTCGCGGATCCATCACCTTGACCTCGTCGCGGGCTCCATCGTCAGGTCTCCAGCGGGAGATTTCGAGGACCCCTCATCCTCGGGATCTTGAGTTCGACTCGTCGGAAAATTCCGCCCGACCTCCGCACGGTACGGTCGCCACGCCCGCGACCTACATGGCCACGGCACCGATCGCCCGGAGGACCCTTTCTCCACCCGATCCTCCTACGCCCAGCGGCGGTCGAGAACTCCGCTGAAGTTGGCGGAGGCGATGCTGTAAGCGGCAGCGAAAAATTTACCTCGGCGGTGACAACGAGGCATCACGCTACCGCCAGCCGGATCAGGTCACGCTGAACCCACCGTTCGTGCCTGAACCGGCGATGAAAGCGACCGGCGCGCATAGCAGCAATCTGCGAAGCAGCCGCCGGGAGAAGCAACCGCCCGGGAGAAGCACTGCGGCCGTCTCCTACCATGGCGGCCAGGAGGAAGCACCTGCGGCTCGACTGGTTTGCCAGGAGGAAGCACCTGCGACGCCGTCTCCCCTACCATGGCGGCATACCGCCAAGAGGTGGACAAGGTGGGCGGCCACTTCACCGCTACTACGCCGAGTGGATCGACGGGAGGAAAAGCGAGGCCGGCGCCCTCTCTCGCATCGGGTCGGCTCGAATCGCACCACCACCGTGTTCCTCGACACCATCTTCACGCCATCGGTCTCTCCCGAAGAGATGCGACATTGAGTCCAGCTCCAACGTAGGCAGCCTTAGTCGCTTTTCGTAGCATTGAGCGACGACCGGACCAAGCCCTACGCCGCCTACACAGAGACAGGCAACCTGCCAGTGAGACAAAGCGCTCGAATGATGGCTCGCCGATGCAAGTCCTACACCATCATCGACGGCGTAGCTACTGGCGCGGCGTCACCGGCGTGTTCCAACGCTGCGTCCAACCGTAGAAGGGCGCAAAATCTTTCACGACATCCACTCGGTATTGCGGCCACCACGCCGCGCTCCTCGTCGCCAAAGCCATGCGACACGGCTTCTCTTGGCCCACCGCGACATGCCCGGCGCCGATATCGTCCAGCCGTCGCCGGTGCAATACGCCAACGGGACGCGTTCCAAGTTCGGCGCTCAAAGCAATCCCCATCACTGGCCATTCGCCGTGTGGGGCATGGACATAGGCCCCTTCAAGAAGGCCCCCTCCGCTACACCCACCTGCCAGTCGCGTCGACAAATTCACAAAGTGGGTAGAAGCCAAGCCAGTCGAAATGCGACGGGAAGGATCGCCACTAAGTTCCTCTGGCGAGCTCATACCGCTACGGTTTCCCTAACAGCATCATCACGGACAACGGCACAAACTTACGCCAAGGAGCAATGGCGAGTTCTGCGAGGCACCACATCGGCTCGACCTCGCGCCGATCGCGCCCGAATCAACGGCCCGGTGAACGAGCCAACAAAGCATCCTCCACGGAAGCCGCGACTCCAAAGTACCACTCGAGCGCGCCATTGGATGCTGGGTGAAGAGCTTCCCTCCGTCATCACGGGAATCCGCACCTCGGTCAGCAGTCGACCAGGATTCACCCCCTTCTTCATGGTCTCTGACACTGAAGGCTGTCATGCCAACCGACCTCGAACCACGACTTCGCCAGCGGATCGTCCACTATCACGGAGGCATAAGCGAACTGGCCCGCCAAGATGGGCTCGACCAACTCGGACGAAGCGCGACCTCGCCCGATCGCGACCGCTATCTATCGGCAAGGGCTCGGCGCTACCACGCGGCCGACGGGTGAAAACCCGCACCTTCGGGGAAGGCGACTTGGTGTTACGCCTCATCCAGGACAAGAAGGGCATGCACAAGCTCTCCCTCCGTGGGAAGGCCGTTCGCCATCAGTAGCGTGCTAAACAGCGATGCCCTACTACCTCATCGGCACGT